>CP136069.1:37318249-37800815 GCA_032622095.1 Siphonodentalium dalli | reverse complement strand
ACTTTCGAATCCGGTTAAAATTGCTTCCGCGGAATTAGAATTAAAATTTGTCACGTGGCAGTCACCTCACATATGGACAAATCTCACATTCGAACATTTCGTTCTGATTAATTATCTGTATTGGCCTCCAGAGCACAACAGTAACAACAAAATCGAATACAAGTGTTTCATTAATTTTGCCTCCATAATACAAATACTAATAACAGCTAATTATATTAGCACTCGCACCAATCGTACCAAACATCTATTATGTAGTGGCATTTCTTAAATACAAATTTTCCTCGACCAGTAGCCAACCTCGTTCTAGCCCGATAATCTCTGGAAGGCAATACATATTACGTACCTCAAAACTTATCACCATGTAAATACGTTTGTATCGTCATCTTGATTTCATGTGTGTTGCTATATTGTATTGGGAGAGGTGCTTCATAAGTTGTAAGAAATTGTGCCCCAGTCCCTTTTGTATATTATGCAAATAAAATATGTTTCAAGTCAAGTCATGACATTTCCAAATGTTAAACGATTTAGCCAAAACTCCACGTGTCACCAAGTTTATTTTTGGAATAGAGAGTCAGTTGAATTTCGCGTGTCTTCGGTGTTCATTCAGCCAGACGAAACATGGCATCTCTCTCTCTCTCTCTCTCTCTCTCTCATCTCTCTCTCTCTCTCTCTCTCTCTCTCTCTCTCTCTCTCTCTCTCTCTCTCTCTCCCTCTCTCTCACACTCCCCGCCTCTTGCTATCCCTAACACTATCTTCTCCCAGTTTCCATCCCTAACTCAAACTTAGTTATATATCTCCATTTCTCCTAAAAAACATTATACAATCCTTTCCCGTCTGATCGATACCCCTCCCTCACTTATTGGGGAAGGGGCATGTCGCCAAAGAGGAGAATACTTCATATAAGCCCTCGGGCTTGTTGTCTGATCCCCATTTCCATACATTAACTCTTCTATTTTAGCATATTTGTATCATCTGTATATTATGTTATGTTGGATTTGAAAATAAACATATGTTTACACCAAACATGCATGGCATTCGTGGCACCAAAACCAGCGTGAAAACGTCTACATGAATCATCGAAAGTATCGCATTCTACAATACATATAAATATACAAGTAGGGATATTACATGATGTATTAGAGCAGGAGTGAACATTGAGTGTAATCATTTCAACACTATGAAGTTTCCAATAATTAGCAATATCTCCAACTCAAATTGCAATTTCATGTTGATATTTTCACCGAGATGTAATTATAAGTAATAATCTCGGTTCCCTAGTACAGTTACAGTTTAATGCCATCTTACCGATTAACAAACCCTTCATAAATTAGGGCCCTGTGAATCTGCACTTTTCCACAAATGCGAAATCCGATATTGAATCAGGACTCGGGAGGCAGATGTCAATATGGAAAAGCATCTCGCTGGGGGATAACATCCTCGTAGTCGCAAGACAATCGAGATCCATACAATTCTTCATGCGCGATATACTCCTCTGTTGTAGAACCGGGGAAAACGCAGTTGTACCAGCACCAGCAGCTCGTCGGAGGACATTACATCATCGACCACTAGCTCACTTGCTGACTGCACTGATGATTGATGGTGAGTATCTCCCGATAAACACACACTACCAAATTCTACCAATCACTTCAAACCGGGTGGTTCGTGTTGCTACAGCTATACAGGTGATGATGCAGATGGATCATAAAATTCCCTGTCTGTTGGTTTTTACACAATTATAAAAGCTACGATTTCTTTATATGGTTAATATAATAGCTATTCGTTACTGTTACCAGTGGTAGTTCATTGTGCAAAAAGTCTCCATTGAACTCTAGGGCTCGTATTCACCAACTGAGTTTATGTACATGTATATAGTCCAGGTAGTTTATACTAGGCGGGGCTCAATGCGGAGCTATATATATGATGGCTGTCGATCGGAGATATATAATTATATTGTATCTCACGTGACTTACCCGCCTTCTGATTGGCTGATAGCTGTACCCCTATTCCGTGTAGTGTTCGATCGTAAGATGGTCGACACTACACCCGGACACTTCTCACATGTAGTCCACTACACACATGTAGTCCCGGCCATATTACGTTTGTGACGTCACGGCTTTGCGCTTGCAGTTGAACACTTGTGATTCATGCTATGTACCCTATGTGGTACAAATGTAGGGGACGAATTCCACCTAATATTGCAATGCCCGTGTTTAAAAGACCTGCGAGTCAAATACATAAACAAATACTATTATTGTAGACCAAACACCATCAAATTAAGCGAACATTTTAATGTAAACGACGTAAAACCTTGAAAACCTTTCTGTATTCATTAGACGGGTCCTGATTTTATTCAAAAACTCCTGAGGCATACTATATACGCAATACATCAAAATCCGTCTTTTGTACAACCATGGGCTGTTCTCAATCAACTGTTTAATTAAAATATGTGTAATTTTCACCGCGCACCACTTTTGTAATTTGCACAGAAATGATATGCACTGTTCAATTGTATACCACCACGCCCTATTGTGTCATATTTGACGATTTGAGTGAATAAATAATTGAATTGAATTGCTAAATGATTGAACATTCGATATTGTTTGCGTTATACGGAGTTAGCTGAGTTCACCAAATTTCCAGAATTTTTGGTTTTGTTGTTCGTACTGTGAGCGGAATCTTTGCGGTCGTTTAATTATAAACGTTATACACAACAGCGCTTCCGTATTTTACTTTGTCTCAAAAAGTCGCTCGGCTACCGGATGCAAATTTGACAAATTCGCGTCCTTATTTTCGTTTGTTTTTGTACATTTCTAAATGGTAAGATTTTCCTTCTTCGTTGTGGTCACTTCGTTGTGATATACCAGGTTGAAATATTTATAATGTGAGTGAACACAGTGAACATGTCAATTTGATCTTGAACACGTTGCAAATCAACTTCGAATTGCGAGATTCGTAAATGTAACAGGCCTCCATATATAAGGCAATATGTCACCAGCGTTGTTGATAACACACGTTGTTCAATACAATATAATGAATAGAGCATGTCTTGTAGTTGACTACGCCAACTTAGTGCCAGGTGGGAGTGATGTAGTTGCCCAAACTCCATGCAGGGTTTACCTCCCTTGACGACTCGGTAAGACCGCAGATACCGGCGAAATTTTACACACAAAATGTGTGTAAATTTGGACCGTAAGTTTGAAATGTCCCACTAAAACCGAAGAACTATATTTCGAAACGGTGTGATTCGGTTCTCCAATTACGTTATCATCACAAACGTCTAAACGCACGTGTACGACACTGTCACAACTCGCACGGCAAGTCAAACACAAGAGTTATAATTTGCTGCCATTTTGAATTGTAGCTTGCGAAAATCGTCAACAAAACTATCGCTCTGATTTTCCATTCTGTCATTATGTTCAGTGCGGGAATTGTTCTCAATGCACATAGAAAATTTGACTTTGGAGCGCTCGGGTTTCGCCATTTTTGCTGGAAAACCCCATGCTAAATATAGAAACACAGACTAGTACACAGCCGGTGACAGAGTCAGAAATGAAATATGACTGGTGCGCTCTAGTAGAGGTTGGTAGTTGCCAACGCGAAGCGGAGGTTACTACAACACTCCCAAGCGGCACTAAATTATCAACTCCAAACCATGCTCAATTCATTAAATAGTTTATTGGATAATATAGTACATTTATATCGGTGGAAAAATACATGCATATCTGTATAATAAATTTATATTATCCGGGCGAAGCCATGGTCATGTTGGTCCTCTTCTTGGCAACGCCCAGGTATATTAGAACCACTGCACTCATATACTCCCCAAAGACATTTACTGTATCTCAAGTTTTGCTAGAGTTCCTAGATCAGGATGCAAACTATGAATTATGTGAATTGGTTAGAATTTAATGTTATTGTATCATGAATTGTGGTGGAAGGGTTAAGAATTATTTTTCTTAACTTATTTACCAACATTATGTTGAATTATTTCTTTATGGATTCAATTATCCAGAAATTATGACCTTCACGTATATTGAACACTTGTCTTTTTCAGAGGAAATGTGGTTTGGAGATTTGGAAGTTACTTGGTGACCGGTAGCTGCGTCATGTGCTTATCAACCAAGACTCATATTTGCCATCGATGTATTGAACTAACTACCCAATGAAGACCCAATACTACCATCAATGTATTAGACTAACTACATCACCATTAGAATGAAATAAATTCATCATCTCAAATATTGTTATTTTCTTCTGCTGTATGCTTCTACAGCGAATCGCAAACTTCATGCCTCAAATTAAACACCGTGGCTGGATTCTTCATGTACGGTTTAACGACGGGAGTTGCGCTGGTGCAGCATTCTAGATAATGTGCCAGTGCAGTCCCTTATACATACGAGCTAGTCTCCCATAGTATTAACTAAATATTGACAATTGCCACAGCTTATTCGCAGAAAACACCATTATCTATTGGGGTGGGGTGGGGTGTACAATGACTCAATGCCTTCGAAGTGGGTTCATGCGAAATAACATAAAAGCCTGTATAACAGCACCCATCTTATGAGATTTTGCATGTCAAAACCATTGATATAAGGATTAACTGTCATGTGGACTGTTTTTATGGAGATGTAACCGTGAGGTAAGTGGTCATAACTTGTGTAAAACCAGAAGGGTTTTACATACAAGTTATGACCACTTACCTCACGGTTACATCTCCATAAAAACAGTCCACATGACAGTTAATCCTTATATTTATATACATTTAGCGAAAAAGCCACTTTTGTAAAAAAAAGTGTATCGTGACAAAACCAGCCCAAAATATCCCATAGCACCCTTGGCAAAAGTTAACAGGAAAACAAATTCTTTATATTGAAACCTGATGATTTAATTTAAGTCAATCCTGCGCGAGTCCAAATGCGCCCAAAACATTACGCGTTTTTCTTTCCGGTATCAATGACTTATCGATGTAATTATGGGCTTGCAGTTATGAGCTGTTGCGCGTTCACCGAGAAATAACTGCAACTAGTCACGTGGGCGCCGACCAATCGAAATGCTGGATTTAGTGATAATCACACTTAGTATGTAAATATATATAAATATTACTGTTACAGTGGAATTGTCGATAAAAGTCCAATTAGTCAAATAAGATACCAAAGTGTAAACTAGACGGTAACATTGGAATAGTTCAAAGCAATGGAAACATATCCTCAGTGAAAATCATATCTGGACTAAAATATTCAAACTTACTGTTCGATTATCGATGTCTTTTGACAGATCACTGTCACAGTTTTGTTTACATAACACTAGTTTCAACACGCAAAAGTGTGTTATTGGAGAACTATCCATAATGAAAATGAGAACAAAGTATAGATATTTCTCCATGCTCCAAGTCAATTGTTATAGGTTAAAATAAGTTTTGTTCCCAGAGGAATAGATGGTCTATCTCTTTGTAAACATGTATTATATAGTTACCGGGGTATAAAATATTAGATCTGAATCGAAGACTCCTGTCCGAAAATGCTTCTATCGATTAATATTAATTTTATTTCGAATATTTTCTGGTCTAAAAAGGTGTGGTTGTTTAGCTAACGACCAATAGTGGTTACTGTTAACAGAGACCAGCAATTTTATTGTGTAGTTTTGTCACAAATAAACATTAATTATATAATCAGCAACAATCCGATCTCAGTCCCCGTATAGATTTCCATATTCAATGAGGTATCGGTATCGTAGCCGTTATCAACAAATAAATTCGTCCACGTATATAATACTCCAGAATCATAAAGTTTACATCCGCGGTTTCTGCCACATTACCATTGTCAACCTTAATCGTGTTCTTTCCACTTTCCTATAATTATCGTAGCATATTCGTAAAGGCGATAATTACATACAAAATTCCTCCCTTCACCATTTACTAATAACAATACGTATATCTCGGCACAAAGTACAATATTCTTCCTTAATATACTCTTTTTTCAACCTCGATGTCCCCAAAATTTCAAATGCACACACACTTTCTAGATGCACGAACTAAAACACCGCACTTCGTGTCACCTCTCGTCATATGTATACGTAATCCAATACGCATAAAGAGCGCTCGTTCAACGATAATTTTCTCGCACCTTCGCGTAGTATATGTGTTATCTTTGCTGATGCAATGAAAGGACGTTCAATGTATATTATATTGCGTGAAAAATATATTGACTATCACATTGATTATTAACTATATTATGAACATCGCTCTTTTATGATTCCCATGTATTTGAGGGCGGCGACCTGTGATATTATATAGTTCGCATGTGACTGTTTCTGTTTGAAAATATCTTTCGGACAGGCATGTACGATATTTCGTCATTGCTGTGTGTGTTCGGGAGGGTTTATGTGGACACGCATGCATGCCCATGTTCAGATCACATATATGCATGGCCGTCATACTAGCGTCTGATAAGTCTTGAACCAGCCAGACGATACAATATATACACAGAACGACACGATGTGTAAATGGGTTTGTCGATACGGCACGAGTGCTGTCGCGGAAGGATAGAACGAGAGGCGCTTGCGCCTCGAGTTTTATCCTTCCACGACAGCACGAGTGCCGTGTCGACAAACCCATTTACACATCGTGTAGTTCTGTGTTTATTACACGCTTCGAGTCCTAGAATCCGTGCATTAAAAATACAAGATTAGAAGGTTTATTTAGGCTCATACAGGGCGTGTTTGTCATGTGTGATGATTCTTTTATTTAAATAGTTCCAGTTTCATGGTTGAGTCGAACGTCATGTACGTCATTTTACGTCAACGAGATGGGTATGGAACGTACGTTCCATACGGATTTGTAAATATGGAACAGCAATAACACTGTACTTCTAGGAACAAGCGTGAAATAAATGTGTATCCGATCGTATGAATAGGTTTCATTGCCGCGTTAATGTCTACTCGAGTGGAATTATATAACACTAGCAGGTTAGCCCGCCACTGGCGGCAATCGTCAGAAACATGACAATTTTTAATATTTTTAATTAATGTTTTTAAGTAATTTTTTTAATTAATTATTTAATTGAATTTTTTGTTTTTCAATGAGTTAATTGTGCCTTTTTAATTTTTTAATTGAATTTTGTTTTTTAATTTTACCCGATTTTTTTTTTCAATGAATTAATTGTGCCTTTTTAATTTACTAGCTTTAAAAAAAAAAAAATTATATATTTTTTAATTTAATTTTATGTTTTTCAATGAGTTAATTGTGCCTTTTTAATTTTTTAATTATTTTTTTTTCAATTTGACCCGATTTGACCTTGAATTGATCTTTTTCAAGGTCAAGGTCAGGTCGGGGTCACAATTTAACCCGCCCATGACACTTCCCGTAGGTAGCAAGTTTGAGCTCAATCGGTTCGAGTCTATAAAGGACACACACATATATATCATTTGTAGGAACCCGTTTCAAGGTGAAGATCACCTTGGGCGGAAAAACTGACCCGATCCCCGTTCCTATGAAGCCCTAAGTACGTAGGAATCACACAACACGCTCATGTCTGGATACCGACGCTGACGCCCGTATACAGACGTAAAAATCACATTACCACACGGCACAATCGTTTCGACGAGTCTACGACCAATTCCACGATTCTGCGACTTGACAACCACGGTGCTACGGCAGTTTAACGATTCTGCGACCAGTCTAATGCGATAAACACGAAAAAAACATTGAGAAATGAATAATTCCAGAAATATGGACAGGAATGTACCATATATTATATTTCTATTAGGTACGGCGATCTTCGATTCGATAATCTGTAAAGAGTTCAGCACTAGATGGTTAGCACAACAATACATACTCTTTGACATAAATAGACCGGTTGTTTTGGTTTTACTGTGTAAAATTCGTCTTGAGAGTTGAGAAAATATATATAACGTCCTATAAAATTGAGTGGAAACCAAATAATATGATCGTACGTGACACGTAACGGGGCAACCACACGCGGTGCTTCGTCGGATCTAGTTATGCGAAATTTGACCAGATTTGACCTTGAATTTACCGTTTTGAATGTCAATGTCAGGTCGGGGTTACGAGTTAAGCCGTCCAAAACACTGCCCGGACAAAAGTATTCCTAGCTATCGAATATCGTCGAAATCCGCCACTATTACCCGATTTGATCTTGAATCGACCGTTTTGAAGATCAAGCATCACACTTTGACCCGTCCAAAACACTTCCCGGACAAACGTACACTTAGGTATCAAGTTTCGTCGAAATCCGTCCGGAAGTTTTCCCGGCCATAGCTAACAGACAAAGGTCACAAACTATACATTAGGTTTTAGCTGGGTACCTGTCTGACGGGCATGTGGGTGAGACGAAATTTGTTGGCATCCCCATCTACACCAACACCCACAAAAAATGGTGGAAATCGGCCCAGTGGATACCCAGATACAGTTCAATGTCATTTAAAATCTCAAGTTCACGCCGCACGGGCATCCGGGTGTGACGAAATTGCTCAGCGCCTGAAACTACCACCACATACCAAATTTGGTGAAAATCGGCTCAGCGGAGAACTTGAGTTCAAGATCATTTGAAGGTCAAGGTCACGCCGCACGGGCAAACGGATATACCCATGTTAGTCCTCAGGTCAAACTACATACCCGTACCAAGTTTCGTCAAAATCGGTTAGCCGTTTCCGATTCCATCGCGGAAACACACACATACATACACACACACCCACACGCACAGACCACAAACTTTCCTCAAATATATAATAGATTCTTTATGGAGGTCAAGTTTAAATTGATATCGTACTCCCATGTTTCTGTTCGTCAGATACAGACTCGAGTATGTAGGAGCCTCGATACCGGTATATTTCTAAAGGATAGCTATAAAAGGCCTCTGAATATTGACATGAGCGCGTACATCGCAACACATATCTAGCAAAATGGCCCTTTAAGTGAGATGTCTTTCAACAGAGGTCAAGGTCGTTTTATGGTCAAGGTCAAGGTCATATAAGCCCCCCACATCAACTTGACAACAAATTTGGTTGAGGCTTAATTCCAATTTGTCCAACGAAGGCGACCCATGTTATGATGGACATATAATTTGACTTCCTCGCCGCCACCACTGCTCACAAATGATTTCAAATAATAAGCCGCGTTCCGATGTTGAGTGTGAATACCTGGCAGCCAGCCAATACTATTCGCGCGACATACAACCTTGAAAAAATCCCCCTTGTTAGGGTAGATTGGTTCAATCATTTATCTCGAAGGAATTGATAAGCCGCTGATATGTCTGTGAGGCCAAATCGTTGCGAGACGGAACTTATTGAATATGTTGTCCGCCTATTAGGGGGATTTTTCGCTAAGCAATTTGTCCGGAGGAAAATTACACGCAGCTAAGGCGGGAACGTTATTACAAAACACCATAAGTAAACATCGGCGCAACACACGATGTCGTGCTATACATTGTTGGAAAGGGTACATCCTTGGCTATTCAACTGTGGTAATTTGATTCTGAAGCAGGCACGTTTGCTTGTGCTATTTTCGCATATATCTTTTGCGAAAACGGTTATAAATGCGACCAAGTCTAGTATACTGATGTGAAATCAGTGTTTCCTGCGGAGACCAATTTTTTCTGGATTCTAGCCCACAACACCAAATGACGCAAATGACGTCATGGACCATGTCATGACGTCTTCGCTGATTTTATTCAGCTAACCAACGAAATTGGTCAAACGAAACTAATCTATAGGCCAAAATCACGTAGGAATTGTTCAGAAAAACTAAAGTTGTTAATTTTATAACCATCCCGTTGGTCCACTTCCGATTCTGTGTCATCGTTTCTTTTTGGGATATTATTGTTCCCATGATTCTATGCGAAAGCGAAGCGGAAGTCACGTGATTTTTAAACCATTTTTCTTGTCCGGATTTTCATCGCGTCGAAATGCTGTTTCATGGTATTGTAAAAATTAATGACGTCATTCACGCCTAAACTTGAAAAGCAACAACTATAGTCTGGAGGCAGGTCAGAGAAAATGTGGCTAGAACAATTTTTGCTAAACATTTTTAGTACCATATGCCAACAATGTTAATAATGTGCTATGGGATACCCCGATAATTAAAATCATTGTTGGCAATTTTCTAGTTACCTCTGTCAAGGTCAAAGGTCAAGGTCAAATTAGATATGCCAAATTTGCATAAATTGGACTATGCGGCGCGTTGTGGTTGCTAATAACATAGCCATACGTCTTTGGGTGATTTTTCACAACAAATGTTCACCTCAGTTCTGTGATTGATGGCGCTGTGTCCATATTTGCGGGGGTATTTTCGCACTCAATTGACAACGGTCTTTAACTATCAAAGCGATTAACCCCGCAGTGCCGATGGCGGTGATTTTGGTGATTGGGAGTGGAGAATGAGTGCTCAGAGCTTGTCCAAAACGCGACAACGACGCGTCCCGTGGTTTTTTACCCTTAGATGGGAAGTTTGGTCTCGATCGGTGCAGCCGTTTTCGATTCTATAAAGGATATACACACATATATATATACGTAGTTCTCAAATTATATAGGAGACTAGCAGGTTAGCCCGCCACTGGCGGCATTCGTCCCATGGCTTTGTTCGAAAAAGCAATTGCAACAGGTTCCGAGACACTTGTGCTGCATTTGCAGCCGACATTGCCGTGGGGATGCCCGTTCCTACACGCGTTTTCGATTCTATGAAGTACCCACATATATACACACATACACACACACACACATATATATATATATATATATATATATATATATATATATATATATATATATATATATATATATATATACACATACACACACATATATATATATATATATATATAAACGGAAGTCTCAAATTATATAGTAGACTAGCCGATGAGCCCGACGTTGTCCGGGCTATTCAAAAACCAAATTTCAAGTCGATAGCTCCACCCGTTTCCGAGATCTCGTCTGCGCATGCGCGAATCTGGCGTCGCACGGGCTCGGCGACCCGATAAAATTCGTATCCGGGGCAAGATACATTCACATACCAAATTTCAAGTCGATAGCTCCACCCGTTTCCGAGATCTCGTCTGCGCATGCGCGAAGCGGGCGCCGCACGGGCTCGCCAATACGACAACGTCCACCGCCTGGTCAAACTACACACACGTACCAAGTTTGGTCCCGATCGGTCGAGAATCGTAGATTTGTATAAATGACAAACATACAAACATACAGACAAACATACAAACGAACAGACAGAGGTCTTCAAAATATATATGAGATTGGCAGATTCCAGTAGCTTTATAACGGTATATCTGGGAAGAAATCTGATGCTATATTCGTGATTATCTGGGATGATTTCGGTATATAACTATATACTGTAAAAACAAAGCGCGCCATCCGTGCTCGCAGGGTTGGTCAGAAACAAATGTTTTTTAAATTCTTTATAGCGATGCGTCAAAAACAAACGCTCATTAAATAATCACTTGATTAACCCACGCCGTGCCTTTGCGGTGATTTGGGAGTGGATAAAGGGTGCTCAGAGCTTCTCCAAAACCCGACAACTACGGTGTTCGTGGGTTTTTACCCTTAGATGGGAAGTTTGAACTCAATCGAGCGAACCGTTTTCGATTCTATGAAGTACATATATATATATATATATACGAAGTCTCAAAATATATAGTATAGATAGACTAGCCGATGAGCCCGACGTTGTCCGGGCTATTCAAAAACCAAATTTCAAGTCGATAGCTCTACCCGTTTCCGAGATCTGGTCTGCGCATGCGCGAAGCTGGCGTCGCACGGGCTCGGCGACCCGATAAAATTCGTATCCGGGGCAAGATACATTCACATACCAAATTTCAAGTCGACAGCTCCACCCGTTTCCGAGATCTGGTCTGCGCATGCGCGAAGCTGGCGTCGCACGGGCTCGGCGACCCGATAAAATTCGTATCCGGGGCAAGATACATTCACATACCAAATTTCAAGTCGACAGCTCCACCCGTTTCCGAGATCTGGTCTGCGCATGCGCGAAGCTGGCGTCGCACGGGCTCGGCGACCCGATAAAATTCGTATCCGGGGCAAGATACATTCACATACCAAATTTCAAGTCGACAGCTCCACCCGTTTCCGAGATCTGGTATGCGCATGCGCGAAGCGGGCGCCACACGGGCTCGACAATACGACAACGTCCACCGCCTGGTCAAACTACACACACGTACCAAGTTTCGTCCCGATCGGTCGAGAATCGTAGATTTGTATTAATGACATACAGACAGACAGACATACAGACAGACAGAGGTCTTCAAAATATATATGAGATATATACGTAGTTCTCAAAATATATAGTAGATTGGAATTATTATTCCAAGAATAAATTTGCAGAACGAGCTATCACGATTCAAACTTTAAGATCCAAGCTTATCAAATTCCAATAATGAAGAAATTTATTTTCAAGGCTGTCCAAAACTTTATACAAGAGACACATCCCAGGATAAGAGCATACGGATTTTAATAGCAGATGACTATTGGGGGGGGGGTATACAATAGCAATAATAATTCTGAGTATATATGTACAGGTGACAACTGCAGTCGAAAACGCCCCATGAACTTAGCCACTGCATTTTTACCTTGAAGATGAACAGTATATTTCATCGCAACCAGATAGATAGTGTCGATTCGTATAATTTTGAACAAGTTGGAATAGACCAGCAGCAGCAACAACAACAACAACAACAACAACAACATATACCATTCATACACGTATAAATACCATATATAATTGTTTAATGCCATGTCCATTTTTTTTTCACTTGACTGTTTGGTGAACGGGAGAGAAGTCAAACTGTCTAGTTTGGCATACTAAACACCACGGCTGGAACGCCGCATAAAGATCGCTATCAGTTAACCCTGTTTTTAACCTGAATTATTGTTCGTCTTGGCATGTTTGTTTAAACAAGATATCTCTCACGACCCAAGCGCCGTAACTCTATCTCTAATTGGTTCGCGCGAGATATTGGTCAGAAATTTTAATTCGAAAAGGAATGGTTTGTCTGTGTCAAGCAAGCATAATGACCATAGTTGTACGGGTCCGTGGTGGTGGAGGGGTGGGCGGTGGTGGGGTCGTTCGGTTCTGAGTTTGTTGCTGCCTGATTTTGAACAGTTGTCACGCGAAGTGACACTGGTAACATAATTCGACATTCTGCAAGCTGCATCTACATGTATATACAGAGGATAGCTTCTTAGTTCTGCACGGACAGCATTATTTGATGATTATTTTCCAGCACCTAATAAACGTTTGCAACATTTAATATGAACTGACTCACACGTTAGGCGATCGTGATTTTTAGATGTTATTTCGACACCCCACAGTTCACTGCCATATATATATAGGATTATTGGTTTGATCCGTTTATGGAACAGTTTGAGTGACGTTAACAAGGGGGGGGGGTGATGTATGGTTACACGCATCGAATAGTGAGTGCATCGCTTTTAGCCCTTTGGCACTTAAGTTTGTGATAGCTTTGTGAACTTGTCATTACTAGAAAAGGTTATTCCAAGGTAAGTATATATTCCCTGATATTTTCGAGTTTGGTCTCAGATATATGAAAGGATGGAATTATTGTTGTTTGTCTCGCCCGAAAAATCAGGCAATTAGTTTTTTCCGTGTTAAGTTCATTCGCATCAGTGTACATTTTCAGATGGTTTAGACAGTTTTGGAGTCTCGTTGAACTATCAGACAATACAACGAGGTCGTCAGCGAAAGGAATGTGATTGCATTGACTACCCCCGGTCGTCACTGGATCACATGCACGATTCGTCAAAGATATTCCTAATGTCATCGATGAATATTTTGAATAAATTCGGTGATAATATATGTATGAGGTGGTGAGGTTGAAAAGGACATTTCAGATGTCGATGTGGTGCGGTGGTGGATTACATGGAATTACCTGGTTACTCCTAAAATGAGGTTGCTCATATGTGGGCGTAAAGAAGAACAAGTAAGTAAGATATTCACAGTGTGACAGGAAGTGGAACCTGGGTGAACATTAATTTGCAAGTATGTATCACTGGTTAACCTTTTTACGGCGGGAGCCAAGCTGGTGCAGCATTAGCGATCCTGTGTCATTATATATATTCAACCTTCCATGGCTGGAGCTTACTGGAATTTTGCCCAAACTATGTGCCAAATCCATTCGTTTATTTATGACAGTCTTCCGTAGGGAGCCTCGCGTATACAGCAGAATGCACTGGCTTACAATGTCCAGATAAATATTGTTATAGGCCAATATGTATTCTTTTATGCGAGGCTCCCTATGGGAGACTCGCGTATATCAACGAATGCCTTTGGCACAGCTAGATTTTGCGCAAAATCCCAGTAAGCGGCAGTCATGGAAGGGTTAATATATATTGTTTTGCAGAACGTGCTATTTCAGAAATACCGGTATATATGGTGTTGACTTTCATTAACAAGACCAGGGGCGCCGGAGGATAGGGTGCAGGTTATATCGGCTTTTTAAATATAGTTAGGCAGCACCATGCAGGCTCCTTAGTGAATTTGGTTTTCAGTATAAATGCGATATTGACCTTAAAATGCGGCATCAATTCGTCAATTCTAAAACAATCTCTAATTTCAAACTATCGATTTGAACTAAATAATCATTATCCTTTGTAACAAATCTATGGTTTAGTATTATAACAAACATGGCCACATTCACAATATGAAAGATAACACATCCTAATTATGTAAAAACAAATAGATGATTTTATTTTGTAAAACCACTTTGTCACATAATTAGAACATATCGCTCACATTGTGAGGTTGGTCAGGTGTTGCGAGAGTACGAAATCATACATTCGTTATGGAGGACAATGATTTTAGAGAGAGAGAGATAGAGAGATATCTTTGTTACCTCCACGTATAGGAGAGATCGATATACATGACATATAAATACAGTTGGATTAAAGTGGGCCCCCCTGGCCAGTGTGGTGGGCCATTATGTACAAGTATGGAGAGGTGTTGGAAACCACGAGAGTGAAGCATATATGCATTTGAATGTTCACAACAGCTTTTGTTGCAGGAAAATCTGATTTGTCCAACAGATATGAAAGTTAGTCGTTACAACATGCGTGGGTGTTGAGAAGATAATTACAATTGACGTGATACGGGTTGCTGTACGCCATTCCTTATCATTGTGCTGAGAACGTACAGGAACTTCGCAGAATATAGTACTATAGTTCTTTGAGGCAGTGAGATATGTGTTCTGTTAGGGTTTCCAGAGAACTTCCGAGGAGGGTTGCTACCAGGTCGTCTCTGGCTAACGACGCAAGGTGAAAATATTCGGGTATGCCGAAACGAGAGATCAGTAATAGAAATCAGTGTTTTTTAAATTTGAAGTCCTATTATTTATCGCTCAGCTTTAAGTTTGCGCACTAACGGATGTGTGAAAAATAGTAATGCGCGAATTTAAATACTAGTGTAAAGGTAGCTAAAATTTAATACACAGTAGTAAATCAAACCGGTATAATATAACTAGAAATTGAAGCGCGTGTCTGCGTTTAAATGTCCAGTGTGGTCGCGATATATGTCCTAGCGGCTAAATCGACGTTAAACTCTCAATTAATCAATAAATCAATCAATAAATGTCTAGTCTATAGTGAGGTGAAATCAGTTGTCCGCGAATACGACATGACATGCACGTTCAGTCTGGCCCACAGATACAAATAACGTTTTGACGTCATGACGCCGTAACTGCTTTCATTTAGCTAACAAATGCATCTGATCTAATATGAACATATATAGATCAGGACATATTCATATCCACTAACTCTCTATATATCAATACTTCAGTTGTCCATTGGTACATATCAGAAGTTGTGAAGTAGCAAATTCGTTTCATTGCTTATTCCGCGATTTTGTGGAGAGAAAAAAATGGCCTGAAGTCACGTGATTTTTTTCACGAAAAAGTTGTGTCGCTAACAATTTCACCTTCACGGTATACTGTAAATTATGTGTGACGTCACAAGTACGTACGCCCGCATATTACCTATACACGACCTGTATGCTCGTTATTATGAGCATGTTTGAGTAATAGGTTCACTGAGAAGTAAATATTGCCTCGTTTTCAATTGCTAAGAATTGCTTCCAAGGCTTTCCATCGTTCCCCATATTTTTGACTTCTATCATTCAAGGAATATGTGTTTAGAGTTTCAATTCTTTCATAATATTTCAAAAATTACATAAGTCCATTTTCAGTTGGGTTGGTAGCTCTCATTTTACATGAGTATATAAATGTTCTATGCAATACTGTGCATATATCCAGAGTAACACTGGGATATATATCTCCATGCATACCTAAGACAATATACTCTGGTTTTAATTCTAATGTAATATCACACATTTCTTTTAACCTATGCTGGATTTGAAGCAGAACTTATTTGGAATTAGGGCAATCCCAAAAGAGATGTATAATTGTTTATTTTGTGTTCCCGCAAAAAGAGCATAATTCTGTTTCTGACAGTTTACTCTTGAATAATTTTGAATGCTGGAAATAATTTTTTTTCAATTATTTTCTGTGAATTGGGACATGAATTGTCGCTATTTTAAAAACATTACAATATTTTTTTTATTGGAAATCTATCTTTTCAAAACAATTTTAAGTTAAATATATGCAATACCAGATATTTATATTGGGTGTTTAATAATATATATTGAAACGTGCCTTGAAAAGGGGTTACACGTACATCATGAACTAGATATTTTTAGTTGTTGGAAGCCCTGCGGGAAAGATTGAACATTTTTTTAAGTGACATCAATTCAGCTTGGTATAAACATGGTGGCGGCTGATGGAGCTCATGCCACCGTCATACGTGTCCGCGACAAACTGAAAACTTTTTAAAAATAGCTTATCTCAAGTTTTAATCATATGTATTAACTGAAATATCTAAATATGTCCCAGTTTACGATTTCTGCCATCGGCGCTCTCCGTCTGAAGTTGCATATCATAACAATTGAAGTTATTTAGTTGACACAATCATGTTTTTTCATCACTGAGTTACTATTTCAGTCCTTATCAGTAAACATATTCAGAAACGACCTTTCGATTTAACATAAAACAAAGTTACAGTTGTATAAGTTTGCTTAATTTTTGGAGGTATCTCGGATCTTCCCCCCGGGTTAATAGCCGCCACGCGACCTGGTGTGATGATCCGACGATAAGACCCCTATATATTCCAACGCAAAATCACTGAACGATCATTGGTTCGACTCAGCTTTGTCACTTGCATAAACCGCTGCCAAGATAACTACGAAGATGAAGACAGTTTTAGCTCTAACCTTGGTCGCCATGTTGATGGTGCAGCTTGTTCGGTCGGATGATAGCGATGATGAGAGTAAACTCGAGGTTGGTATATACATAACATGGGCTCAGTGCGGTTTTAAACAATATAGTACATTGTATGTAATGAGTGTGCGATTAGCAAAACACTAAAACACATAAACAATACTTTAAACAATAATCATTACTTAAATCATAATTATGGACGACCGGAAGTGTTGCTATGTCATTCTGAAATTACGTAAAACTGCAAATTGTCGTTAGCCACATCGCCAAAACAACATGATTCATCTCGTAAATGTCTTAAAGACATATTAATAATTACTATAGGTTATCGGCCGCCATAAGTAGAAAGCTGCCCGCATCATATGAGTAACAAAAGTCGGCCAATAAGTGGAAAACACGACCAGTAAGTAAAAATATCGGCCAATAAGTAGAAAGGCGACCAATAAGTCAATGGTAACTTAAATGACGTCATACGTATTTAACTCGATCGGCAAAGAATATTGGGTCGACGGAAGATAGATTGTAGTTGATTTCGGATGAATTACGGACAGTCACTGTTTGGGGAGTAAATATACATGTACGTTGATGAACTACATGTATGCGTATCAATATCATTCCCAGTGGAAACTGACATTACTGTGAAATCGCTGCAAGTTCTTCACAAAGTTTATAAGAATAAAAATTGATGGAATAATTAATTTTATAAAGCACACAATGTTAATATATTCATCCTGTGAAACAATTATTGTCAATGTTGCTAATTACTAAAATACTTATTAATTGGTTGTTTCCACATTGACCGAGTTATGATGCCTGTGTCTGTCGTATTAGCCTTCGGCCTGTGGTCTCAGGCCAATACGTCAGACCTTGGCCTCATAACTCGGCCAATATGGACACAACCAATTAATAACATATATTATGGACTTGTTCGAATTCGTGAAACTGATAAGTTAGTACTCAGGTGCTATACCAACCTGGGGAATGTTGCATTCTACTCGCCGAAAAATTCAAAGAAATCGACCATACCACTCCCTAGAAAACATCGTCTGAACTACACCCAATTGTAAATATTTACATCTCGATTCGGGACGCAACTATCGGCGATAAACTCACACAAATGATTTCGACATTGAGCGTCATTGCATTTAATTATAATTAATATACAAGAATAGCGGTGTGTGTTGTCAATTTGGATTAATATTCGTAGAAATAACAACTTTGAGCAAGATTATTCTCCATTTGTTAAATTGATTTTAATTAACAACACGAGGACCACTGTGCCGTGGCAATATACGCCAGAGAAATTCACATACATTGTATGGTTGCCATATTAAACAAATAATATATCAAGCACGTTCTCCTTAACCCTTTACCCAACAGAACGGCCCTGTGCCAATGCATTCTCTTATATATGCGAGTCGACCATAGGTCGCCTCGCATATATAAGAGAATGCATTGGCTTAACATATTAAAAATGATAAAATTGTCAAAGAATGTAGAAAAATATTATAAAAATTGTTAAAAACTGTAAGAAAAAATTATAAAATTGTTAACGAATGTAGAAAAAATGGTAAAAAGTTTTTTTTAGGCCAATGCATTCTCTTATATATGCGAGGCGACCTATGGTCGACTCGCGTATATAAGATAATGCATTTGCACAGGGCATAACTGTAACCATCACAATGTGGTCAATGAACCGGTTCCAATGATATCCATATTTGTATGGTGTTATTGAGACAGACCAAAGATATTTTAGGCTGTTGAAGCTTTATTTGAGCGTTTTTGGCCGTTTTGTTGGGTAAAGGGTTAAGGAAGAAAGCAGAATTATATATTTCTTTTAGTCATATTTATACTGACATTTTAGTGCATGGAAATTAATAAATGTATGTTTGTCAATCTTAAGATTAATATTATATAGACGATCTCACACGAGTTTCTATTTTATACGGAATTTATCAACCGAGTTCACTAAATTCTAAATGAGCCGAGGTTTACCGAGGCTCAAATATGATTTAGTGGACGAGGTTGATAAATTGCGTACAAAATAGAACGAGTTTGAGATACCTTTTATCACATGATCAAATAAACGCGAAGAAACACTAAGTATTCATCGAAAACAACAATCATAAACCATAAACCTCAGCGATCGCAAGTCATTTAAATAATGGCGTGACGTCATCGCACGCGCTAATATTACACACGTGTCTTTCCAATAATTATGAAGCTGGTTTTGTGGGTTACTTATGTGATAAATTAATATATTACCGGTACTCATGAAAATTGTTATCACCTCTTTCAGTTGATCTTCAATTCTTCACATTTAAAACGTGAATACACAAATAACTAAAATATGCATACTTGTAGTTTATAAATTCATTAGTATAGCTAATGCTAGTTCTGTTGTCCGCTTTGCTCTATAGAGCACGTTTCGTCCAGGGACATATTGTCCTGGAATGGTCGTTGGCACCTTTTATATTCCATTTGACTTGCTATTTGCTATTTGACACGTTTGTTGGTTAGGCACGACCCGCTTTATAATTCAGTGTTATTCAATTTCACTTTAAAAATGCGGATATACAATTATATTTACCGCATATGTATACTTGTAATTTATTCATAACATGTACATATTTATATATAATGCTATAGTTTCAGTTTCTCCGGTTTGCTCTGTAGAGCTGCTTCTCCCAGGGACATAAGAGTTCTGGGATTTTAGCAATATTTATTGCTCATAAGCATGTTTTGGTCTTTTGGATATATATCTATAAAAAAAATTAAAAATTAATTAATTGAACTGTTTCTTTGCTCCATTCGTTGAGGCTTTCTATTTGGGTTGGGTCTTGCTCTCGGGCACGTTTTGCTCTTCGGCACATTCTGCTGGCTCGACATTTTGCTCATGCACGTACGCACATTTTTCTGCCTTTGAGTTGGTTGCTTTTATAAGAACATTTGTCTTGCTTGATTGTTATTCTAAACACATTTTAACACATATTTTGAGCCGCTTTCTTGCTCCGTTAGATTGAGGCTTCCTATTTTGAGTTGCTTCTTGCTCTCAAGCACGTTTTTGCTCTTTGGCACTTTTTTGTGGCTAGGCAGGTTTTTTGCTAAAATATTTTACCCTTTTTTATTGTGTATTTGGGAATGACCATAAAGATTAGGAAGGGGTTAATAACATCGACCGTTGACGTGTCATCGAGTAAATATTTGGAATCACACTCCAGTGGTATTGCACTACCGCGCAACACCAAAATATACTGTCCGAAAACACACGAAGACACCCCGGCTCCACCGGGCTCTCTTAACCAATATCGGCATTTGCGGGGTTAATAACACCGGCCGGAGACGAGCGAGCGAGTAAAACTTTCTAGGTTGCCCTCAGGTGGTATATCGCTACCTTGTAACGTCGATATGTAGTGTCCCATGGGGGCGCCCGGCTCTTTCTGTTTATACGGTATTTTACCGGTTTTGAGGGGTTAATAACACCGGCCGTGGACGCGTCAGCGAGACATTATTTGGAAGTCACACTCAGGTGGTATTACACTACCGTGCATCATCAAAATATACTGCCCGAAACCACACGAAGACACCCGGGCTCCCCGGACTAACTCCCTTAGCCAATGTCGGCATTTGCGGGGTTAATAACACCGGCCGGAGACGAGCGAGCGAGTTAAAGTTTCTAGGTTGATCTCAGGTGATATGTTGCTACCTTATGACGTCGAAAAATAGTGCCAACGGGCCCATGGGGGCGCACGGGCGGTAATTGGTCACCAGTGACTTTTCCAGATATTTGCGATTTTGGTAAATCGAACCCTGTCCTAACTTATTTGTCAATAGTTTTGGTATTAAAATTACTACGTCATAGAATGATCATACCATATCTCTACTTGAAACTTGGTGTTCCCTGTCATTTGGAGTCGAATAATTTTGTTTTTTTCATTGAAATATTCAAAAGAATATCCCAAATGTCTCAAACTATTTAATCCATATGGTGTAGTTGTTATCTTAAATCACATGTAGTAAGAATTTGATATACAATTTGGACGTTTTGTGAGATATTGGATTTGAGCTATTCCGCTCCCCCAAACACGTTTTGGGACCAAAACATGACTCAGATGATGAAAATTTGGCCCGTAAACACCGTTAATGTGGTTACAGATGTCAACAGGCTTCCACAAGTAACGACAACAATAACACACTTTATTTATAACATCTAATTTTATATTAATAGCGACTTTGTATAGCAGAAGTATATGTTTTAAACGACACAAGACTCGTACATAATATAGACTATCAAGTACTAAACAATGCCATTGTTGCTGTCAAAGTGATTGTTAGTGTCCCTCTGAATCGACCAAAACATAGAAAAAATAGATAGACTATTTTATATCTCACAAACTATATATATTATATAGCCTGACGAAGATGGCAAGTGTTGGCTAAACAAAATTTCTATGTTTGAGGTCCCCTTATATATACCCTAATTTTAGCCTTGAACCGCGAATGGAAAGGATGTGCTCTCATTGTTAACTGCGGGTGTGGAAAATGAGTAGTAATATTAGGAAATATACGATGTTTATGGATGGGTTGGTGTCCCGAAAGCCTTTGCAAACGATCTTTAACGATATTAAGGCCTCGCATATATAAGAGAATACATTAGCCTAGCAATATTTACCGTGTAAGCCAGTTTATTCTCTTATATATGCGAGGCTCCCTATGGGAGACTCGCATATAAGATAATGCACTGGCACATGATCTTTAAAGCTGCACCAGCACAGCTTCCGTCACGAATGGGTTACATGCAGGTTACAAAGACATACACACAGAAGGAGTTTTTCAAACTTTGTGGAACAACAATGCAACGTTCAAATTGTTCCCATGCGGTAGATTTATTAAATTACTCAAGGTTATTGCCCAAGTTTGGAAATCAGATATTATTGAGACATCAGTCACCCCACCCACTGAAACGAATACCCCAGAAGGTGCTGACGGATGACATGTCTCACATTTACATTGCAGAAACTCTCAGAAAAAGCGGCCGCTCCACTGGTAAGTAAATTATGTTTAATAATTTAGATGGAACATTCTGGGTTAGAGCTAGCTTCGTCATCGCTGGTCGGCCTATATATCGGCATAATGCGTCATCCACCTCACCAACTTAGCCGCATGAGGTTCATCAATGTTACAACACGAAATCCATATTTCGGAATTTAGTGACTCTGAAGCAAATTTTACATTATTTTGACTGGGATGATGGGGAAATTCCCAAATAATTTGAAAGAACGTTTGATTCATCCCTAACTTTTACCCAAAAAAAAAATAAACACTTTGAAACGTCATGCCGGACACAACATTGGTTCGAAATTTAAGAGCAAATATAGGATGAAATTGTTCTGATAGTTTGCTTTGTAACGAACATCTAAAAAAATCCTGTGGCAGCCATTATTGACTGTAAAAATCTCATAACAATAAGCCCATGCGTGTTCCTATGGCACCAGACGAATAACACGGCGTCAGCGAACTCACCTTTATGGACGGTGTAAACTGTTGTGTAAAGGGACCCAAAGGCACTCGAAGTGAGTGAGTGTGCAAAATATAAATAAAAGTCTGTAAAAACGTCACTATTATGAAGGACACGAATAAATAAACAAAGTTTGTTCTTATATAAATTATAAAAAGTTATCCAATAATTAACTTTCGCGTGTTGAAATCATTGTAAGGTAAACAAAACTGTTACAGTGATTTGTCAACATGCTAATCGCGTAGGAAGTTCAAATATTTTATTCCAAATATTATTTTGAGAATATGCTTCAATGCTTAGACAAGCCTTGAAATAGTGTGTCTGTCATTTGCAGAATGAGGTCCCCAGGGGGTGAATTTAGTGATGCTACCCCGCATAGCGGGCTAGCATCACCAAATTCACCCTCTGGGGATCTAATTCTGCTTACACCTGAGCAGAATGAGGTTCCCAGAGGGTGAATTTGGTGATGCTAGCCCGCTATGCGGGGTAGCATCACTAAATTCACCCTCTGGGGACCTCATTCTGCAAATGACAGACACACTATTTCAAGGCTTGTGCTTAGACCTTTTACAATTTTTCATTGCTTGATGACAGTTGTTTTACAAACATTTATAATATTTATTTTATTTTTACGTGAACCCACTGCAAAAGTATTATGTCCCTTTAAAGAAGGTCCGTATGATTTGACTCCATATCCTGAATGTGCGTCTGTTCGAGACAGTCCAATCATACATCTCTATACTGACCGTTTCACATAAGTTTTCATAATTCTCATAACTCTCATATCGTTATTACATTCCCCAATCTGCCAGAAACTGAATTCACATCCACATTTTTAAAAGCCATCCTATACCGTGCGGTGTGACTAAACACCGCCCGGACCAGCCCGGACCAGCCCGGACCGCCCCTGTGGAGTATAGGGGTGATTTTAGTGGCAATATATGTGCAGGTGTGTCGTGGAAACCCACACACACACGGACAGGGGTCGCGATCACACAGAAGTGTCGCTATTAACCCTCAAAATGCCGGCATCGTCGAATATGTTCGCCGCGAATGAAGCTAACAACCCGGACCGCCCCTGTTGCGTATAGGGGTGATTTTAATGTCCATATCTGTGCGCGGGTGTCAACGAAACCCACATACGCACGGAGTGTGGTCACGGCCATACAAAAGTGTCGATATTAACCCCTAAACTTGCCGTGTGATGGCGTGCCTCTTTTTCATTGTGTGTTAATTGACATCGTGGACTCTCCGATGCACCGTTCTCATATGGAATCCAGCGCCTTAATTTATTAGCTTCCTGTACCATCCCTGGTCAAGTGGTCCATCTAATCTGCTATGATCCTGATGTCCCTGCTGAATTGATATGATCCTGGTGTCCCTGCTGAATTGATATGATCCTGGTGTCCCTGCTGAATTGCTATGATGCTGGTGTCCCTGCTGAATTGATATGATGCTGGTGTCCCTGCTGAATTGATATGATGCTGGTGTCCCTGCTGAATTGATATGATGCTGGAAGGCAAACTGATGCCGTTACGACAAAATACCGATATGTTTTCCAATGTTGTCATTTTCTCGTTGTTTGGCTAATTTGAGAAAAATCCGTGCCTGTATATGAAACAACAAGAGCATATGTATTCAATTCAATTCAATAATGATTGCGTTGGTGTTTGCAAAACGGCCTGAATAGACATCTTGATTATAGTCGAATTGCAACAGATAATACAATTAACCAGTATTAACATATATATAAATATGTTTTTGAATGTGTTCAGATTATCCGAATACCGCGAAATTGAAAACTTTAGACAAAATGACGGTACTTTTTCTTAACAGCATCAGTTTGCCTTAACATGCATCACCATAGAAATTCAGCAGGAACCACCAGCATCATAGCACATTAGCAGGACCTCATAACCAGGGTGTACAAACACCATCGTCATTTTCACTAGAATCTGTTTCCAGAGGCGATATTTCGTGGGAGAACATGAATCAGTAATTTATTACGTGGGGGGGGGGGGGCGGAGTTAAATAATTTCCAATAATTAGCAATATCTCCAACTCAAATTGCAATTTCATGTTGATATTTTCACCGAGATGTAATTATAAGTAATAATCTCGGTTCCCTAGTACAGTTACAGTTTAATGCCATCTTACCGATTAACAAACCCTTCATAAATTAGGGCCCTGTGAATCTGCACTTTTCCACAAATGCGAAATCCGATATTGAATCAGGACCCGGGAGGCAGATGTCAATATGGAAAAGCATCTCGCTGGGGGATAACATCCTCGTAGTCGCAAGAAAATCGAGACCCATACAATTCTTCATGCGCGATATACTCCTCTGTTGTAGAACCGGGGAAAACGCAGTTGTACCAGCACCAGCAGCTCGTCGGAGGACATTACCTCATCGACCACTAGCTCACTTGCTGACTGCGATGATTGATGGTGAGTATCTCCCGATAAACACACACTACCAAATTCTACCAATCACTTCAAACCGGGTGGTTCGTGTTGCTACAGCTATACAGGTGATGATGCAGATGGATCATAAAATTCCCTGTCTGTTGGTTTTTACACAATTATAAAAGCTACGATTTCTTTATATGGTTAATATAATAGCTATTCGTTATTGTTACCAGTGGTAGTTCATTGTGCAAAAAGTCTCCATTGAACTAGTTATAAAACTCTAGGGCTCGTATTCACCAACTGAGTTTATGTACATGTATATAGTCCAGGTAGTTTATACTAGGCGGGGCTCAATGCGGAGCTATATATATATGATGGCTGTCGATCGGAGATATATAATTATATTGTATCTCACGTGACTTACCCGCCTTCTGATTGGCTGATAGCTGTACCCCTATTCCGTGTAGTGTGCGATCGTAAGTTGGTCGACACTACACCTGGGCACTTCACACATGTAGTCCACTACACACATGTAGTCCCGGCCATATTACGTTTGTGACGTCACGGCTTTGCGCTTGCAGTTGAACACTTGTGTTTCATGCTATGTACTCTTTGTAGTACAAATATAGGGACGAATTCCACCTAATATTGTAATGCCCGTGTTTAAAAGACCTGCGAGTCAAATACATAAACAAATATTATTATTGTAGACCAAACACCATCAAATTAAGCGAACATTTTAACTGTAAACGACGTAAAGCCTTGAAAAACCTTTCTTTATTCATTAGACGGGTCCTGATTTTATTCAAAAACTCCTGAGGCATACTATATACGCAATACATCAAAATCCGTCTTTTGTACAACCATGGGCTGTTCTCAATCAACTGTTTTATTAAAATATGTGTAATTTTCACCGCGCACCACTTTTGTAATTTGCACAGAAATGATATGCACTGTTCAATTGTAAACCACCACGCTCTATTGTGTCATATTTGACGATTTGAGTGAATAAATAATTGAATTGAATTGCTGAATGATTGAACATTCGATATTGTTTGCGTTATACGGAGTTAGCTGAGTTCACCAAATTTCCAGAATTTTTGGTTTTGTTGTTCTTACTGTGAGCGGAATCTTTGCGGTCGTTTAATTATAAACGTTATACACAACAGCGCTTCCGTATTTTACTTTGTCTCAAAAAGTCGCTCGGCTACCGGATGCAAATTTGACAAATTCGCGTCCTTATTTTCGTTTGTTTTTGTACATTTCTAAATGGTAAGATTTTCCTTCTTCGTTGTGGTCACTTCGTTGTGATATACCAGGTTGAAATATTTATAATGTGAGTGAACACAGTGAACTTGTCAATTTGATCTTGAACACGTTGCAAATCAACTTCGAATTGGAGATTCGTAAATGTAACAGGCCTCCATATATAAGGCAATATGTCACCAGCTTTGTTGATAACACACGTTGTTCAATACAATATAATGAATAGAGCATGTCTTGTAGTTGACTACGCCAACTTAGTGCCCGGTGGGAGTGATGTAGTTGCCCAAACTCCATGCAGGGTTTACCTCCCTTGACGACTCGGTAAGACCGCAGATACCGGCGAAATTTTACACACAAAATGTGTGTAAATTTGGACCGTAAGTTTGAAATGTCCCACTAAAACCGAAGAACTATATTTCGAAACGGTGTGATTCGGTTCTCCGATTATGTTATCATCACAAACGTCTAAACGCACGTGTACGACACTGGCACAACTCGCACGGCAAGTCAAACACAAGAGTTATAATTTGCTGCCATTTTGAATTGTAGCTTGCGAAAATCGTCAACAAAACTATCGCTCTGATTTTCCATTCTGTCATTATGTTCAGTGCGGGAATTGTTCTCAATGCACATAGAAAATTTGACTTTGGAGCGCTCGGGTTTCGCCATTTTTGCTGGAAAACCCCATGCTAAATATAGAAACACAGACTAGTACACAGCCGGTGACAGAGTCAGAAATGAAATATGACTGGTGCGCTCTAGTAGAGGTTGGTAGTTGCCAACGCGAAGCGGAGGTTACTGCAACACTCCCAAGCGGCACAAAATTATAAACTCCAAACCATGCTCAATTCATTAAATAGTTTATTGAATAATATAGTACATTTATATCGGTGGAAAAATACATGCATATCTGTATAATAAATTTATATTATCCGGGCGAAGCCATGGTCATGTTGGTCCTCTTCTTGGCAACGCCCAGGTATATTAGAACCACTGCACTCCTATACTCCCCAAAGACATTTACTGTATCTCAAGTTTTGCTAGAGTTCCTAGATCAGGATGCAAACTATGAATTATGTGAATTGGTTAGAATTTAATGTTATTGTATCATGAATTGTGGTGGAAGGGTTAAGAATTATTTTTCTTAACTTATTTACCAACATTATGTTGAATTATTTCTTTATGGATTCAATTATCCAGAACTTATGACCTTCACGTATATTGAACACTTGTCTTTTTCAGAGGAAATGTGGTCTGGAGATTTGGAAGTTACTTGGTGACCGGTAGCTGCATCATGTGCTTATCAACCAAGACTCATATTTGCCATCGATGTATTGAACTAACTACCTCACATGATGAAGACCCAATACTACCATCAATGTATTAGACTAACTACATCACCATTAGAATGAAATAAATTCATCATCTCAAATATTGTTATTTTCTTCTGCTGTATGCTTCTACAGCGAATCGCAAACTTCATGCCTCAAATTAAACACCGTGGCTGGATTCTTCATGTACGGTTTAACGACGGGAGTTGCGCTGGTGCAGCATTCTAGATAATGTGCCAGTGCAGTCCCTTATACATACGAGCTAGTCTCTCATAGTATTAACTAAATATTGACAATTGCCACAGCTTATTCGCAGAAAACACCATTATCTATTGGGGTGGGGTGGGGTGTACAATGACTCAATGCCTTCGAAGTGGGTTCATGCGAAATAACATAAAAGCCTGTATAACAGCACCCATCTTATGAGATTTTGCATGTCAAAACCATTGATATAAGGATTAACTGTCATGTGGACTGTTTTTATGGAGATGTAACCGTGAGGTAAGTGGTCATAACTTGTGTAAAACCAGAAGGGTTTTACATACAAGTTATGACCACTTACCTCACGGTTATATCTCCATAAAAACAGTCCACATGACAGTTAATCCTTATATTTATATACATTTAGCGAAAAAGCCACTTTTGTAAAAAAAAGTGTATCGTGACAAAACCAGCCCAAAATATCCCATAGCACCCTTGGCAAAAGTTAACAGGAAAAAAAATTCTTTATATTGAAACCTGATGATTTAATTTAAGTCAATCCTGCGCGAGTCCAAATGCGCCCAAAACATTACGCGTTTTTCTTTCCGGTATCAATGACTTATCGATGTAATTATGGGCTTGCAGTTATGAGCTGTTGCGCGTTCACCGAGAAATAACTGCAACTAGTCACGTGGGCGCCGACCAATCGAAATGCTGGATTTAGTGATAATCACACTTAGTATGTAAATATATATAAATATTACTGTTACAGTGGAATTGTCGATAAAAGTCCAATTAGTCAAATAAGATACCAAAGTGTAAACTAGACGGTAACATTGGAATAGTTCAAAGCAATGGAAACATATCCTCAGTGAAAATCATATCTGGACTAAAATATTCAAACTTACTGTTCGATTATCGATGTCTTTTGACAGATCACTGTCACAGTTTTGTTTACATAACACTAGTTTCAACACGCAAAAGTGTGTTATTGGAGAACTATCCATAATGAAAATGAGAACAAAGTATAGATATTTCTCCATGCTCCAAGTCAATTGTTATAGGTTAAAATAAGTTTTGTTCCCAGAGGAATAGATGGTCTATCTCTTTGTAAACATGTATTATATAGTTACCGGGGTATAAAATATTAGATCTGAATCGAAGACTCCTGTCCGAAAATGCTTCTATCGATTAATATTAATTTTATTTCGAATATTTTCTGGTCTAAAAAGGTGTGGTTGTTTAGCTAACGACCAATAGTGGTTACTGTTAACAGAGACCAGCAATTTTATTGTGTAGTTTTGTCACAAATAAACATTAATTATATAATCAGCAACAATCCGATCTCAGTCCCCGTATAGATTTCCATATTCAATGAGGTATCGGTATCGTAGCCGTTATCAACAAATAAATTCGTCCACGTATATAATACTCCAGAATCATAAAGTTTACATCCGCGGTTTCTGCCACATTATCATTGTCAACCTTAATCGTGTTCTTTCCACTTTCCTATAATTATCGTAGCATATTCGTAAAGGCGATAATTACATACAAAATTCCTCCCTTCACCATTTACTAATAACAATACGTATATCTCGGCACAAAGTACAATATTCTTCCTTAATATACTCTTTTTTCAACCTCGATGTCCCCAAAATTTCAAATGCACACACACTTTCTAGATGCACGAACTAAAACACCGCACTTCGTGTCACCTCTCGTCATATGTATACGTAATCCAATACGCATAAAGAGCGCTCGTTCAACGATAATTTTCTCGCACCTTCGCGTAGTATATGTGTTACCTTTGCTGATGCAATGAAAGGACGTTCAATGTATATTATATTGCGTGAAAAATATATTGACTATCACATTGATTATTAACTATATTATGAACATCGCTCTTTTATGATTCCCATGTATTTGAGGGCGGCGACCTGTGATATTATATAGTTCGCATGTGACTGTTTCTGTTTGAAAATATCTTTCGGACAGGCATGTACGATATTTCGTCATTGCTGTGTGTGTTCGGGAGGGTTTATGTGGACACGCATGCATGCCCATGTTCAGATCACATATATGCATGGCCGTCATACTAGCGTCTGATAAGTCTTGAACCAGCCAGACGATACAATATATACACAGAACGACACGATGTGTAAATGGGTTTGTCGATACGGCACGAGTGCTGTCGCGGAAGGATAGAACGAGAGGCGCTTGCGCCTCGAGTTTTATCCTTCCACGACAGCACGAGTGCCGTGTCGACAAACCCATTTACACATCGTGTAGTTCTGTGTTTATTACACGCTTCGAGTCCTAGAATCCGTGCATTAAAAATACAAGATTAGAAGGTTTATTTAGGCTCATACAGGGCGTGTTTGTCATGTGTGATGATTCTTTTATTTAAATAGTTCCAGTTTCATGGTTGAGTCGAACGTCATGTACGTCATTTTACGTCAACGAGATGGGTATGGAACGTACGTTCCATACGGATTTGTAAATATGGAACAGCAATAACACTGTACTTCTAGGAACAAGCGTGAAATAAATGTGTATCCGATCGTATGAATAGGTTTCATTGCCGCGTTAATGTCTACTCGAGTGGAATTATATAACACTAGCAGGTTAGCCCGCCACTGGCGGCAATCGTCAGAAACATGACAATTTTTAATATTTTTAATTAATGTTTTTAAGTAATTTTTTTAATTAATTATTTAATTGAATTTTTTGTTTTTCAATGAGTTAATTGTGCCTTTTTAATTTTTTAATTGAATTTTGTTTTTTAATTTTACCCGATTTTTTTTTTCAATGAACTAATTGTGCCTTTTTAATTTACTAGCTTTAAAAAAAAAAAAATTATATATTTTTTAATTTAATTTTATGTTTTTCAATGAGTTAATTGTGCCTTTTTAATTTTTTAATTATTTTTTTTTCAATTTGACCCGATTTGACCTTGAATTGATCTTTTTCAAGGTCAAGGTCAGGTCGGGGTCACAATTTAACCCGCCCATGACACTTCCCGTAGGTAGCAAGTTTGAGCTCAATCGGTTCGAGTCTATAAAGGACACACACATATATATCATTTGTAGGAACCCGTTTCAAGGTGAAGATCACCTTGGGCGGAAAAACTGACCCGATCCCCGTTCCTATGAAGCCCTAAGTACGTAGGAATCACACAACACGCTCATGTCTGGATACCGACGCTGACGCCCGTATACAGACGTAAAAATCACATTACCACACGGCACAATCGTTTCGACGAGTCTACGACCAATTCCACGATTCTGCGACTTGACAACCACGGTGCTACGGCAGTTTAACGATTCTGCGACCAGTCTAATGCGATAAACACGAAAAAAACATTGAGAAATGAATAATTCCAGAAATATGGACAGGAATGTACCATATATTATATTTCTATTAGGTACGGCGATCTTCGATTCGATAATCTGTAAAGAGTTCAGCACTAGATGGTTAGCACAACAATACATACTCTTTGACATAAATAGACCGGTTGTTTTGGTTTTACTGTGTAAAATTCGTCTTGAGAGTTGAGAAAATATATATAACGTCCTATAAAATTGAGTGGAAACCAAATAATATGATCGTACGTGACACGTAACGGGGCAACCACACGCGGTGCTTCGTCGGATCTAGTTATGCGAAATTTGACCAGATTTGACCTTGAATTTACCGTTTTGAATGTCAATGTCAGGTCGGGGTTACGAGTTAAGCCGTCCAAAACACTGCCCGGACAAAAGTATTCCTAGCTATCGAATATCGTCGAAATCCGCCACTATTACCCGATTTGATCTTGAATCGACCGTTTTGAAGATCAAGCATCACACTTTGACCCGTCCAAAACACTTCCCGGACAAACGTACACTTAGGTATCAAGTTTCGTCGAAATCCGTCCGGAAGTTTTCCCGGCCATAGCTAACAGACAAAGGTCACAAACTATACATTAGGTTTTAGCTGGGTACCTGTCTGACGGGCATGTGGGTGAGACGAAATTTGTTGGCATCCCCATCTACACCAACACCCACAAAAAATGGTGGAAATCGGCCCAGTGGATACCCAGATACAGTTCAATGTCATTTAAAATCTCAAGTTCACGCCGCACGGGCATCCGGGTGTGACGAAATTGCTCAGCGCCTGAAACTACCACCACATACCAAATTTGGTGAAAATCGGCTCAGCGGAGAACTTGAGTTCAAGATCATTTGAAGGTCAAGGTCACGCCGCACGGGCAAACGGATATTCCCATGTTAGTCCTCAGGTCAAACTACATACCCGTACCAAGTTTCGTCAAAATCGGTTAGCCGTTTCCGATTCCATCGCGGAAACACACACATACATACACACACACCCACACGCACAGACCACAAACTTTCCTCAAATATATAATAGATTCTTTATGGAGGTCAAGTTTAAATTGATATCGTACTCCCATGTTTCTGTTCGTCAGATACAGACTCGAGTATGTAGGAGCCTCGATACCGGTATATTTCTAAAGGATAGCTATAAAAGGCCTCTGAATATTGACATGAGCGCGTACATCGCAACACATATCTAGCAAAATGGCCCTTTAAGTGAGATGTCTTTCAACAGAGGTCAAGGTCGTTTTATGGTCAAGGTCAAGGTCATATAAGCCCCCCACATCAACTTGACAACAAATTTGGTTGAGGCTTAATTCCAATTTGTCCAACGAAGGCGACCCATGTTATGATGGACATATAATTTGACTTCCTCGCCGCCACCACTGCTCACAAATGATTTCAAATAATAAGCCGCGTTCCGATGTTGAGTGTGAATACCTGGCAGCCAGCCAATACTATTCGCGCGACATACAACCTTGAAAAAATCCCCCTTGTTAGGGTAGATTGGTTCAATCATTTATCTCGAAGGAATTGATAAGCCGCTGATATGTCTGTGAGGCCAAATCGTTGCGAGACGGAACTTATTGAATATGTTGTCCGCCTATTAGGGGGATTTTTCGCTAAGCAATTTGTCCGGAGGAAAATTACACGCAGCTAAGGCGGGAACGTTATTACAAAACACCATAAGTAAACATCGGCGCAACACACGATGTCGTGCTATACATTGTTGGAAAGGGTACATCCTTGGCTATTCAACTGTGGTAATTTGATTCTGAAGCAGGCACGTTTGCTTGTGCTATTTTCGCATATATCTTTTGCGAAAACGGTTATAAATGCGACCAAGTCTAGTATACTGATGTGAAATCAGTGTTTCCTGCGGAGACCAATTTTTTCTGGATTCTAGCCCACAACACCAAATGACGCAAATGACGTCATGGACCATGTCATGACGTCTTCGCTGATTTTATTCAGCTAACCAACGAAATTGGTCAAACGAAACTAATCTATAGGCCAAAATCACGTAGGAATTGTTCAGAAAAACTAAAGTTGTTAATTTTATAACCATCCCGTTGGTCCACTTCCGATTCTGTGTCATCGTTTCTTTTTTGGATATTATTGTTCCCATGATTCTATGCGAAAGCGAAGCGGAAGTCACGTGATTTTTAAACCATTTTTCTTGTCCGGATTTTCATCGCGTCGAAATGCTGTTTCATGGTATTGTAAAAATTAATGACGTCATTCACGCCTAAACTTGAAAAGCAACAACTATAGTCTGGAGGCAGGTCAGAGAAAATGTGGCTAGAACAATTTTTGCTAAACATTTTTAGTACCATATGCCAACAATGTTAATAATGTGCTATGGGATACCCCGATAATTAAAATCATTGTTGGCAATTTTCTAGTTACCTCTGTCAAGGTCAAAGGTCAAGGTCAAATTAGATATGCCAAATTTGCATAAATTGGACTATGCGGCGCGTTGTGGTTGCTAATAACATAGCCATACGTCTTTGGGTGATTTTTCACAACAAATGTTCACCTCAGTTCTGTGATTGATGGCGCTGTGTCCATATTTGCGGGGGTATTTTCGCACTCAATTGACAACGGTCTTTAACTATCAAAGCGATTAACCCCGCAGTGCCGATGGCGGTGATTTTGGTGATTGGGAGTGGAGAATGAGTGCTCAGAGCTTGTCCAAAACGCGACAACGACGCGTCCCGTGGTTTTTTACCCTTAGATGGGAAGTTTGGTCTCGATCGGTGCAGCCGTTTTCGATTCTATAAAGGATATACACACATATATATATACGTAGTTCTCAAATTATATAGGAGACTAGCAGGTTAGCCCGCCACTGGCGGCATTCGTCCCATGGCTTTGTTCGAAAAAGCAATTGCAACAGGTTCCGAGACACTTGTGCTGCATTTGCAGCCGACATTGCCGTGGGGATGCCCGTTCCTACACGCGTTTTCGATTCTATGAAGTACCCACATATATACACACATACACACACACACACATATATATATATATATATATATATATATATATATATATATATATATATATATATATATATATATACACATACACACACATATATATATATATATATATATAAACGGAAGTCTCAAATTATATAGTAGACTAGCCGATGAGCCCGACGTTGTCCGGGCTATTCAAAAACCAAATTTCAAGTCGATAGCTCCACCCGTTTCCGAGATCTCGTCTGCGCATGCGCGAATCTGGCGTCGCACGGGCTCGGCGACCCGATAAAATTCGTATCCGGGGCAAGATACATTCACATACCAAATTTCAAGTCGATAGCTCCACCCGTTTCCGAGATCTCGTCTGCGCATGCGCGAAGCGGGCGCCGCACGGGCTCGCCAATACGACAACGTCCACCGCCTGGTCAAACTACACACACGTACCAAGTTTGGTCCCGATCGGTCGAGAATCGTAGATTTGTATAAATGACAAACATACAAACATACAGACAAACATACAAACGAACAGACAGAGGTCTTCAAAATATATATGAGATTGGCAGATTCCAGTAGCTTTATAACGGTATATCTGGGAAGAAATCTGATGCTATATTCGTGATTATCTGGGATGATTTCGGTATATAACTATATACTGTAAAAACAAAGCGCGCCATCCGTGCTCGCAGGGTTGGTCAGAAACAAATGTTTTTTAAATTCTTTATAGCGATGCGTCAAAAACAAACGCTCATTAAATAATCACTTGATTAACCCACGCCGTGCCTTTGCGGTGATTTGGGAGTGGATAAAGGGTGCTCAGAGCTTCTCCAAAACCCGACAACTACGGTGTTCGTGGGTTTTTACCCTTAGATGGGAAGTTTGAACTCAATCGAGCGAACCGTTTTCGATTCTATGAAGTACATATATATATATATATATACGAAGTCTCAAAATATATAGTATAGATAGACTAGCCGATGAGCCCGACGTTGTCCGGGCTATTCAAAAACCAAATTTCAAGTCGATAGCTCTACCCGTTTCCGAGATCTGGTCTGCGCATGCGCGAAGCTGGCGTCGCACGGGCTCGGCGACCCGATAAAATTCGTATCCGGGGCAAGATACATTCACATACCAAATTTCAAGTCGACAGCTCCACCCGTTTCCGAGATCTGGTCTGCGCATGCGCGAAGCTGGCGTCGCACGGGCTCGGCGACCCGATAAAATTCGTATCCGGGGCAAGATACATTCACATACCAAATTTCAAGTCGACAGCTCCACCCGTTTCCGAGATCTGGTCTGCGCATGCGCGAAGCTGGCGTCGCACGGGCTCGGCGACCCGATAAAATTCGTATCCGGGGCAAGATACATTCACATACCAAATTTCAAGTCGACAGCTCCACCCGTTTCCGAGATCTGGTATGCGCATGCGCGAAGCGGGCGCCACACGGGCTCGACAATACGACAACGTCCACCGCCTGGTCAAACTACACACACGTACCAAGTTTCGTCCCGATCGGTCGAGAATCGTAGATTTGTATTAATGACATACAGACAGACAGACATACAGACAGACAGAGGTCTTCAAAATATATATGAGATATATACGTAGTTCTCAAAATATATAGTAGATTGGAATTATTATTCCAAGAATAAATTTGCAGAACGAGCTATCACGATTCAAACTTTAAGATCCAAGCTTATCAAATTCCAATAATGAAGAAATTTATTTTCAAGGCTGTCCAAAACTTTATACAAGAGACACATCCCAGGATAAGAGCATACGGATTTTAATAGCAGATGACTATTGGGGGGGGGTATACAATAGCAATAATAATTCTGAGTATATATGTACAGGTGACAACTGCAGTCGAAAACGCCCCATGAACTTAGCCACTGCATTTTTACCTTGAAGATGAACAGTATATTTCATCGCAACCAGATAGATAGTGTCGATTCGTATAATTTTGAACAAGTTGGAATAGACCAGCAGCAGCAACAACAACAACAACAACAACAACAACATATACCATTCATACACGTATAAATACCATATATAATTGTTTAATGCCATGTCCATTTTTTTTTCACTTGACTGTTTGGTGAACGGGAGAGAAGTCAAACTGTCTAGTTTGGCATACTAAACACCACGGCTGGAACGCCGCATAAAGATCGCTATCAGTTAACCCTGTTTTTAACCTGAATTATTGTTCGTCTTGGCATGTTTGTTTAAACAAGATATCTCTCACGACCCAAGCGCCGTAACTCTATCTCTAATTGGTTCGCGCGAGATATTGGTCAGAAATTTTAATTCGAAAAGGAATGGTTTGTCTGTGTCAAGCAAGCATAATGACCATAGTTGTACGGGTCCGTGGTGGTGGAGGGGTGGGCGGTGGTGGGGTCGTTCGGTTCTGAGTTTGTTGCTGCCTGATTTTGAACAGTTGTCACGCGAAGTGACACTGGTAACATAATTCGACATTCTGCAAGCTGCATCTACATGTATATACAGAGGATAGCTTCTTAGTTCTGCACGGACAGCATTATTTGATGATTATTTTCCAGCACCTAATAAACGTTTGCAACATTTAATATGAACTGACTCACACGTTAGGCGATCGTGATTTTTAGATGTTATTTCGACACCCCACAGTTCACTGCCATATATATATAGGATTATTGGTTTGATCCGTTTATGGAACAGTTTGAGTGACGTTAACAAGGGGGGGGGGTGATGTATGGTTACACGCATCGAATAGTGAGTGCATCGCTTTTAGCCCTTTGGCACTTAAGTTTGTGATAGCTTTGTGAACTTGTCATTACTAGAAAAGGTTATTCCAAGGTAAGTATATATTCCCTGATATTTTCGAGTTTGGTCTCAGATATATGAAAGGATGGAATTATTGTTGTTTGTCTCGCCCGAAAAATCAGGCAATTAGTTTTTTCCGTGTTAAGTTCATTCGCATCAGTGTACATTTTCAGATGGTTTAGACAGTTTTGGAGTCTCGTTGAACTATCAGACAATACAACGAGGTCGTCAGCGAAAGGAATGTGATTGCATTGACTACCCCCGGTCGTCACTGGATCACATGCACGATTCGTCAAAGATATTCCTAATGTCATCGATGAATATTTTGAATAAATTCGGTGATAATATATGTATGAGGTGGTGAGGTTGAAAAGGACATTTCAGATGTCGATGTGGTGCGGTGGTGGATTACATGGAATTACCTGGTTACTCCTAAAATGAGGTTGCTCATATGTGGGCGTAAAGAAGAACAAGTAAGTAAGATATTCACAGTGTGACAGGAAGTGGAACCTGGGTGAACATTAATTTGCAAGTATGTATCACTGGTTAACCTTTTTACGGCGGGAGCCAAGCTGGTGCAGCATTAGCGATCCTGTGTCATTATATATATTCAACCTTCCATGGCTGGAGCTTACTGGAATTTTGCCCAAACTATGTGCCAAATCCATTCGTTTATTTATGACAGTCTTCCGTAGGGAGCCTCGCGTATACAGCAGAATGCACTGGCTTACAATGTCCAGATAAATATTGTTATAGGCCAATATGTATTCTTTTATGCGAGGCTCCCTATGGGAGACTCGCGTATATCAACGAATGCCTTTGGCACAGCTAGATTTTGCGCAAAATCCCAGTAAGCGGCAGTCATGGAAGGGTTAATATATATTGTTTTGCAGAACGTGCTATTTCAGAAATACCGGTATATATGGTGTTGACTTTCATTAACAAGACCAGGGGCGCCGGAGGATAGGGTGCAGGTTATATCGGCTTTTTAAATATAGTTAGGCAGCACCATGCAGGCTCCTTAGTGAATTTGGTTTTCAGTATAAATGCGATATTGACCTTAAAATGCGGCATCAATTCGTCAATTCTAAAACAATCTCTAATTTCAAACTATCGATTTGAACTAAATAATCATTATCCTTTGTAACAAATCTATGGTTTAGTATTATAACAAACATGGCCACATTCACAATATGAAAGATAACACATCCTAATTATGTAAAAACAAATAGATGATTTTATTTTGTAAAACCACTTTGTCACATAATTAGAACATATCGCTCACATTGTGAGGTTGGTCAGGTGTTGCGAGAGTACGAAATCATACATTCGTTATGGAGGACAATGATTTTAGAGAGAGAGAGATAGAGAGATATCTTTGTTACCTCCACGTATAGGAGAGATCGATATACATGACATATAAATACAGTTGGATTAAAGTGGGCCCCCCTGGCCAGTGTGGTGGGCCATTATGTACAAGTATGGAGAGGTGTTGGAAACCACGAGAGTGAAGCATATATGCATTTGAATGTTCACAACAGCTTTTGTTGCAGGAAAATCTGATTTGTCCAACAGATATGAAAGTTAGTCGTTACAACATGCGTGGGTGTTGAGAAGATAATTACAATTGACGTGATACGGGTTGCTGTACGCCATTCCTTATCATTGTGCTGAGAACGTACAGGAACTTCGCAGAATATAGTACTATAGTTCTTTGAGGCAGTGAGATATGTGTTCTGTTAGGGTTTCCAGAGAACTTCCGAGGAGGGTTGCTACCAGGTCGTCTCTGGCTAACGACGCAAGGTGAAAATATTCGGGTATGCCGAAACGAGAGATCAGTAATAGAAATCAGTGTTTTTTAAATTTGAAGTCCTATTATTTATCGCTCAGCTTTAAGTTTGCGCACTAACGGATGTGTGAAAAATAGTAATGCGCGAATTTAAATACTAGTGTAAAGGTAGCTAAAATTTAATACACAGTAGTAAATCAAACCGGTATAATATAACTAGAAATTGAAGCGCGTGTCTGCGTTTAAATGTCCAGTGTGGTCGCGATATATGTCCTAGCGGCTAAATCGACGTTAAACTCTCAATTAATCAATAAATCAATCAATAAATGTCTAGTCTATAGTGAGGTGAAATCAGTTGTCCGCGAATACGACATGACATGCACGTTCAGTCTGGCCCACAGATACAAATAACGTTTTGACGTCATGACGCCGTAACTGCTTTCATTTAGCTAACAAATGCATCTGATCTAATATGAACATATATAGATCAGGACATATTCATATCCACTAACTCTCTATATATCAATACTTCAGTTGTCCATTGGTACATATCAGAAGTTGTGAAGTAGCAAATTCGTTTCATTGCTTATTCCGCGATTTTGTGGAGAGAAAAAAATGGCCTGAAGTCACGTGATTTTTTTCACGAAAAAGTTGTGTCGCTAACAATTTCACCTTCACGGTATACTGTAAATTATGTGTGACGTCACAAGTACGTACGCCCGCATATTACCTATACACGACCTGTATGCTCGTTATTATGAGCATGTTTGAGTAATAGGTTCACTGAGAAGTAAATATTGCCTCGTTTTCAATTGCTAAGAATTGCTTCCAAGGCTTTCCATCGTTCCCCATATTTTTGACTTCTATCATTCAAGGAATATGTGTTTAGAGTTTCAATTCTTTCATAATATTTCAAAAATTACATAAGTCCATTTTCAGTTGGGTTGGTAGCTCTCATTTTACATGAGTATATAAATGTTCTATGCAATACTGTGCATATATCCAGAGTAACACTGGGATATATATCTCCATGCATACCTAAGACAATATACTCTGGTTTTAATTCTAATGTAATATCACACATTTCTTTTAACCTATGCTGGATTTGAAGCAGAACTTATTTGGAATTAGGGCAATCCCAAAAGAGATGTATAATTGTTTATTTTGTGTTCCCGCAAAAAGAGCATAATTCTGTTTCTGACAGTTTACTCTTGAATAATTTTGAATGCTGGAAATAATTTTTTTTCAATTATTTTCTGTGAATTGGGACATGAATTGTCGCTATTTTAAAAACATTACAATATTTTTTTTATTGGAAATCTATCTTTTCAAAACAATTTTAAGTTAAATATATGCAATACCAGATATTTATATTGGGTGTTTAATAATATATATTGAAACGTGCCTTGAAAAGGGGTTACACGTACATCATGAACTAGATATTTTTAGTTGTTGGAAGCCCTGCGGGAAAGATTGAACATTTTTTTAAGTGACATCAATTCAGCTTGGTATAAACATGGTGGCGGCTGATGGAGCTCATGCCACCGTCATACGTGTCCGCGACAAACTGAAAACTTTTTAAAAATAGCTTATCTCAAGTTTTAATCATATGTATTAACTGAAATATCTAAATATGTCCCAGTTTACGATTTCTGCCATCGGCGCTCTCCGTCTGAAGTTGCATATCATAACAATTGAAGTTATTTAGTTGACACAATCATGTTTTTTCATCACTGAGTTACTATTTCAGTCCTTATCAGTAAACATATTCAGAAACGACCTTTCGATTTAACATAAAACAAAGTTACAGTTGTATAAGTTTGCTTAATTTTTGGAGGTATCTCGGATCTTCCCCCCGGGTTAATAGCCGCCACGCGACCTGGTGTGATGATCCGACGATAAGACCCCTATATATTCCAACGCAAAATCACTGAACGATCATTGGTTCGACTCAGCTTTGTCACTTGCATAAACCGCTGCCAAGATAACTACGAAGATGAAGACAGTTTTAGCTCTAACCTTGGTCGCCATGTTGATGGTGCAGCTTGTTCGGTCGGATGATAGCGATGATGAGAGTAAACTCGAGGTTGGTATATACATAACATGGGCTCAGTGCGGTTTTAAACAATATAGTACATTGTATGTAATGAGTGTGCGATTAGCAAAACACTAAAACACATAAACAATACTTTAAACAATAATCATTACTTAAATCATAATTATGGACGACCGGAAGTGTTGCTATGTCATTCTGAAATTACGTAAAACTGCAAATTGTCGTTAGCCACATCGCCAAAACAACATGATTCATCTCGTAAATGTCTTAAAGACATATTAATAATTACTATAGGTTATCGGCCGCCATAAGTAGAAAGCTGCCCGCATCATATGAGTAACAAAAGTCGGCCAATAAGTGGAAAACACGACCAGTAAGTAAAAATATCGGCCAATAAGTAGAAAGGCGACCAATAAGTCAATGGTAACTTAAATGACGTCATACGTATTTAACTCGATCGGCAAAGAATATTGGGTCGACGGAAGATAGATTGTAGTTGATTTCGGATGAATTACGGACAGTCACTGTTTGGGGAGTAAATATACATGTACGTTGATGAACTACATGTATGCGTATCAATATCATTCCCAGTGGAAACTGACATTACTGTGAAATCGCTGCAAGTTCTTCACAAAGTTTATAAGAATAAAAATTGATGGAATAATTAATTTTATAAAGCACACAATGTTAATATATTCATCCTGTGAAACAATTATTGTCAATGTTGCTAATTACTAAAATACTTATTAATTGGTTGTTTCCACATTGACCGAGTTATGATGCCTGTGTCTGTCGTATTAGCCTTCGGCCTGTGGTCTCAGGCCAATACGTCAGACCTTGGCCTCATAACTCGGCCAATATGGACACAACCAATTAATAACATATATTATGGACTTGTTCGAATTCGTGAAACTGATAAGTTAGTACTCAGGTGCTATACCAACCTGGGGAATGTTGCATTCTACTCGCCGAAAAATTCAAAGAAATCGACCATACCACTCCCTAGAAAACATCGTCTGAACTACACCCAATTGTAAATATTTACATCTCGATTCGGGACGCAACTATCGGCGATAAACTCACACAAATGATTTCGACATTGAGCGTCATTGCATTTAATTATAATTAATATACAAGAATAGCGGTGTGTGTTGTCAATTTGGATTAATATTCGTAGAAATAACAACTTTGAGCAAGATTATTCTCCATTTGTTAAATTGATTTTAATTAACAACACGAGGACCACTGTGCCGTGGCAATATACGCCAGAGAAATTCACATACATTGTATGGTTGCCATATTAAACAAATAATATATCAAGCACGTTCTCCTTAACCCTTTACCCAACAGAACGGCCCTGTGCCAATGCATTCTCTTATATATGCGAGTCGACCATAGGTCGCCTCGCATATATAAGAGAATGCATTGGCTTAACATATTAAAAATGATAAAATTGTCAAAGAATGTAGAAAAATATTATAAAAATTGTTAAAAACTGTAAGAAAAAATTATAAAATTGTTAACGAATGTAGAAAAAATGGTAAAAAGTTTTTTTTAGGCCAATGCATTCTCTTATATATGCGAGGCGACCTATGGTCGACTCGCGTATATAAGATAATGCATTTGCACAGGGCATAACTGTAACCATCACAATGTGGTCAATGAACCGGTTCCAATGATATCCATATTTGTATGGTGTTATTGAGACAGACCAAAGATATTTTAGGCTGTTGAAGCTTTATTTGAGCGTTTTTGGCCGTTTTGTTGGGTAAAGGGTTAAGGAAGAAAGCAGAATTATATATTTCTTTTAGTCATATTTATACTGACATTTTAGTGCATGGAAATTAATAAATGTATGTTTGTCAATCTTAAGATTAATATTATATAGACGATCTCACACGAGTTTCTATTTTATACGGAATTTATCAACCGAGTTCACTAAATTCTAAATGAGCCGAGGTTTACCGAGGCTCAAATATGATTTAGTGGACGAGGTTGATAAATTGCGTACAAAATAGAACGAGTTTGAGATACCTTTTATCACATGATCAAATAAACGCGAAGAAACACTAAGTATTCATCGAAAACAACAATCATAAACCATAAACCTCAGCGATCGCAAGTCATTTAAATAATGGCGTGACGTCATCGCACGCGCTAATATTACACACGTGTCTTTCCAATAATTATGAAGCTGGTTTTGTGGGTTACTTATGTGATAAATTAATATATTACCGGTACTCATGAAAATTGTTATCACCTCTTTCAGTTGATCTTCAATTCTTCACATTTAAAACGTGAATACACAAATAACTAAAATATGCATACTTGTAGTTTATAAATTCATTAGTATAGCTAATGCTAGTTCTGTTGTCCGCTTTGCTCTATAGAGCACGTTTCGTCCAGGGACATATTGTCCTGGAATGGTCGTTGGCACCTTTTATATTCCATTTGACTTGCTATTTGCTATTTGACACGTTTGTTGGTTAGGCACGACCCGCTTTATAATTCAGTGTTATTCAATTTCACTTTAAAAATGCGGATATACAATTATATTTACCGCATATGTATACTTGTAATTTATTCATAACATGTACATATTTATATATAATGCTATAGTTTCAGTTTCTCCGGTTTGCTCTGTAGAGCTGCTTCTCCCAGGGACATAAGAGTTCTGGGATTTTAGCAATATTTATTGCTCATAAGCATGTTTTGGTCTTTTGGATATATATCTATAAAAAAAATTAAAAATTAATTAATTGAACTGTTTCTTTGCTCCATTCGTTGAGGCTTTCTATTTGGGTTGGGTCTTGCTCTCGGGCACGTTTTGCTCTTCGGCACATTCTGCTGGCTCGACATTTTGCTCATGCACGTACGCACATTTTTCTGCCTTTGAGTTGGTTGCTTTTATAAGAACATTTGTCTTGCTTGATTGTTATTCTAAACACATTTTAACACATATTTTGAGCCGCTTTCTTGCTCCGTTAGATTGAGGCTTCCTATTTTGAGTTGCTTCTTGCTCTCAAGCACGTTTTTGCTCTTTGGCACTTTTTTGTGGCTAGGCAGGTTTTTTGCTAAAATATTTTACCCTTTTTTATTGTGTATTTGGGAATGACCATAAAGATTAGGAAGGGGTTAATAACATCGACCGTTGACGTGTCATCGAGTAAATATTTGGAATCACACTCCAGTGGTATTGCACTACCGCGCAACACCAAAATATACTGTCCGAAAACACACGAAGACACCCCGGCTCCACCGGGCTCTCTTAACCAATATCGGCATTTGCGGGGTTAATAACACCGGCCGGAGACGAGCGAGCGAGTAAAACTTTCTAGGTTGCCCTCAGGTGGTATATCGCTACCTTGTAACGTCGATATGTAGTGTCCCATGGGGGCGCCCGGCTCTTTCTGTTTATACGGTATTTTACCGGTTTTGAGGGGTTAATAACACCGGCCGTGGACGCGTCAGCGAGACATTATTTGGAAGTCACACTCAGGTGGTATTACACTACCGTGCATCATCAAAATATACTGCCCGAAACCACACGAAGACACCCGGGCTCCCCGGACTAACTCCCTTAGCCAATGTCGGCATTTGCGGGGTTAATAACACCGGCCGGAGACGAGCGAGCGAGTTAAAGTTTCTAGGTTGATCTCAGGTGATATGTTGCTACCTTATGACGTCGAAAAATAGTGCCAACGGGCCCATGGGGGCGCACGGGCGGTAATTGGTCACCAGTGACTTTTCCAGATATTTGCGATTTTGGTAAATCGAACCCTGTCCTAACTTATTTGTCAATAGTTTTGGTATTAAAATTACTACGTCATAGAATGATCATACCATATCTCTACTTGAAACTTGGTGTTCCCTGTCATTTGGAGTCGAATAATTTTGTTTTTTTCATTGAAATATTCAAAAGAATATCCCAAATGTCTCAAACTATTTAATCCATATGGTGTAGTTGTTATCTTAAATCACATGTAGTAAGAATTTGATATACAATTTGGACGTTTTGTGAGATATTGGATTTGAGCTATTCCGCTCCCCCAAACACGTTTTGGGACCAAAACATGACTCAGATGATGAAAATTTGGCCCGTAAACACCGTTAATGTGGTTACAGATGTCAACAGGCTTCCACAAGTAACGACAACAATAACACACTTTATTTATAACATCTAATTTTATATTAATAGCGACTTTGTATAGCAGAAGTATATGTTTTAAACGACACAAGACTCGTACATAATATAGACTATCAAGTACTAAACAATGCCATTGTTGCTGTCAAAGTGATTGTTAGTGTCCCTCTGAATCGACCAAAACATAGAAAAAATAGATAGACTATTTTATATCTCACAAACTATATATATTATATAGCCTGACGAAGATGGCAAGTGTTGGCTAAACAAAATTTCTATGTTTGAGGTCCCCTTATATATACCCTAATTTTAGCCTTGAACCGCGAATGGAAAGGATGTGCTCTCATTGTTAACTGCGGGTGTGGAAAATGAGTAGTAATATTAGGAAATATACGATGTTTATGGATGGGTTGGTGTCCCGAAAGCCTTTGCAAACGATCTTTAACGATATTAAGGCCTCGCATATATAAGAGAATACATTAGCCTAGCAATATTTACCGTGTAAGCCAGTTTATTCTCTTATATATGCGAGGCTCCCTATGGGAGACTCGCATATAAGATAATGCACTGGCACATGATCTTTAAAGCTGCACCAGCACAGCTTCCGTCACGAATGGGTTACATGCAGGTTACAAAGACATACACACAGAAGGAGTTTTTCAAACTTTGTGGAACAACAATGCAACGTTCAAATTGTTCCCATGCGGTAGATTTATTAAATTACTCAAGGTTATTGCCCAAGTTTGGAAATCAGATATTATTGAGACATCAGTCACCCCACCCACTGAAACGAATACCCCAGAAGGTGCTGACGGATGACATGTCTCACATTTACATTGCAGAAACTCTCAGAAAAAGCGGCCGCTCCACTGGTAAGTAAATTATGTTTAATAATTTAGATGGAACATTCTGGGTTAGAGCTAGCTTCGTCATCGCTGGTCGGCCTATATATCGGCATAATGCGTCATCCACCTCACCAACTTAGCCGCATGAGGTTCATCAATGTTACAACACGAAATCCATATTTCGGAATTTAGTGACTCTGAAGCAAATTTTACATTATTTTGACTGGGATGATGGGGAAATTCCCAAATAATTTGAAAGAACGTTTGATTCATCCCTAACTTTTACCCAAAAAAAAAATAAACACTTTGAAACGTCATGCCGGACACAACATTGGTTCGAAATTTAAGAGCAAATATAGGATGAAATTGTTCTGATAGTTTGCTTTGTAACGAACATCTAAAAAAAATCCTGTGGCAGCCATTATTGACTGTAAAAATCTCATAACAATAAGCCCATGCGTGTTCCTATGGCACCAGACGAATAACACGGCGTCAGCGAACTCACCTTTATGGACGGTGTAAACTGTTGTGTAAAGGGACCCAAAGGCACTCGAAGTGAGTGAGTGTGCAAAATATAAATAAAAGTCTGTAAAAACGTCACTATTATGAAGGACACGAATAAATAAACAAATTTTGTTCTTATATAAATTATAAAAAGTTATCCAATAATTAACTTTCGCGTGTTGAAATCATTGTAAGGTAAACAAAACTGTTACAGTGATTTGTCAACATGCTAATCGCGTAGGAAGTTCAAATATTTTATTCCAAATATTATTTTGAGAATATGCTTCAATGCTTAGACAAGCCTTGAAATAGTGTGTCTGTCATTTGCAGAATGAGGTCCCCAGGGGGTGAATTTAGTGATGCTACCCCGCATAGCGGGCTAGCATCACCAAATTCACCCTCTGGGGATCTAATTCTGCTTACACCTGAGCAGAATGAGGTTCCCAGAGGGTGAATTTGGTGATGCTAGCCCGCTATGCGGGGTAGCATCACTAAATTCACCCTCTGGGGACCTCATTCTGCAAATGACAGACACACTATTTCAAGGCTTGTGCTTAGACCTTTTACAATTTTTCATTGCTTGATGACAGTTGTTTTACAAACATTTATAATATTTATTTTATTTTTACGTGAACCCACTGCAAAAGTATTATGTCCCTTTAAAGAAGGTCCGTATGATTTGACTCCATATCCTGAATGTGCGTCTGTTCGAGACAGTCCAATCATACATCTCTATACTGACCGTTTCACATAAGTTTTCATAATTCTCATAACTCTCATATCGTTATTACATTCCCCAATCTGCCAGAAACTGAATTCACATCCACATTTTTAAAAGCCATCCTATACCGTGCGGTGTGACTAAACACCGCCCGGACCAGCCCGGACCAGCCCGGACCGCCCCTGTGGAGTATAGGGGTGATTTTAGTGGCAATATATGTGCAGGTGTGTCGTGGAAACCCACACACACACGGACAGGGGTCGCGATCACACAGAAGTGTCGCTATTAACCCTCAAAATGCCGGCATCGTCGAATATGTTCGCCGCGAATGAAGCTAACAACCCGGACCGCCCCTGTTGCGTATAGGGGTGATTTTAATGTCCATATCTGTGCGCGGGTGTCAACGAAACCCACATACGCACGGAGTGTGGTCACGGCCATACAAAAGTGTCGATATTAACCCCTAAACTTGCCGTGTGATGGCGTGCCTCTTTTTCATTGTGTGTTAATTGACATCGTGGACTCTCCGATGCACCGTTCTCATATGGAATCCAGCGCCTTAATTTATTAGCTTCCTGTACCATCCCTGGTCAAGTGGTCCATCTAATCTGCTATGATCCTGATGTCCCTGCTGAATTGATATGATCCTGGTGTCCCTGCTGAATTGATATGATCCTGGTGTCCCTGCTGAATTGCTATGATGCTGGTGTCCCTGCTGAATTGATATGATGCTGGTGTCCCTGCTGAATTGATATGATGCTGGTGTCCCTGCTGAATTGATATGATGCTGGAAGGCAAACTGATGCCGTTACGACAAAATACCGATATGTTTTCCAATGTTGTCATTTTCTCGTTGTTTGGCTAATTTGAGAAAAATCCGTGCCTGTATATGAAACAACAAGAGCATATGTATTCAATTCAATTCAATAATGATTGCGTTGGTGTTTGCAAAACGGCCTGAATAGACATCTTGATTATAGTCGAATTGCAACAGATAATACAATTAACCAGTATTAACATATATATAAATATGTTTTTGAATGTGTTCAGATTATCCGAATACCGCGAAATTGAAAACTTTAGACAAAATGACGGTACTTTTTCTTAACAGCATCAGTTTGCCTTAACATGCATCACCATAGAAATTCAGCAGGAACCACCAGCATCATAGCACTTTAGCAGGACCTCATAACCAGGGTGTACAAACACCATCGTCATTTTCACTAGAATCTGTTTCCAGAGGCGATATTTCGTGGGAGAACATGAATCAGTAATTTATTACGTGGGGGGGGGGGGCGGAGTTAAATAATTTCCAATAATTAGCAATATCTCCAACTCAAATTGCAATTTCATGTTGATATTTTCACCGAGATGTAATTATAAGTAATAATCTCGGTTCCCTAGTACAGTTACAGTTTAATGCCATCTTACCGATTAACAAACCCTTCATAAATTAGGGCCCTGTGAATCTGCACTTTTCCACAAATGCGAAATCCGATATTGAATCAGGACCCGGGAGGCAGATGTCAATATGGAAAAGCATCTCGCTGGGGGATAACATCCTCGTAGTCGCAAGAAAATCGAGATCCATACAATTCTTCATGCGCGATATACTCCTCTGTTGTAGAACCGGGGAAAACGCAGTTGTACCAGCACCAGCAGCTCGTCGGAGGACATTACATCATCGACCACTAGCTCACTTGCTGACTGCGATGATTGATGGTGAGTATCTCCCGATAAACACACACTACCAAATTCTACCAATCACTTCAAACCGGGTGGTTCGTGTTGCTACAGCTATACAGGTGATGATGCAGATGGATCATAAAATTCCCTGTCTGTTGGTTTTTACACAATTATAAAAGCTACGATTTCTTTATATGGTTAATATAATAGCTATTCGTTATTGTTACCAGTGGTAGTTCATTGTGCAAAAAGTCTCCATTGAACTAGTTATAAAACTCTAGGGCTCGTATTCACCAACTGAGTTTATGTACATGTATATAGTCCAGGTAGTTTATACTAGGCGGGGCTCAATGCGGAGCTATATATATATGATGGCTGTCGATCGGAGATATATAATTATATTGTATCTCACGTGACTTACCCGCCTTCTGATTGGCTGATAGCTGTACCCCTATTCCGTGTAGTGTGCGATCGTAAGTTGGTCGACACTACACCTGGGCACTTCACACATGTAGTCCACTACACACATGTAGTCCCGGCCATATTACGTTTGTGACGTCACGGCTTTGCGCTTGCAGTTGAACACTTGTGTTTCATGCTATGTACTCTTTGTAGTACAAATATAGGGACGAATTCCACCTAATATTGTAATGCCCGTGTTTAAAAGACCTGCGAGTCAAATACATAAACAAATATTATTATTGTAGACCAAACACCATCAAATTAAGCGAACATTTTAACTGTAAACGACGTAAAGCCTTGAAAAACCTTTCTTTATTCATTAGACGGGTCCTGATTTTATTCAAAAACTCCTGAGGCATACTATATACGCAATACATCAAAATCCGTCTTTTGTACAACCATGGGCTGTTCTCAATCAACTGTTTTATTAAAATATGTGTAATTTTCACCGCGCACCACTTTTGTAATTTGCACAGAAATGATATGCACTGTTCAATTGTAAACCACCACGCTCTATTGTGTCATATTTGACGATTTGAGTGAATAAATAATTGAATTGAATTGCTGAATGATTGAACATTCGATATTGTTTGCGTTATACGGAGTTAGCTGAGTTCACCAAATTTCCAGAATTTTTGGTTTTGTTGTTCTTACTGTGAGCGGAATCTTTGCGGTCGTTTAATTATAAACGTTATACACAACAGCGCTTCCGTATTTTACTTTGTCTCAAAAAGTCGCTCGGCTACCGGATGCAAATTTGACAAATTCGCGTCCTTATTTTCGTTTGTTTTTGTACATTTCTAAATGGTAAGATTTTCCTTCTTCGTTGTGGTCACTTCGTTGTGATATACCAGGTTGAAATATTTATAATGTGAGTGAACACAGTGAACTTGTCAATTTGATCTTGAACACGTTGCAAATCAACTTCGAATTGGAGATTCGTAAATGTAACAGGCCTCCATATATAAGGCAATATGTCACCAGCTTTGTTGATAACACACGTTGTTCAATACAATATAATGAATAGAGCATGTCTTGTAGTTGACTACGCCAACTTAGTGCCCGGTGGGAGTGATGTAGTTGCCCAAACTCCATGCAGGGTTTACCTCCCTTGACGACTCGGTAAGACCGCAGATACCGGCGAAATTTTACACACAAAATGTGTGTAAATTTGGACCGTAAGTTTGAAATGTCCCACTAAAACCAAGGAACTATATTTCGAAACGGTGTGATTCGGTTCTCCGATTATGTTATCATCACAAACGTCTAAACGCACGTGTACGACACTGTCACAACTCGCACGGCAAGTCAAACACAAGAGTTATAATTTGCTGCCATTTTGAATTGTAGCTTGCGAAAATCGTCAACAAAACTATCGCTCTGATTTTCCATTCTGTCATTATGTTCAGTGCGGGAATTGTTCTCAATGCACATAGAAAATTTGACTTTGGAGCGCTCGGGTTTCGCCATTTTTGCTGGAAAACCCCATGCTAAATATAGAAACACAGACTAGTACACAGCCGGTGACAGAGTCAGAAATGAACTATGACTGGTGCGCTCTGGTAGAGGTTGGTAGTTGCCAACGCGAAGCGGAGGTTACTGCAACACTCACAAGCGGCACTAAATTATCAACTCCAAACCATGCTCAATTCATTAAATAGTTTATTGGATAATATAGTACATTTATATCGGTGGAAAAATACATGCATATCTGTATAATAAATTTATATTATCCGGGCGAAGCCATGGTCATGTTGGTCCTCTTCTTGGCAACGCCCAGGTATATTAGAACCACTGCACTCCTATACTCCCCAAAGACATTTACTGTATCTCAAGTTTTGCTAGAGTTCCTAGATCAGGATGCAAACTATGAATTATGTGAATTGGTTAGAATTTCATGTTATTGTATCATGAATTGTGGTGGAAGGGTTAAGAATTATTTTTCTTAACTTATTTACCAACATTATGTTGAATTATTTCTTTATGGATTCAATTATCCAGAAATTATGACCTTCACGTATATTGAACACTTGTCTTTTTCAGAGGAAATGTGGTCTGGAGATTTGGAAGTTACTTGGTGACCGGTAGCTGCATCATGTGCTTATCAACCAAGACTCATATTTGCCATCAATGTATTGAACTAACTACCTCACATGATGAAGACCCAATACTACCATCAATGTATTAGACTAACGACATCACCATTAGAATGAAATAAATTCATCATCTCAAATATTGTTATTTTCTTCTGCTGTATGCTTCTACAGCGAATCGCAAACTTCATGCCTCAAATTAAACACCGTGGCTGGATTCTTCATGTACGGTTTAACGACGGGAGTTGCGCTGGTGCAGCATTCTAGATAATGTGCCAGTGCAGTCCCTTATACATACGAGCTAGTCTCCCATAGTATTAACTAAATATTGACAATTGCCACAGCTTATTCGCAGAAAACACCATTATCTATTGGGGTGGGGTGTACAATGACTGAATGCCTTCGAAGTGGGTTCATGCGAAATAACATAAAAGCCTGTATAACAGCACTCGTCTTATGAGATTGTGCATGTCAAAACCATTGATATAAGGATTAACTGTCATGTGGACTGTTTTTATGGAGATGTAACCGTGAGGTAAGTGGTCATAACTTGTGTAAAACCCGAAGGGTTTTACATACAAGTTATGACCACTTACATCACGGTTAGATCTCCATAAAAACAGTCCACATGACAGTTAATCCTTATATTTATATACATTTAGCGAAAAAGCCACTTTTGTAAATGTATTTAAATCGAAAAGTGTATCGTGACAAAACCAGCCCAAAATATCCCATAGCACCCTTGGCAAAAGTTAACAGGAAAAAATTTCTTTATATTGAAACCTGATGATTTAATTTAAGTCAATCCTGCGCGAGTCCAAATGCGCCAAAACATTACGCGTTTTTCTTTCCGGTATCGATGACTTATCGATGTAATTATGGGGTTGCAGTTATGAGCTGTTGCGCGTTCACCGAGAAATAACTGCAACTAGTCACGTGGGCGCGGACCAATCGAAATGCTGGATTTAGTGATAATCACACTTAGTATGTAAATATATATAAATATTACTGTCAAAGTGGAATTGTCGATAAAAGTACAATTAGTCAAATAAGATACCAAAGTGTAAACTAGACGGTAACATTGGAATAGTTCAAAGCAATGAAAACATATCCTCAGTGAAAATCATATCTGGACTAAAATATTTAAACTTACTGTTCGATTATCGATGTCTTTTGACAGATCACTGTCACAGTTTTGTTTACATAACAATAGTTTCAACACGCAAAAGTGTGTTATTGGAGAACTATCCATAATGAAAATGAGAACAAAGTATAGATATTTCTCCATGCTCCAACTCAATTGTTATAGGTTAAAATAAGTTTTGTTCCCAGAGGAATAGATGGTCTATCTCTTTGTAAACATGTATTATATAGTTACCGGGGTATAAAATATTAGATCTGAATCGAAGACTCCTGTCCGGAAATGCTTCTATCGATTAATATTAATTTTATTTCGAATATTTTCTGGTCTAAAAAGGTGTGGTTGTTTAGCTAACTAACAATAGTGGTTACTGTTAACAGAGACCAGCAATTTTATTGTGTAATGTTGTCACATATAAACGTTAATTATACTCATTGTCGTTTATAACTATGGAATAAAACAATACAACCATCAATCTTGGATATGACGTTCGGTACGTAGCCATATGAACAGCCTAATGCTCTATATCGCTATATGGTATCACCCGAATAGTCTGTTCTAAAATTGACAAATAAACGGTCCTAATAAAATATTTGAAATACAATCAATATTAATTGATAGAAGCCTTTCCGGACAGGGGTCTTCAGTTCATATTTATCATTTTATACCCACGCAACTATTTCAAATTTGTTATTTAAAGAAAAAATCCATCTTTAACATTTTCTATAATAATGCACCATTGAAGCAGCCAATACGCCAAGGATTATATAGCAAACTATATGTAATCGGGGTTCGCGATTAGTGTACGTTCAGACGACCACGATTCAATCGTAAGTGGGGGAATCGGGCCCGATGAGATCGTGGATAGTTTGTTCAGACGATTACGATGTCGTCGTGCATTATGATATCGTAGGTTGTTCCTAAAGCATGTTATTGACTACCCTATGGTCATTTCCAGCTACGATTTTTACGTACACACGACTGCGATTACGTCGCAAGTGGAGGTAACTAAGGATACGCCACGATTTCGCATCTAAAATCAAACAGCGCTTGATATTATTTTATGACCTACGATTTTGACGTCAGCATGCGCAGTCCAACTATCGGTTACTTCCTACGACGGAAATCTTTCCACTTACGATTGTATCGTGGTTGTCTGAACGTTCACTTAGATGGCTAGTGGCATATAATCGCGAGCACGGGTGGCACGTGATGTTCGATTGAATATCAGAATGTTGGATATCATATAATCCCATATCCCATAATATGTCAAATATAGCGAATTATCGAAATATGAAATACAACGAAAAAGCGAAATAGAAAAATACAGCGAAATAGAGCGAAAGGGCGAAATAGGAAAATACAGCGAAATAGCGAAATATAGAAATATGAAATTATTTTTATAAACGAAATAACGGAGATATTTTAAGAACGTGTTTTTGACGAAATAACGGATATATTTGAAGAAGTGTTTTAAAGAGCGTGTGTTGCAATTTCTCATACAAATCGCCGTTATTTCGTCAAAGTACATTCCTTATAGAGTTATTACCCTTCAGATTAAATATGATATTCAATCGAAACCACGCGTGCCTCCCGTGGTCGCGATTATATGCCAATAGCCACCTAATCGTGAACCCCGATTGACTATCTTTTGGTAGTCAAACGTGTGCGTATTAGGTGATTGGAGAGTAGTTATCCATTATAGGAAATGTTCAGATAATAAGGTCGTTTTGTTGAACGTATTATCTAAATATTTCCCTCAATAAATTGGACTCCTTCCGCACTTTTATTTATCTGTCTTCTGCTTATATTATCTGTATATCCATGCAAATGAATAATTGACCATTCCGATGTACTTTTTATCATTGTGGGAGCATCTATTCATTATAGAAAACAAGAAAAATATGTAGCTATAATGTTGTTGCTTAAACTGGTTATGTCAATTCGGGGGATTTCGCATCTATTGGACTCGGCAGGGCCTCGCCCAATAGATGCTCAAATCCCCCTCACGGACATAAACGGCACTGGCTACATATTCTATATATATATTAGTGTAGTAAATTTACATTACTCTTCGGGCAAACTGATGCTCCAAATGTTAAGATATGTTGGTGTGATTATAGGTTACAAGAAAATAAAACTGCCAAAATCTCCCAACTAATCACAAAATGTTGGTCCGAGCATTTGTTATTGCTTATTTAAGAATTGAAGACATTGTCAATACAATTGCATGTTACAAACTATCACATTCCTGGTTCGATACAGACCATGCCAAACTTAAATTTTACGTGTGTATACATTAACATGTCTAAAAAATCAATTAGTATTCGCGTTTTGTTGGCTTTGTCTTCAGTATATACATGAACACTATAGCAGAATGTGATTAACATTATGGAACGAACGCCATATTAAGTTTGGCAGTTGGGAATCCTTTCGTGTGACCCATTGCATCCGTACCCATACAACCAAGTACATGTATATGAATTTGCAAACACATCGTCAAAATGAGTTAACTGGCGTATGCATATGAATATGAATTGCAATGGGCTGACAAGTGCATACTTCCAATTTTATAAACCGACAAGTTTCATGTTCTGTTTACACTGTTATCACCACTTTTCTTTAATCGTGTATGCATATACGGTACATCTGGGAAGCTTAAATCGAGGTTGTTCCTTTGAATGCACAGTTAATTCTGCCCCATCGTCAGATATCTCGCTGGAAATTTAGGTTAGTCTTATTTGCATGTTGCATTACGTTTCATTACACCGCGTTAGGGTACGTTCATACGCTGGGAATATTGCACCGCAAACTGCAAAAATGCCAGCCAAAACGGATTATTTTCTCCCAGATGTCAACAAATCAGCTTTAGTTGTGATCAACGAACGACAGCGGTTTTTGCGTGATTGGTGATATCGCTGAGTTGTTCAAAATATATTAAGAACACAGTGCGTGTTGGTGTTCTTAGGCCAGTCAAAATAGTGTTACTTGATAAGTTGGAATGTGAGATCGCTGCGGCCAGTTCCATCGATGGGATGTTGCTGATATATGAGTACCATAAACGCAACCTAGAGAGGAGATGGTGGGTCCGCACTTGGCTCAACGGAGAAATCCCATTGGTATACCCCACCGCCTTGTATTGGTGTTTTTTAACTGGTACCACAAAGCTTTAAAACTGTCGATGAAAATTCCTAACCTAACATCTATGATTGGCAATTCATTCAACAAAATTACCACTGTATGCATGAAATGTCCCCATTGTAACATACATACATTATTAAATCTGAATATATATTATAAAACTGTTCAACTATTTGATATTCCCATGCATCGTAACACCCCTAAAGTTGATAATTCTCAACTGATTGCTATACTTCAGTAAAACAATTCGGTTTTTCGGTCTAATAACAACAAATATCATACCTACTACAGTACTGTTTGATATATCAAATTATCAGCACAAAATTCAAACTAAATTGGTCGGAAATTTACAACTAATGTTGTGTCAGGCATGCAATGTCCAACTGTTTTTCTTTCGGGATCCACCCCTGACACACGTCCCTGGTGGGATAGTATTGCCTTGATTGAAATAGGTTTACTTGAGAATGCTCAGATATGTTAACTAACTGGGCTTTGTTCATGCCTATATATACTTTATCAATGCCAAAGACTAACCAGTATCACTACTGCTAAGACCCACACCACGACACAAGCAACATCACTTTCAAAATAACTATGTTACATCAATACAGTAGATACGATCATCGCAGTCTTAGCTAGACGATGTTGGCACGGACCACATTCGGGACTATTTATACCAAGTCATGAGATTCCTCGCGAATAACGGTGAAGCGAATACATGTATAATTAAGGGTGTATGACAATCGTCGAGAACAAACTGTTCTACCAATGCCCCACTCCATATACACAATTCGTACCAAGGACAACGGGGACACTAGCAATTATTGTTAGTGGCCTCGTGTTGTGGTAACCGGCTAAGAGGTACACGCCGTTATATATATATATATCTTTATTTTCCTCCATAACTGAAGAGTTACATATATAATTATATCTTATATATAATCAACACAATCAACAATCCCACCACCAGATAATACATAAATGAAAAGAAAAAATTACAAAATCCTAAATATTACATTATGAAGACGATGATGGTGATGATGATGATGATGATTATGATGATGATGAGGAGGACGATGATGACGACGATGATGACGATGATTATGAGGATGAGGATGATGATGATGATGATGATGATGGCGACGATGTTGATGATAATGGTGGTGATGATGATGATGATGGTGAAGATGATGTTGAAGATGATGATGATGATACTGTTAGCGAAATCGATGGAATATTACTAAACGACAACCGGGCGTGGCATTTTTGCAGTGCAATTTTGCCAGCGTATGAACGTACCCTTACACATGCTCTATCTCGTCCTGGAACCATTTCGTACAACTCCCACAAAAGTTCTATAAACTTGACGACACATTTGAATTTTCATTCCTAAATCACCAAAGCAACACCGTGCATTATATACTTTTAACTTTAAAATATATGTTTTCAAAAGAAAAACACGCAGACAGTATTTTGTCCCAAATAACAAAATCTTCTGCCCCAGTTCATGGTAAATGTTGGTGGAATATATTATTTCCCAGTAAATGTCCTTAACAAAATGGTAACATTTCCTTCCCAGTTCATAAACAGGAAGAAAAGTATATTCTTATGAACAAAAGCCCAAATGCATTGACTAGTTTTTCGGCTCAAAATTGTTATTTCCTTCACGTGTATCTATACAGATCATGGAAGAGATAAAGCATGTTTAAATACAACTATGGGCGCACGACTATGATACAGCACTTTTGATGATATTATATTTAATATACACTATAATATATGACTATATTTGAACAAATTATTCTGATCAAAAGTGAGTCTTTCGTTCCTGGTCGGCAAAGTCCGGCTTATTGCGTAGTGTCACACGTGGAATACCGAACGTCAGCAATGTATCTGACGTGAGGTGTATTCTGCTGTCTGAAATTGTTCGGTCGTTGCGTTGCAGAACGCTGTCGGATATACTACTACTTATTGCCATCCTTGGCTCCGAGAGTTGTACCAGTATTTCTGGGTTTGCACGTTTGATGATTTTATGAGAGTTTGGATATCCCAAAATACGGCGTCTTGTGTCGATGACGTCGATCAGTTTGTGATTGAGACCGGTCCTCCATTCTGACCAATCGCTGACGCTGGAACCAGTCGATCCATTCGAACCGGAACTGTTTGAGGAGTTTGAAAGTTTCTCCGACCTGAAACAAATTAGAAGAACCTTAAAGGGGTACTGTATACGCCATTTTCAATAAATTCCTGGTAATAACAACGATCTGATATCGATAATATATAGAAAACTAAGTAATTTGAGTCGAAGATGTATTCTGTAAACATTCAGGTTAATAGGTTATCTTAAAATCTAAGTTAATAATTTGATATAAATTAAATTTATGGCTGGAGTCATAAATTAAATTACGAAGAATGAGTATATGGAACTATTATGCATATAATATAACATTTATTTGATACATTTGCTTGAAAACGGTCCAAACATTACTCGACAACGACAATAGGTATTTTCGCATTCCGGTTAATCTGCCATCCGTAAAATTACTTCGTACTCAACAGACATTCAAATAATGGAAATCTGGTTACCTTATTCTACAGACTAAAGAAACCAACAACAACATTTTGGGTACAGTATCCCTTTAATTGTTGTATTCTGATGAATTAATCGTTTGGACCAAATCGTTCAGCGTCTCTGGTTTGCGCGATACGTTAAAACGAATAAAGGAAACGAACTCAAATTTACTGAAATGTATATATTTTTAAACATGTTTATATGGAGGACTTTGTTTGGAAATCTTCCGCACAGGTGTGATTTGAGATGCCTCTTACCATTTATGCATACATGTACATCACTTTGGGATTCGAACGAGCCATGTCCGTTTAAGGTGGCACTGAATTGGATTTATTCAACATTTATGGTCATGCATGGCAACTTTTTCAGAAACGTAATCTCGGATTTATAATTGTGAAAAATATGACTAGTGTCATGCAAAATGAAAGAAAGTGTCATAACCATGGATACATTTTCCAACATCATGGCGCAAATATAAATTTCAGTACATAATGATTTGACAACAAAAAGTTGTTTGAATATAGCCAATTTAACACTGAATGTATGCATGGATATCAAACTTAGGTTGAAGAAAGATGGCACCAGAATTTGCAATGCAGCCAAAGGCCGGCTTAGTCGCTGATTGGTCGAAAATATCTGCTAATAATTATTTGATTGACAGCTATGGACAGGTCTAGTGGAGCTGTATGAAATTATCAAAATTCTGGAATACGTATCGGTGCAAGTATTGGTTTGGAAAAGATAGAGGACGCCTTTCATTTAACGAGCTACAGTAACCACAGTAATACCCTAAATAATCGACTCCTTAACCACAGCAGAATTATTGGTAAATTTTCAGGATTTAGTCGGAAATATGGCTTGTTGCCATTCATCGGAAAGCTATCAGTGAGAGTGAATGTATGCATGGATATCAAATATCAACCTTTTCAGGATTTAGTCGGAAATATGGCTTGTTGCCATTCATCGGAAAGCTCTCAGTGAGAGCTTTCCGATGAATGGCAACAAGCCATATTTCCGACTAAATCCTGAAAAGTTACCCATAATCCTGCTGTGGTTAAGGAGTCGATTATTTAGGGTATTACTGAAAAAAATTACGAATAGGATACTGCGTCTATCATATGTTCTATATAGTATAGACATGAGTTCTACATGACATTGTATAAACCTGAATACAAAATAAAGTAGTTATTTTCATAAATTTCATATCCAGATAGTTAACATGCAACTTCGTTCTTACGTACAATTTGTATGAAGCGACTTTCGTTGCATGGATAAATGATTGCTGTTGGTTTATAAGCGAAAATTCGTGCTAAAATAATTGGATTATCTGTTTACAATTGTGCGTAGTATAGTTAAGACGTTATGTTTTAAATATTGCACAATGTGTCAAGCAGATATATAATTTGGTTGTCTGGTTTTACAATATATAGACAGTGTTTGACTAATGCTGCATTATTTGTTACGCGTGACTGTGTAGATTATTCAATGATTAACAATGCTACTGTATTGACTATTATAGGGTCGAGAACTTAAACGATAATCATCTCCGTTACGTCGTATATCCATGTACGCTATGTGCCACCCACACAATTTACGGCTATCATTTTTGATAGGTGTATCATAGCGCCTCATCGGACCCCACCGCATGCTATACTACATACGAAGACCCTTTATACTCCACGCTCACATTCGCACTTGACTCTCTGTTATCAACAAATTGACATGAAAAAAAGATGCATGCATCAGATCGCCCATGAACTATTTTACAAGATTTAATCACGTATATTTGGAAAATATTATAAATATATGCAAGTCATGTTATTGCATGCACACTATTGAACTGCTTGTAAGTTATGGGTTAATAGCGGTACTTATGTGTGGTCGCGGCCCTCGTTCGCGCGTGGGTTTTCAGGTGGACCCAACCCAATGTTCTGGCCACTAAAATAACCCCGGGTGCACCATGCAGGGACGGTCCGGGCTGGCACACTTCATTCGCGACAAACATATCGGCGATGTCGGCATTAGTCGTCGGTAGTTCCTATATATAAATATATGTTTGGAGTTCTTAACGGTGCGATGGCGACATGGGGGTCCCGTCTGCAAGTCATGTCTTTGCAGACACCACATTGAAAGTCTGGCAAGTTAGGGGTCAATATCGGCACTTCTGCGTAGCCGCAGCCCCAACCCAACCGTGCGTATGTGTTTTTTTTACGAGATGCCGCACCGTTCTTCTCTCTAAAATTTCGCCTATACATGCACATGGGGCCGGTCTGTGCTGATCTGGATCAGAGCTGTTCCGAGTTGGTCCCGGCGGCTTTTAGTCACACCGGTAATTGGCACCCTGTCAACTTATATTTGGGCTGGTATTATGCAATTCGGCCCTAGCTTAATACGATTCCATGATAACAAAGAAAATCTATGGTAATTTCGGGCTAACATCTACTCGTGTTTGTAAACTGCGAAATAATATCAATATCACCCATTGGGCGAAACAACCTTCTGAGAATTCCACGTGACATTGACCCGTACATTCTTGTTGTACTTTCGGTTTCAATATTTGCTGCAAGTCGCAGACTGTCTAGTTTCTGGAATTCGTTTGATGAATATAACGTTGAAAATATCGAGCACAAACACACCGGGTGAAATACAAGAGGTATTGGTGGCTTCGGAATGACTTGTAGAATATATATGAGAATTATTAGGTTATGACATCGCATTTAAGTACACGCTCGCGACAATTTATTGCTCGAAAATATTGATTTTATAACTGGGTCAAAGGGCTTTCGGCGGACAGGGAGAATGATCAGCCGATTTGTTCGGTAGAATTCAGTACTTTCCGATACCATATCTCGACTTCGCTTCGTTCGATTTCGCCGAGTTATATGTCAAATGAAAGGGAATTGTATTGCCAATAAGACACACTGGGGGATATTTTGGTTGCAATTATCCATTTCTAGAATTTGTAGGGTTTTTATAGTTTGGTGTGGTTTTAGCCAATATCGATGATTGGAACCTTTACAATGGTATAGTCTATATTGGTATTTTAGTCATTTTCCCCAGGGGCCTGTGAGTGTGTGTATTTTGGGATACCTCTTACCAAATTATGTATACATAATTGTGAGGATCGAACGAGTGATATACTGTTAATATATATTCTGATGGCGGGCGGCTTGTTCAATTGGCATGTTGGTGTATTCAGTTGATACTGATCTCTTCAAAAGTAAGTCAAATGTTATAATTGCAAATAAGCATACTTTAAAACAATAAAATTAATTTGCAGGACAATTGATAATCGACTGCGCCCCACGGAGATAAACATGGGAACCTCATACAAAATTGGTCACGTGACTTCCCTCTTAAGATGAGATACAAGTTAGTTAACATTAAAATTTGTCTAAATATTGTTTTGAAGGAACGATTGTATCGTTTTGTTAAAGGGTGTCAAGTGAACAATTTTGAATTGGGATTTCCATGCAAATCTCAGCAGCAAAAGTTATATATTGAGCAGTTGTCTGGGCACTAAAGCCGTCATATCATAAACAGATATAACATTTAACTCGCGGCTGCGCTTTGTATTATTGCCAATGTTTGCAATAAATTTATTTTTGAGAATATTATTTCTGAAATTACAACACATGACCTAGTTTTCTAATGGAATATATTCCAAGCGCGACCAGCCAGATAAATGTGTGCATTGTTTTCAATTTCGCACAAAGTCACACCCAGAAATATTTGCAACTCTAACTTTTGCTACGGAAATTTGCATGGAAATTCCCATTCAAAATCGGTCTTTTGACACCATCCTTAATGCGATTTAGAGAGGCATAACTATGTCATTGTTAAGAGGGAGGTAAAGTGGCAACATTTGAATGGGGAACTCAGTGTTAATTTTTTAGAAAAGATTGATCAAACATTACAAAGCGCAGGTGACCATGTCATACCTTTTTGGAAAGTTTGAAGACTTATCTAGTGACAACGCGAAGCAGAATTTTGATTTCCATCCCAGGTTGGATATTATTGGACATTATTAAAATGTAGGTCACCATTGTTTATCATTGTTTATAATATTTCCATCAAATGTCACAAAACATAACATGAAAAATCTGCTTTGCGTTGTCACTAGATATATGCTCAAACATTCCAACAAGATATGAAGTAATATTCTACGGTTTGTAAATATTGAATGATCTTGTCTTGAAAATTAACACTGAATTCCCCATTTAAATGTTGCCTTTTTACATCCCTCTTAAATACAATAAGCTGTAGTAAATCGTTGCAAAACTTTATTTGCAGTAATTTTATTAAGAGTGCATTTTGAGGTTCACTTGGTTGCGCCATCGTTAAACTTCCAGAGAAACAGCTAAACTATGTATTAGCACTGTTCGATTCAACTACATTGTAAATTGTTAAATAGATCTCTACTAGTTGAATTCAGGATGACATTGTGCCTGACTTGGTGACTGTTAGTGTGTACTTACTCGTCTGAGCTGATGTAGTTGCTATGTGGATCGGAACTGACACTGTGGCGTAACTGTGGATGGATGATGTATCTGGCACATTCCTCACTCCCGGTTGAATTTGGCAGCGATCGCTCCAGCCCTTGCATGTCGTACGAACCGCAACTTCGTGGAGTTCCAGACATTATGTTTCAATATCGTAATTTCAACGCTTTGGAGCTACTAACTCTTCTAAATCACAAAAGATAACAGTCAAACGCTTCCGTGTCGAGTTATATACACCAGGGATATGTCATCAACTTTGAACTGTGGGGTCACTATCGCCTTATTCAATGGACTTTCGGTAGCTTTTCCGCTTGATCGCGCTAAGGCGGGTATTTAGGTCGACGTAGATTTTGACAACGGGATCAGTAACCGCGGTCCACAAATTGGTGTTCCTAATCACAGTATTAACACGATACTCTGGTGTAGAAAGAAATATTATACAACGTTCTGAAGATGAAATATGTCGATACACTCTGTCTGTGTCCGGCAGGTTTCCATGTGCATAACCAGCGCAGGCCCCTGGTTTTCCAGTTGCAGGTTACCACTCGATAACTTTCCGCTGTCTTTAATTGCGGCACTTTTTCGATACGCCGCTAGCTGAGCCGGTTATTATTAAATGTAACTGCATGAGTTTTGCGGAACAAATATTCATTAACTGATTGTCAAGTGTACTTGTTGACGAACGCAAGTCTTCAGTGAACTGACCACGTTTTGATTTAGCTCTGACAGAATTAAGTTTCGGTTCTGTAAGTCGCGACAACTTATGAAGGTGTTTCACATATCAGGCAGACACAAATGGCCAATTGACATGCACTATTTAACGAATTATGCACTTTTCCTATTTGCTAAGTGATTACCGCTTTGATGTCACAATGTCAAATTCTCGCCTTGTATTGTTGTTTTTCTCGCTTTCTACCCAGAACAAAGGGCGAGTACTCTCACTCAATGGTGGCAAAAATAAAGCTTACCGGTTGACGTCACATAATCAAGTGCTAATTGGATTAGTTAGTCAGCATTGCGCAATCGGCCGGCGTGTTTGCTTTTGATCCTTCATTAAGCATTGTGTGGGATTACCTGTTATTTACAGGTAGTTTCCGGTTAATAGTTGTGATGGTATTCAAGCATGTCGATGTCATTTGCGGCCAGCGAAGCGCCCTAAATTGGGAAATCAACATCTTTGCGGGCGTATTCATTTCGAGGGGAAATCCCCTCTGGCATTAGTATCGACCGAATGCCTGTGACGTAAACCTTTTTAACTGTGAATTCATACAAAATGATACTTCATAACATGCTGAATATTTTACTACAGTTTTACAGATACACATATTTCAAATTGTAATGGAATTAACACGGAACCGAAAGGCGCATGTAAAGTTATTTAACTAAAAGTTGAAATGTATAGATTTCGAACTCCACGTCGAAATTATTACTGTACGAGTAATGCGCGCCTTTTATCAGAAACTGGCTGGGAACTCCTTTCTTCACGTCGTAGAAAACACAAGCTATGCCAATTTTTTAAGATGATACGTGGAACTGCTCCATCAATCCTGAGAAACTATGTACGACCAATCCAGGCAAACAATTCCAGATATAATTTCAGAATTGAACATATAAGACTACCCTCGAATATTAACTATGACTATTATATGGATTCATTCTTACCATCTACAATTACCGAATGGAACAAACTACCGGAAACTATAAAAAGCTGCAGTACAATCGAAGACTTCAAAAAAGAACTGAACAGTGACAATATACGTCCACCTGCCAATTTTTATCATAGTAAATCCCGTAAATCTCATATCCTTCACACCCGGTTAAGATTGAACTGCAGCCACCTGAGTGGTGACCTGACAGATAACCATGTAAAAATTCCCCCTTCTGTTTATGTGGGGAATTTGAGACAACTTACCACTATCTCTTTGAATGTACATTTTATCAAGAGCCCAGAAGAGAACTATATGACTCCCTACCAAATGTTGCCTTATCTGAGAATACACTAATGCAGGGGTCAAGGGAGCTTAGTCTTCGCGAAAACAAACAAATATTTAATGCAGTACAGACATATATTATGAAAACAAAAAGATTTCCATGATCTGCATGGGTAACAAATTGCTTTGGATTCCGGCCGCGTTATGCGGCAGCACGATGTTCCCCATTATATATGTAGTACTAAATGTCTTCCGATAACGATTATTTTGTAAGTTACTTACTTGTCACTATCCTGTATATACGTGAAATGATTCTACATGAAGAATGCAGCGATATTCACAGTGAACCCCATTGAAATAGGAATTGGCCATTGCGATTGACCCCCTCCCATGGAGCCTGACGCATGCATATTACTACGAGCATAATTTTCATCACGCAGCAACTAAATTATTGAAAACTCTGCCCCTCCACTTTCTCCACTCTCTCTCATTCTCTCTCTCATTCTCTCTCTCCTTCTCTCTCCCCCCCCCCCCCTCTCTCTCTCTCCCCCTCTCCCTCTCCCTCTCCCTCTCCCTCCCCCCTCTCCCTCTCCCTCTCCCTCTCCCTCTCCCTCTCCCCTCTCCCCCTCTCCCCCTCTCCCCCTCTCCCCCTCTCCTCCCCCTCTCTCCTCTCTCTCTCTCTCTCTCTCTCTCTCTCTCTCTCTCTCTCTCTCTCTCTCTCTCTCTCTCTCTCTCTCTCTCTCTCTCTCTCTCTCTGTGTGTCTCTCTGCCTCCTGCTATCCCTAACACTATCTTCCCGCTTAGTTACTTCTCCTTTAAAAAACATTATTTATATCCTTTCCCGTCTGATCGATACACCTCCCTCACTTATTGAGGAAGGGGCATGTCACCCAAAGAGGAGAAGACTTCATATAAGCCCTCGGGCTTGTTGTCTGATCCTCATTTCCATACATTTATCTCTTATATGTTATATATTTATGTCACTTGTGTATTATGTGTATTATGTTTGGATTTGGAAATAAAAATATGTTTACACTAAATTATTACTGTTAAAGTGACGTAGAGCCTTCACAGATATATCATCATCATCATTTAATCGAAACAAGTCATCCGACTTTAGTGTAAACAATATTTATTTGAACAAAAGAACATCACATTGACAAATTATACATACAGAACAAAAAATGGTTCAAATGAGGATTGGATAACAAGCCATGAGCCTATGGCTTTTATAAAAATTATTTCCTCTAGAAATGTTACCCCGAGTGTCAATATAGACAGCTACATGGTAAAGAGGACGGGAATTTGAATAATGTTCTGTGTTTTCAAATAAATGTTGGGAAGTTAGTTAAGCGAGTGCAGAGAAGAGAAAGATGGAGGTATGATATAAGTGAGAAGATAATGAAATAGATAGGAAAGATAATGAAGTAGGTAGGGAAGAAGTGTGATAAATGGTGTATACAATATTGCCTCAGTCATAATCGAAAGTTTACATTATGGTTTTAAATCATGGTGTAATGTCCAATATAGAAACGGAATTAGATAAATACGTCTCGGCACCCCGGAGAGATGATACATGAAGCTAGATATATATTAGGATCACTATTATACTGGTAGTGCGTATCAATAATATAAATACAATTAGTAAGTACAATCAGTATTAAGTCCATTAATTTACCAAGGTCAGAACGGTTGCTCAATGGATATGCGCGACTTTGGATTCCGATACGGAGTCGTCCTGTTTATCCGGCATCTATTGTTTCCGATAGGTGTTGCGGTAGGTGTCATAATCCTCAACATCACAGAGGTGCCGACAATAATTTTATCTCAATTGTCACTGGGAATTGGTGGTGATGTCCGATTTTTTCCCCCAATTGACTCAGATGAAATGAATTTCACGTACGCAAATTCCACGAAGCAATATATGCCCTTCGGATACAAAGAGTTTAGAAATGTAAGTATTTGACAACGTTAACATAAATAAATGCGAATCGGCTATTACATGCAGTACATATGAAACAATATAAACAGTTCATCAGCTGTCGTTACACTCTCAGGATGTCACAAGAGGTGATTGGCCATCCGACGAAAAATGACGCATACAACCATAGTTATGCATGTGGTCCTGTCAATTAGACACTGTCTTCTCGGTCCGCAACAACTTGGGATATCGATTTGATTGATGCTGTTTTGGACCGAGTCCCGTTCCGTTACTCATCTTCAGAGTCGCGGACAGCCGGGAGTTATCTTGCTTATACGTCTTCCGATTATGCCAAATTAACGCTTTGTGTATACGAACATAGGGGGCAGCCTTTCTCAAGCATGTTAACACCAAACATGCATATATCAGAGGTCCGTTAGATGTCAAAGCAACAAGATTTCCCTCCCTCACTTATTGGGGAAGGGGCATGTCGCCAAAGAGGAGAAGACTTCATATCATATAAGCCCTCGGGCTTGTTGTCTGATCCCCATTTCCATACATTATCTCTTCTATTTTGCATATTTGATTCATCTGTATGTTATGTTATCATTGTTGGATTTGGAAATAAAATATGTTTACACTAAAGCAACAAGATTTACAAGTAAACAAAGCTTTGTTTTCCAGAGAATTTCGATTTGTCGCGCTATCAGAAAATATACGTAAACGATATATTAAACTACCGTAGCACCACTTTATCATTTTCTATCACGGTAAATGATGAATCAGTATGAAGTCAAATTAATCGCGGACATGTCAGATGATGAATCCCATTTAGGGGATCACGTGAATGCCCGAGCTCCACGTGTGAATGTAGTACCTCGATCTTTTCAGCGAAAGTCTGTGATAGTAGAGTAACGGGATGGGACTTTGTCAAAACAGCATTAATCCAACCGATATCACAAGCTTTTGTGGACCGAGAACACTTGGTGTACCTGTTACTGGTACTGGTGGGCCCTGCCGAATTGCTATGGTACTGGTGGGCCCTGCTGAATTGCTATGGTACTGGTGGGCCCTGCTGAATTGCTATGGTACTGGTGGGCCCTATTGAATTGCTATGGTACTGGTGGGCCCTGCTGAATATATAAGTGAGTGGTTTGGGGTGGCTGGCCCCGGGATTGTCGAAGGGGCCCTCATATTATTGCCTTTATTATAGAGAGAGAGAGAAAGAAAAAAAAAGAGGATACAATCAAATACAATAACAAATTTTAGATTATTTTTTCTTTTTGGAGTTTTTTCTGCTGATGAGAGTGTTGTGGTTGTGGATACTGTTGCTGTTGTTAGAGGTGGATGAGGAGATGCGGATCTTGCTAACTTTTTTCGGATCTTGTTAAGATTTTTTTGTTAACTGTCCTAAATCTTTCGTGGATTTCATCTGATACTTCTTTATCTGTCCTTATTATCTCTGCTACACACCGCTGCTGTTCCAAATAGAGTGATGCATCACTCACGCTTGATTCACTCTTACAGGGGGGGGGGGTGATGACTCCGGGCCGTAGTACATCGGCGTCTTCGGGACGGTGTGGGTGTCCCCCTCCGCCCCTGGTGGAAACGGGCAAGGTGGTGAATCCATTTCCACTGCGACGCTGGCGGCAGGCACGTCCCTGGTGGTATCGGCGTCCCTGTCTCCGCCTGTCTCCATGACGACAGCAGGGAACTCCGGCAGATACACGGAGTCCCTGCTAGCTGGTGCAATGTCGCCTGTCTCCAGGCAGGTCGGGTTGTCTGGGCGTCTCTCAGACAACTTCGCCCTGCTGAATTGCTATGGTACTGGTGGGCCCTGCTGAATTGCTATGGTACTGGTGGGCTCTGCTGAATTGTTATGATGCTGGTGGCCCTGCTGTATTGATATGATGCTGGTGGGCCCTGCTGTATTCCTATGATGCTGATGGGCGCTGCTGAATTGTTATGATGCTGGTGGGCCCTGCTGAATTGATATGATGCTGGTGGGCCCTGCTGTATTGATATGATGCTGGTGGGCCCTGCTGAATTGTTATGATGCTGGTGGGCCCTGCTGAATTGATATGATGCTGGTGGGCCCTGCTGAATTGTTATGATGCCGGTGGGCCCTGCTGAATTGATATGATGGTGGTGGGCCCTGCTGAATTGTTATGATGCTGGTGGGCCCTGCTGAATTGATATGATGCTGGCATGGCAAAGTGATGTCAAGAAAATGTACCGTTATATTTAAAGTTCTCTCATTTTTGCGGTGTTCGGCTGATCTGAACAATTCGAGGTAAATCCCCTATATGGGTAGGAAACATAAAACAGAACATGTATAATATGAAATATTTAAATAATGTATGAATTAGTTGTTGCAAACCGGCCATCCCTGTCGTTTTGCAGACATCAGCCTCAAAATTATTAAAATAATTTAGGCTTCTGCCTAAATCGCTCATTTCCGATCCTTCCCGTATATACACACGTCGTCGCATCAGTGCTATAAGGTCGTAATGCCATTTTGGCGGGAAATGAGTATTTGATATCATTCGAATCGTGAGAAAAAATCCAATCCGATGGGCCAAACTGTTTTTTGCATTGGATTGCAAATATTCTCACAAACCAGTGGCACAAATGTCGTATCTCCAGCGATCTTCACAATTATTCGTGCTATAATGTCGTATGTCCAACAGCAGCCAATCGGATGCTTCAGGTTGTCCATGTGACTTCTGTTTTGTGTTTGTAAATTCTCAAATGTGTGCTATATGGTCGTATCTCCATGTTAGTCACGTGATAATTTGGTAATTTAAATTTTGTGATTGTTCCACAAATTTCTTTATGATGATGCACATGAGTGAATATTCATAATGTAGAATAGGCACTTTTTAGTTCATAGACACATGCGATTGCCACCATATTTCACTTAATCTGTATTTATTAGCACAACTTCCTTATAGCACGGAAACCAATCGTCGTAGGTGTACGCAAAAGGTCGTATCTCCAAACAAGTTATTGCTTTTTAAAAGAAAACGAAGGAGTAAACAGAAAATATATGTGGTTCAATGGACAGCTAATGTCAGTTTTCATTGGGATAAATACAAAAATACGTCATGCTTTGTCAACATTAGGAGAAATGTTGTCTGAAAACTTCAACCTAGGACATTATAGCACTGATGCGACGACGTGCGTACGAACCAACCCACTCCACTTTCGCGAAACGAAAGGGGAGCAAACATAATTACAAATAGTACACCTCATTATATGGTGTACGGAGAACTTGGTAGACATCTCTTTTTATTGGAAATAAAGTACAGAGTCTTAACTTATTGGTCAACAATTGTACCCAGCGATGATTGAGAATTGGCTAAGAATGTATATCTTATTGTAAAGCAATTACACGCCAACGATCTCAAGTTAACACGCAAGTCAAAATAACTTAACTTTGTGACAAACAACCTGAATGAAAACGATCAATGCTGAGAGTCATAGTCCGCTTTATCTAAACAGGACATTCGCAATATTAAGACTTTTCTTATAGAGAAGAATTTGGCTAAACTTTTCATCGATTTAGAATCATCTGATTCACCAGATCAACTTTTTACAGAAATAATCAAACCAGCCCTTGTATTAGCCGGTATTTGCATCACTTCCCAGATAGCACACGTACGTTGGGCCAACGTTGGAATAATTACGTTGGCCCAACCGTCGGCTTTTGTGGTTGGTACGACGATGGCCCGACGTCGACTTGCGTTGGAATAATTACGTTGGCGCAACGTCGGCTTTTGTGGTTGGTACAACGATGGTGCAAGGTCGACATGCGTCAGATTTTGCGCGTTTCAAACATGGCTACGTTGGGCCGACGTTGGACAACCAACGTTGGGGCAACGTTGGTTTTACCGCTGGTTTAACGTTGGCCCGACGTTGAAAACGTAACGCACTAGGCGATATGTGAGGTTAGTAGGTGCGTTAGATGTCGACGTTGGACCAACGATGGCCCAACGTTGGTCATATATATAGTGTGGAGAAATCGGTCGATTACGTCGTAGCGTCATTTTAACGTAATTCTTAACTGGTCGCGTGTTTCTTTTTCAAATAACGCTTTTGGTTTATTGACTGAACTTGCATTTGTGTTATGAGTGAGCTTCTCGGTTTAATGGATTATTATTTGGATAATGCACCACGGAACACCATCACCAGCTATAGGGACCCGAAGAAGTACCGGTAAGTACTTTAGTTGAGAATATCATGCCGAATAACTTGGAATTTCAACGATAAGCGTGCGTCGTCGGATTCATTTTCTCCACTACCAACTTAAAGTTTGAATTTGAAGTTTAACCCTTCAATTCTCAGAAACGAAAACAAATAAATTTATGTCAGTTTCGTGTGATGGCATCCGACTGTATGAGGAAGAAAATGTCATTCTAATTACTATCTTAATTTCACGATCCATCTGTGATAATGCATGGATTCATGGACATGGCGGCAGGGGTGCTGCACGGGTGTCTCACATCCCCACCCACCACAACTTTGGTCAAAATTGTCAACAGTTGGATATTTCATACAAGACACAACATTAATTGGCACTTTCGCACGGTCACACCAACAATATTATAGGTTGAGATTGTTCTCGTAGTTTGATTTTCCAACAATTATTAATTGTTTTTGGAACATCATTTGCACATTGTCCTACTTTTGTTAAAAAAAATTGACTGAAATGGCATCAGTTGGAAATTTTACGACCTTAGGGTGGGGGGGGGGGACTCAGGTTGGAAATTTCCAACAATTGGAATTCTTGAGGCCAGTCTAGATGTTAGGAGTTTGCTATTTTCATGTTCGGATCTCAAAATGTTCTCAGTGTATTCCGTTCCTCTTCTGGTTGTGGCAACAATACTACTGATCCATTTAGAATACTGCTAACATCCAGGCTGTGAGGGGCCAGTAACTTTTGGGGAAATCAAACCCCAAAGGGGGGGGTGCAGTTGAAAATTCCAAGGTGGATGCACCCCTCCCCAACGCTGAAACCCATTTAGCCACGTCACTGTCATGCATTTCCATGAATAATTAAGTTCAGCCTACGACAGTGGACACCGTTCCACTTTCAGTTGTATACCCTAATAGGCTATTATGCTTATAGCTGTTGGGGGGGGGTGTACGTGTACTACCAGAATATGAGTTTACGATTGCCCCACCCCCTTTCGTTGAATAAAATGCTCAAGCTGCAAAACAGAGTTCAGTCCCCTCGCTACGGTGTCTGACGCCCTGTTATGTAGGAGATTGATTTATGCATGGAGTTAGCCAAATGCTAAGTAACTATATTCGAACAACCTCCCCTTAATTCGGTATTTTCCAACCGGTACCTTAAATCCACTTGTCGGTTTGCGCTCCAAAATACACCTAATAATATTCTCTTGTGGATTTTTCCCCGTATCGAAATAGGTCGATAAATAAATGTCACAGAAAGATGCATTGAAGTAATAACAAATACAAGATTGATCATAATGTTTGGGTCCCAACCAAAAATCAGCTATTTACACGGAGCGTTCCGTGTTCGTCTATATATATTCCTGATAGGCCTATGTTATAAATAAAGAGCGTTCGTTTCACTTCTGTGCTGGAAAATGACAATGGAAAGTACTTACCAGAGCATATGACGCCAATGTATCAATATTTTATCAACCAGGCCATTCGTGTGTGATTACCAGTACATACTTAGTCGGAGGGGGCTTATATTGAGGTGTGAAGGGGTCTATCTGCTCTTTCGAGTATGATTCCCGGGGAAGTTTTTAGTTTATGAAATATGTACATGTACCTATTTATGGTCTCCGAATCAGTGACGTGGCTACATGGTCTTTGTTATGGTGTGTCAACGTTGAATTTCCTCTTGAACCAGACACCAAACTCCTTCACGAGTTTCCATTTGCACCCCCCGCTTTGCATTGAAACTTTCCAACCGGCACCCAGGCTTTTCAACTGTTGGCAATTTCCAAATTGAATAAGACTGGAACATTTCCAAAATGGTGTTCATTTCAGACAACAATTTTTACTAAAGTCTAAAAGTTGAAAAAATATGATACCGGAGATGTAAACAAAAATATTCGTACTGATTGTTGGAAAATCAGACAATGAAAACACGTTCTTAAAGTTACCAAGTAATGATGTGTCAGACATGAAATTTTCAACTCTTTTCTACAATGACTCACGTCACAGGGGTTTGAAACGCGCTCCGCTGTCCAGCAATGGGCATACACCCATAGTTGCAAAAAAATAATTTCATTTTACAAACTTTACATTACGTGTGTATCATTTTACATTGTTTACGTCAAAGAAGCACGTCACATTGATACGTTGTGTCAATGTTCACATGACTGGAGCTGTTGAAAGGAAGTTATTACGTGATCACAATAATTATTTCAGCTGTAGTGTAGGCCTATAGTCGTAACGTTGAGTAATATTAGGATTTATGTATTTGGTTGGGGTCAATTTGTGTATTGATGCATCCCCCACAAACGACAAAATTTAATGACTACTTAATGGACGTTGTCACTGTATTAAATGCCGCGTGTCCCTAAAACATAAATTTGAACACCCACCCCCCCCCCCCAATAATAGACATGATTAGTTATTATTGGGCGGGTAATTTAACTTCTTGGGGATATGTGGGACGTGGCGACATGCACAACTTTTGGAAATTTTTAATAATTTTGGCGATACACATGGGGCATTTTTAACCAATAAACATATATTACCCATCCCATATTTTGTCTGAGGTATTCATACCAATTAATTACTTTGCTTGGGGCTCACCAAGCTACCAACTAAAATAGTTTGTTGTTCTAACCAGTAGGCCTACATTTAGAGCAGTTTGGCAGAAAGGCGGTCTGCTATCAACATGCTGTTGTCAAGCCCCCACCCCGTTGTCCACACGCCCCTGACAGTAAGGATTCAATATCTGTGACAATGTGGGTTGTAATAAATATGGTAATGTGTGCAAAAATGGATGTGGCGACAGGGGTTTGAACATTGAGGTGTTACCACCCCTCCCCAATTTTTGTCCAACTTTTCAACATTTTGGAATTTTCAATAACTTAAATTAATGTCGTGTCAGTCATGAAATGCCTAACTGTTGAACAGTTTGGTCAAAGTCAATGGGGCGGGACAACCTTACCCGTATGTCCCTGACCTGACAGTAAGATTGCCCACTCTAGGAGGTTGTGGGTTAGAACAAATAATTAGGGTGATCGCAACATGGATGTGGCGATAGAGGTCGATGTATTACCCCCCCCCCCCCCCCAATAATTTCAACATTTTTAAATTTTCAATAACTTTATAAGTTGAACATCTTAGGCAAAATCTGTTTGAGATCATTTCGATAGTTTACATTTCCAAATTTCTAATGAATATCGTGGCAGCCATGGAATGCCTAACGTTTTGGTCATTATTATGCGGTGATTTGGAATTTTCAATAACATAAGTTGAATTTCAGGCAAAATCTTTCTGAGATCGTTTGGATAGTTTCGGTTCCCAACAAATATGTAATATTTAGAGTACATTATATTATTTTCTACAAATACTATATTATGTTGGATTTCAAACTCAGCATCGAATGGGAGACCAGATGAAACTTGGTCAAGTTGGGAAAACAGATTGGTTCACGGGTGGTTGCAATTTAATCCCCCAACAAAGGAAGGCTTTCTGTCAAAGTCCCTGACATATTACACCTCCCCCGTTCTCAAACCCCGTTCTGCATATCCATTCCGATTTGTCACCAAATGCTGAGATTTTTTATAAAGCAAGTTTTCAAATCGCTGTTTAATATTCAACGTACTAGTAAATGGGCATTGAAACACAAACGCTCTTTATCGTTGATGATACGGCTGACAAACATTCAAAACCTGCTAAAATAATTACTCGATATTTCTTGCGAATTTACTAATATGTTCGGTCTCAGATTTGCTGGGGAAAATTTCCAATGAGCAGAAACTTACCATGCACTGGCTCTTGTGGGATCTGTGCAATTTTATTAATGAACTGATTGACAGTTTTGCTAGAAATTGACACCAACGAGAGTACTCTCGTGCATGCAAATGCATGTAGGAATTTCCAGGATTGGTCTGGTTCTTATATGTCAAGATGTGTACAGTATGTGACAATGTCAAGCTGCACACAGAAAAAGCATTGGGCTAACGTTATTCTCTGTTTCTTTCAGGGCTTATTTACTTGCTATCCTGTTTCTGGATCTGGATATTTTGTGTATAAGCTACGGTACTATACAATCGGGATTCGATCAAAGTTACTCGTCTGTCGAAACCATCAACGGCTTGGGGATATGAACTTACATGTACCAGTATTCCAGCATGGTCTATATCGTGTAGCACATCGTTATATCATGAATATTATTGCACGACTGACACCAGCGCGACCGACATAACACCATGTACGACATGAATTCGTCAGTTTATGGTTATTCACTTGGACGGAATTCTTACTTGTCCTGTGTTGTGCCTTCAATCAGATGCAAAAAAACTCGACATTCATCGGTGTATCGATAATCGGCACTGAAAGGATGATGTGTGTTCATCTTGTTGTGGCAGTTATACATCTGATACATCAGTTATTAATAACATAATGATAACCTATGAAAATGGTCAATTCCAGATATTCAAGGAGGTGAATATAAAATGGTTTCTCTCGCGATATGATTTCTTCAAAAGAATTGTCAATCAATGTCCTACAAAACAGTTGCTTCTTACAAGCCAAGTTCCTGCATACATATATGCATGAGCCATGAGTACACTGAATCCAGTTCATGGTAGATCATGGAATGATGGAAATATTATATTTCATATAATATGTTGGAATTTGTATACATAAATTAATCTTTATGGATCCATGGGTTTAATTTCTCCCAGATAAATCATTCCAACATATGCAACAAGCGGCATACATATGTGCATAGATACAAATAAGCTTAGTAATTGCTCATTTCATAATATGTCAACAGATAAAATTAATTGCTGTACATGCATGTATTGAATTTATATACTCAGAATCTACAGTATTATGGACTAATTAGAAAACGGATACGTAAATGAGCAATTACTAGGTTTAATTTAATTATATGTACTTTGAGCCGTTTCAAATTTTGCACATCTACATCAGATCACCCTCCAGAATAATGATGTTCGAAGAAGATGTAACCTGACCAAACTTTAAAGCCACATAATGTTTGAATATTTTGTTCCCAACATTATCGAGAGCACAAAATCGCAAATTAAGCTGAAATAAACACATTTCTTTTGTATGGTAAATATATAAGCTAACGAAAATATGTAGCATGTTCGACAACTTTATTCAGGAGTACAATAAAATAATATTTTTCTTTAGAGTGAGTAGATGGTCAAGATTCTTAAAATCAACAACTAATGACATGTCATTTTGTCTTTATTTAAATCGGCATACACTTTTTTTCTATATATGTTTCATTTTCTTCTGGTTTTATATTTGTGAATTTGAATGTTATTTCCAATTATAATACTTTGAAGTTGCAAACATTATGTTGGACTTTAAATTTATTGGTATGTTGTATCTCATCGGATGTTAATTTTTATAAGGACGCCCTAATGTGAGGGGAATCGTCCCTACGAATGGAGCCTCGATCCGTCCCTGTCAATGCCCAAACACAACGTTGGCCAAACGTTGCCCCAACGTCGTATTATTAGTGGCATTCACCGTTGATTCGACGTCGTTTCAACGTCGGGTGCCCGACGGCACATCAACGTCAGCTCGACGTCGAACCACCGTCGAGTCGACGACGGGATCCGACGTCAAGCCGACGCCGAGCCAGCGGCAACAGCCATAGTTGGCCCAACGTTGGGTTCCAACGTTGATATAAATGACGTTGACCCAACGTCGTATTATTAGTGGAATTCACCGTTGGTTCGACGTCGTTTCAACGTCGGGTGCCCGACGACGCACCAACGTCGGCTCGACGTCGAACCACCGTCGAGTCGACGACGGGATCCGACGTCGAGCCGACGCCGAGCCAGCGACAACAGCCATAGTTGGCCCAACGTTGGCCCAACGATAGAAATGGCGTTGGCCCAACATAGGTGTGCTATCTGGGTTGCCACATCATCCAATCCCTTATGTGGTAAAATTTAGAAATTTCCCCATTGAGAAAGGGCGGTGGCGAAACAGTATACCTTGTGATACTTGTGAACAGTTCGGTAACGGGATAGGGGACGAGTAATTATCTTCTAGTGATATGTGATGAATTTAGAGATGAACAGTACATTCCAAAATACTATTGGCTATCTCCAACACATGAACAGTTTTATGGCTTGATATCTTTATCTAATATATCGCTCCTGAAAAGGGTGAGTATATTTAGGAAATTATAGCCTTCATAAAATTGAGATAGATAACATACATGATTATAAGGAATGACTGGAATATCGATCTGGGTCATTTGGGTTTTGACCGTAGAGTAGTTAAACAAACTTCGTCTGCATTCCTTCGGTCAAAACCAATTACCCCAACTGATCTTCCAGTCATTTATTATATATCCTAATCTACGTAATTTGGTAAGGAGGTATAAGATAAGAAATACACGAAATATTGATATACCGGCTTTCATGTACATTTACTCTGAAAGATACTTTCCAAAATTTCCAGCGGTTTAAATTTTTCGGACAGGAGTTAAGCAAACGCTATTTATTTATACCATGTCAGGAATAGACTAACACGGAACGCTCTTTTCTGCTCCATGCCGTGCAAATGGCTGTTTGTTTTTGTTTGGGGCCAAACATAGTGTTCCAAGTTGTATTTTTGTATGACTTCAATGCGTCTTCTATGACATATAATGCTCATAGAAAGGTAGTTAAAGAATTTATTGCCTTATTTCGATATCGGTGGGAATTCAAAAGCGAATATTAAAAGGTTTATTTTGGGACACACACCGCCGTGTGTCTTTAATTAATTTCATGTACACAGCCTCGAGACAGCCAGTACATTGTATTCTCAAATCCCCACACATCGCTCCAATAAAGCAATAATTATTATATGTATCATGCTGTCGAAAAGTTTATAAAACAAATTATGCTATACGTTGATCAGCGCTGTCTTAATAGTTAGGTAATAATACGTTAACCCTTTACCCAACAAACCGGCCAAAAACGGCCAAATAAAGCTGCAACAGCCTAAATTATCTTGGGTCTGTCTCAATAAAACCATACAAATATGGATATCATTGGAACCGGCTCATTGACCACATTGTGATGGTTACAGTTATGCCCTGTGCCAATGCATTCTCTTATTTATGCGAGTCGACCATAGGTCGCCTCGCATATATAAGAGAATGCACTGGCCTAAAAAAACACTTTTAACACTTTTTACCATTTTTTCTTACATTCTTTAACAATTTTATAATTTTTAATGTGTTAAGCCAATGCATTCTCTTATATATGCGAGGCGACCTATGGTCGACTCGCATATATAAGAGAATGCATTGGCACAGGGCCGTTCTGTTGGGTAAAGGGTTAATAGCCCGTATTTATATTTGTTACCAACATTTTTACGACCAATCGACCTACAGAAGCGTCCATTCACTAATATTAATCCAGCTGCCCCTTGGTAGAGTTCAATCGGCTGGTCAGTAGTTCATGAGAGTATGTTGACGTATACGTTGGATCGCGCATAATGGGCGGCATTGAACAATGAGCTAAAACGTGGATCAGCTTAACGTAGGTTATTATTATATATCATTATATGATGAGGTTATGGATTGAAGATGAGCTTACAACAGGTAAATCAGTGCGCTGTTTGAGGTCAGTTTCCCTGTAACCAATAGGAGATTGACATTAAGTATTGAAAAGTATACGATTTCCACAGGGGCGCCGGAAGCATCCAAGGGCAGGGGGGGGCAGAGCCTACAAAAAGGGCACTTTTCCCGCAAAAAAAGGGCATTTTCTCCGCAAACTCGGGAAAATAACCATAAATTCATTGTGGCAAAAATCCCTATTTTAATGGTATTTGTCGGTTTTTATGGCCGTTTTGTGATAAAATTGACAAAAAATTAATATTCCTTGTGAAATTGGTGGTATTTGCAGGGGGGGGGGGGGTGAAAAAAAAAATTCCGGCACGTATGCCGGGGTGGGTGGGTGGTCAAAGCCACCAACAAGCAATTTTTTCCGCAACTAAAAAAAAAATCCTGCTTGTTTTTTAGTGTTTTGGCAATGAGTTGGGCTTCAAAACCACTTTGAATGAGAGAAATAATGTAATTCTAACTGGTAAACTGACTGCAGGCAGTTATCGTGTTGTATTTTGTTGCAAATTTTGAAATCCAGGATGGCCGCTGGCAGCCATGTTTTTTTGGCCGAATTACCTCAAAATGACTCATTCCTATTTACATGTCCATGTTAACATCCATGATAAATAGTATGCACAGAAATTCATATACAGCTGTTTACAGTGAATTCCCCCCCGCAAATCTCTGTTTTAGTGTTAAAAGGGGGGGGTGGGTGTCAAAAAATGGTCGGAAAAAACTGCCGAAAGCGGAAAAAAATTTGGCGGTGGGGGTGGGTGGGTACAAAAAATGATCGAAAGGGAAAAAATGCCATACGTGCCTGAATTTTTTTTCCGACCCCCCCCCTGGTATTTGGACAAAAAAAAGTCACAATTTGCTATAAAAACACGAGATTAAACACACAAAAAGCATTTTCTGTCTCCAGAAAAAGGGCAAGTCCTGCCCCCGCTCGCCCCCTTGGTCAAGGGCAGTGGGTCAGCTGCCCCCTCTGCCCCCCTCTTCCGGCGCCCCTGGATTTCCCCATCATATGTATCACCCCCATTGCAAGTGGTACATACGTGGCATATACTATAACTAGAACGATTATTATGCATGTAATATACCCAAAGTGTATCGTCACGAGAAAGGCGGTAATATCTGAATGAAAATCCAACTATTTATGGGAAACCTTTCACGATCGTCATAGAAAATGTCAAGAAATAAGTATTTGACAAAAAATAAGTAAATATTTAATATTCGGTATAAAAGCAACAAACTTCTGACCAAATATAGATGGAGGCCAAACTTTCAAAACAATTCCAACCAACATGTTGGTTTGAGAGTTCTAACCGACGTTGTGTCACAGCATCTGTTAACAAATTGGATCAAAGATGGGGCGCGACACCCCCTTAGAAACCCAAAAGACGCTCCCTGCAACTGTCTACATTATAGATCCCTTGCTTCTACTTCAACTATTTATGCCAACTATCTGCGCCTGTCAATTTTGTGATATCCAGTTTATTTTGGGTGTAAATGACTGGCACCAATTATTTGTAATTCACAGTAATTAATTAAATGTGCGAAATATCTAGTGGTATAAAATAGAGCTGAGGCGACAAATGTTCTACTCCACAGAAATCTTAGTTTATCGAAGCTGGAAATTCGAAATATTCAATGCCACCGATTCCGGTTATATAAAAGGGGAATATTTTCGGAATTGATGGTATATAATTTTAGGAATTCAAGCGAGGCAAAACTTAAGTTGAAGGAATTAGATATGTTTTGAGCAGAAACAATGTTCGAACAGTGAATTAAATCGAATATTATTTAGATATCTACCGTCCGATTTGCACAATATGACTATATATAAATGTACGATTAGTGTAAACAATATTTGTTTATGTTACACGCTTGTTCCTAGAATTACAGTATTCTTGCTGTGGCGTATTTACAAATCCGTAAGCCACACGTGTGCAATACACACCCCAACGACATATGTTGATACAACACGACCTAAATCACGCTCGCCACCATGAACTATAAAATAAAGGCGTTACCATATACGACACATAATAAACCTAAAATAAGTCTTTATTTCCAATAAATGGATTATTGGATGGATGGCGTGTGATAAACACAGAACTACAAGTGCATGTGTTAATGGGTTTAATTTGTCGATAAGGCACTGGTGCCATCGCGAAAGGTTAAAACTCGAGGCTGCTGCCCTCGTTCTGTCCTTCCTCGTTTGCACTCGTATCGTATCGACAAACCCATCAACACACCCTGCCGTTCAGACAAAACAACAACAGAGCATCACATACAGCTTAAAGGTGCACATATACAATTAATATTTCAAATTGGGATCGGATAATGTGGCTTTTATGAAATCATCTCCTCAGAAAAAGTTCACGGTGGACATACTGTAACTGCCAGTGTAGCCTGTGTCAAATGTGTCATGGCATCCCATTGTAGCCTGTGTCAAATGTGTCATGGCATCCCATTCTCAGATACAGATACAGATGTAATCACTCATGTGGTCAAAGTATGACATTGGAGCATATTGACATATATGTTTACAAATAGTAATACATAAATTGTACGCATGCGTTGTAAGTATACAATACTCAATAGTGTTGGGGTTGGGTGCTGTGGTGGGGGTCTTTTCATTATTACTAAGTTCATTTTTTATTCTTCGTGGTCGATGCCAGGTATTATACATGGGGGGGGGTCTTCAGTACAGTATAGTTGTGGTGGTGGTGGTGGTGGTGGTGGTGGTGGGATGGTGAATAAGGGGTTTATATATAGTGTCAATCATGAGCCGCATGAGGGTGTGCCTTGTCTGACAAGGGCATATTTTATGACGGCAGCTAGGTTTATCAAGATCTTGTTATTCCGTGAGTTGAAAAGAGCATTTAATTTGAGCACATTCGGTCTTTTGTAGTAGAATTGTTTGATGTATTTCTTTCGGAGATCGTCAAGATTCGTACATTCAAGAATGAGGTGGTATTCATCACCCAGTTTCTCGTTACAGAGATTGCATTTCCGTTCCTCATATGAGGTGCATATCCATGATCCAGTTTCCACGGGCAGTATATGGTTACGTGTACGGAATTTCATCAGGCATGCCACTGTTTTCTGATTTTCAAGTGATATATAATATTCTTTGCCGAAATTTGGCTTGGTAATACGGTAGAATTGGCACTTACATGGATGCGTCAATATAACCTCGCCATTTCTGAATGTTCATTGAACGGGTCTTGATCAACTTATTAAAGAGTTTCGTTTCCGGTACCCATTGTTTCAACCAAAAAGAGGAAAATCCCAATTCTTCAAGATTTGTTCTTGTATAATCGAGCCAAATATTTTAAATGTTTTTTTCCTCGCATGTAGTTATCATAAAATAATACAGTTTCAAAGGCAATCTTTCACAATTCATGTTCATGATTCTTCCCCAGTATGAGAGTGTTGTCTGATTTTAAATTTAGTCTCTATTGGGTATATACCAGTTTCACCATATACAAGTGGTGTCATGGTGGAAGATTTTAACCCAAGTGCGAATTTAAGAAACCAGAGTTCCAATTTTTCAAATGATCGCGTATTTTCGAAACACCATACTTCTGATCCGTAAGTCATTATTGAAACTATTGTCTTTTCATAAATGTCCAGAATGGTATAAATAGTCAGCTTATGTTTTCTGGCTTTACTCAACAAGGTGTACATAGCCTTTTTTGCGTCTTTGCGTCGCATGTTGCGCTCTCTTGTGAATTTACCTGACTTGCTGAACCAAGTTCCAAGATATTTGAAATGGTCGACTATTTCTAATTGTATAGAATTTATGTGAAAGCATGGAGGTAGTTTCTATTTGCCTCGTCCTCCGAAAATCATTACTTTCGTCTTCGAGAAGTTAACGTTGAGCTTCCACATTTTGCAGTAAGCTGCAAAATTATCTAGTGAGTATTGCAATCCGCTCTCAGAATTAAATAGAATCACTGTGTCATCGGCATAAACGAGGAGAAACAATTTCATGTATATTTCGGGGGTTGACTCACCGAAATCAACAGAACAGCATCGACGCGATTCAAGAAATTCCTCCAAGTCATTTAGGTATATTGCAAAAAGAATCGGTGAGAGTCCGTCGCCTTGTTTAAGCCAACAATACTATCGAAACTATCAGAGAGGCTACTCTTTGCCGAAACAATCATTTTAATGTCTAAATACATACTCTTAATAACATTTAAAATGTTTCCGGTGATATTATAGTGCTTTAGTTTGGTCCATAGACCATCTCGCCAAACAAAGTCAAAAGCCTTTGTGAAATCTATAAATGCACAGTGTAGTTTTTTCCCCATGTTGACCAGTTGTTTAAGGGGTGTGTCTTTTTACCGGATTCCGGATTCCGGATCCCGGATTTCGACCCGGATTTAGGTGTCTTTTTTACCGGATTTCGACCCGGATTCGGGTATGAATTTCATGCTTGTTTATCACACATTTAACCCATTAAAAGCCGTTTCTGACACGCGGAAACTGGTTAGGAGGTGAGATTAAACCAATATAGGGCTGTCGTGCTCATTCAACCCGATTAATCGTATTTAAAGGTACATATCGTGCCCGGATCAGCATACTTCTTATTTTTTCCTATAGACACGGCGGTTGGATTGATTTTACGTGATCGTGATGGCATTTAAGGGAATACACCATGTCCGGATCCGAATTAATTATCTCGTAATTATTGATCATATTTAAAGGTAGATATCATGTCCGGATCCGGTATTTTTCTCTCTCTATTTTTCCATATAAATTATCGTCTTTTTGATATATTAAATGTCACGTGGAACAAACTTATAAGTTGATTTTGAGACGTTATACTAGGCTGTTAGATTGATTTCACGGAATGATTATCGCATTTTAAGGTACACACCATGTGCGGAACCGAATTAATTTGCACGTATTTACTGATAATATTTAAATGTACAGATTATGCCCGGATTCAGCCGGATCCGGATTTTTCTTCTTATAAAGTAATGCTTATTTAATACAATAAATGTAAACTGAGTCGCGTGGAACTAGGTTATAGATGTTGATGTTTAGATCAGATCATTCCCGGATTCGGATACGAATAGTTCTTTTCTATTTCATATAAATAGTCAAGTATTTAATACATTAAATGGCAGCTGAGCCACGCGGAACTCAGTTTATTTGGAAACGGTGAACATGCAACGGGATGAATATGATATCCGTGTTTTTATAACGATTCGGGCGTCGTGACATAAAACGCTTAATACAAGTCGTACATCTATCTCACTTAAACCGGCTTAAATATCGAATTTACAATAGTAATACTACTAGTATCACAAATATAATCGTTTATAATCGAACTAAAACAATAAACCATTTAAACTGCACCAGGTTTTTTTGTGGGCTGGAGAACAAAAAACCTTCACAAAAGCAAGTCAATTTATTTCAATCCCAATGATATTACTGTTAAACGCAACCTGTGCCATGTTTTCGCGGGTCTGAAATGTCTTTAAATGTGTTAAACATGGGTTATAATAAACATAAAATTGAGATCAGGGTTCGGGTCGAAATTAGAAAAAGGCACATAAAATCCGGATCCAAATCCGGGCATAAAGTTTGTCTGTAAATGGGCTCATTCTCGCGTGAAATCAATCCAAGCGCCATGTTCACCGTTTCCAAATAAACTGAGTTCCGCGTGGCTCAGCTGCCATTTAATGTATTAAATACTTGACTATTTATATGAAATAGAAAAGAAGTATTCGTATCCGAATCCGGGAATGATCTTATCTAAACATCAACATCTATAACCTAGTTCCACGCGATTCAGTTTACATTTATTGTATTAAATAATCATTACTTTATAAGAAGTAAAATCCGGATCCGGGCATAATCTGTACCTTTAAATATTATCAGTAAATACGTGGAAATTAATTCGGTTCCGCACATGGTGTGTACCTTTAAATGCGATAATTATTCCGTGAAATCAATCCAACAGCCTAGTATAACGTCTCAAAATCAACTTATAACTTTGTTCCACGTGACATTTAATATATCAAAAAGACGATAATTTATATGGAAAAAAGAGAGAGAAAAAAACCGGATCCGGACATGATATCTACCTTTAAATATGATCAATAATTACGAGATAATTAATTCGGATCCAGACATGGTGTGTTCCCTTAAATGCCATCATGATCACGTAAAATCAATCCAAACGCTGTGTCTATATGAAAAAATAAGAAGTATGCTGATCCGGGCACGATATGTACCTTTAAATACGATTAATCGGGTTGAATGAGCACGACAGCCCTATATTGGTTTAATCTCACCTCATAACCAGTTTCCGCGTGTCAGAAACGGCTTTTAATGGGTTAAATGTGTGATAAAACAAGCATGAAATTCATACCCGAATCCGGGTCGAAATCCGGTAAAAAGACACCTAAATCCGGGTCGAAATCCAGGATCCGGAATCCGGTAAAAAGACACACCCTTGTTTAAGTGCGTACATGGAGAATATGTGGTCTATAGTTTCATAACCATTTCGGAAACCAGCTTGTGCTTCTGTTTGAATACTATTAGCTGAGAGGAACTCATTAATCCGCGTGCATAAAATTGCAGTGAATAATTTACTAATTACACAAAGGAGTGTTATTCTTCTGTAATTATCTGGATTTAAGGGGTCGTTCTTATTTTTAAAAATCGGTTTGATAACGCCCAGTGACCAGTCGTGCGGTACACAACCTGTAGATAAAATCAGATTAAAAAGATTAACATAATATGTGCCGATATAATCGAAACTGTATTTGATCATTTCATTTTCGATATTGTCCTGACCCGGGGCTTTGCCAAATTTCTGAGATTTCAGTGCATTGTGAACTTCGACAAAATTTATTGGTCTATTGAGATAGTTATTATCAAAATGCTTTTTGTTTGAGTAATTGACTTCGGGTACAGTGTGATCATGCTCTATCCTGGTGTACAAATTTGTTTTGTCGGCCATGAATTGATCTCGAAAAGATTCAACTGGGGGCATATGATGATTTGGAGTTTGGGATGATTCCCGGGAAGATTTGGAGGGGCAGTATGCCCTCCCCTACAAACCGCTTACTGGGGGCATATTGTTTTCTTTTTTCCTTTTATCCAAGCTCCTGATTAAATCCCAAAAATCCTTACCCGACGTCCCTTTGATGTTGTGGATTTTATTTCTGAGTTGGATTTGGTAAGTTCGTTTGCTTCTCCTAATGGCATATTTATAGGTATAGCTAGTTTGAAGAATAGCGTTACTATTGTGACAGGAAGGGTGGTGCTTATACTGTTTCGCGCCTTCCGGTACGCAGTTCGAGAGTTTGTGCAATCACGGGTGAACCACGGTGCTCTGTTTACTGTTATGGGGCGTGGTCTCCTTATTGACGTGCCTCTACGAACTCTAGTGTGTGACATTTCCGTGTGTGCCGCGGCTTCTAGGATTATGTCTCTAATAAGGTCCGATGACCTATTAACAAAATATTCGGTATAAAAGCAACAAACTTATATAGATGGAGGCCAAACTTTGAAAACAATTCCAACCAACATGTTGGTTTGAGAGTTCTAACCGACGTTGTGTCACATCATCTATTAACAAATTGGATCAGAGATGGGGCGCGACACCCCCTTAGAAACCCAAAGTCGCTCCCTGCAACTGTCTACATTATAGATCCCTTGCTTCTACTTCAACTATTTATACCAACTATCTGCGCCTGTCAATTTTGTGATATCCAGTTTATTTTGGGTGTAAATGACTGGCATCAATTATTTGTAATTCACAGTAATTAATTAAATGTGCGAAATATCTAGTGGTATAAAATAGAGCTGAGGCGACAAATGTTCTACTCCACAGAAATCTTAGTTTATCGAAGCTGGAAATTCGAAATATTCAATGCCACCGATTCCGGTTATATAAAAGGGGAATATTTTCGGAATTGATGGTATATAATTTTAGAAATTCAAGCGAGACAAAACGTAAGTTGAAGGAATTAGATATGTTTTGAGCAGAAACAATCTATCAGTGAATTAAATCTAATTTTGCAAGCTTTCTCACAATTTTTAAACTTATCAAGGTTGTGAGTGGTCACTCTGCCTTTCCCCCAGTTCTGCCTGGCATACAACCTCCAGGTTTGTGGAAGAGCAGTCAACAGACCTTGATAGGTGGTGAATGGAGTGCTTATGTCGTACCTTAGGCAAAACTCATTGTATCCTAATAGTCCTGAATTTTCATGCACAATGTCGTTCTGGAAGTAAATTCCCTTTTTAATCCATAGTTTACTACAGAACATATGTCAGTTTACCAGAATTTTTATTGAAGAATAGTGGTTCACACAGTATATCTATTGAGGTTGGGTAGTACCCTGATCTAAGGTAGCCCATGCATTGAAGATATCTTTCCAAAAATAGTTCACTTTGTTACCAATAAATTTTAAACCATCTGTGGAGATACCATATGTTATGTTCCCCCAAAAGGCTCTAAGTCGTCAATTAATAGGGTTTTCCATCTCGCCTCCCAATTATGGTCAATTAATTTCTTTATCCAAGTAACTTTTTAAGCTTTCGTAAATGAATCTAGATGGGGGAATTTTAGTCCCCCTTCCTCCAAGTTATTAATAATTACACTTCGTTTTATCTTGTCTGGTTTTCCTAACCATAAAAACTTGAAAAAACATTTTTGGATTGTGTCTGAAATTTGGTTTGAATGAGCTTGGAGCAATGTGAGGCAGTGAGTCAATATTGGTAATGCTAGAGTCTTAATAACTGTGATTTTTCCAACGAGGTTAAGGTTTCTAAAAGACCAATCATTTAGTAAATGTTCATTTTTTTCAAGTTTGGTTTTATAGTTGTTTTCAATATGAATTTCTTTGAAAATATTAAATTCAATACCTAGTATAGAAAAGGATTGGTTATGATTCCAAGTAATTCCTTGTTCGGTAGGTATTTCTTAACAACACCCCCTTTTTGGTCCTATCCAAATGGCTTGGGTTTTATCGAAGTTAACTTTTAAGCCCGATATTCTTCCGAAATCGTTGAAAGTTTGAAGAGCGTTTTTCAGTAATTTTCGATCATCCTGGAGGAAGAAAGTTAGGTCATCTGCGTATTGTGTCAGAGTATATTCTGAGTTTCTTATTTGAATACCTTTTATGTCTGGGTTAAATTTCAGCTGAGCGCTTAGTATGTCCACACATAAATAAGTAGGGTGACAATGAACCCCCCTCTCTGACTCCTCTGCATATGTCTACTTTATTTGATAGATTTCCGATGTTAGTTATATGGCTATAATTATTGTTGTAGAAAGTTCTCACCCATTTTATTATAGAGGGCCCAAAATTGAAGAATTTAAGACAATTTCGAATGCCCTTTCAAAGTCTAGTATAGTGAGGATGCCACAGATATAATTCTTTTCACACTTTTCCATTATATCAGCGATTAACCTGGTTGATTCTCCTATATAGCGCCCAGACATAAATCCAAGATGCGAGTCTGAGATTAGCTTTGGATGGTACATTTTTATTCGGTTTGCTATTACTGCTGATGCTATTTTTGTGTCAATATTAAGTAGAGAAATTGGTCTCCAATTTTTTAGGAAGTGTTTATTTTTATTTTGTTTAGGGATACATGTAATTATTCCGTATCTTTGTGTAGTTGGCAGTTCTTCATTTGAGTAACCATAGTTAAGTGACTTAATCAGGTATTGACTCAGATCATTCCAAAAGAATTTGTAAAAGCTGGTTGTGAAACCGTCACTTCCAGGTGATTTGTCATTTTCCATTTTCTTCAAAACTGACGCACATTCAGAATAGGAAAAAGGTCCTTCCAGTGACTCCGACTGTTTCATTTTATAAAATTTAGAAAATGGTTATTGGTGTCCCAAAAAATATCAGACATTTCATTGTTTACTGTACCTAATTGGGATCTATACAGATCTTTGTAGAACAATTCTTGTTCTCCTTGTATTTCTAGAAAATTGTTGTTTCTGAACCATCTCAGATGATTATTTTCTAAATAAGTTTCTCAATATAGTGTCTCTTTTCAAGATTGCAAAAAATATTTGGTGCTTTTTTCTCCTTCAACCTTCCATTCGGCTTTTGTCCGCAAAATAATTCCTCTGATTTTTGTTCCTTAATGGACACTACCGAAGAACCAGAAATAGAAAAACTACATTCTGAAATGGATCAGAATACAGTTTTTCTATTTCTGGTTCTACGGTAGTGTCCCCCTTGTCAAGTTTTGAATCCAAATTAGTCAGCTTTTGCCTATTTCTTCTTCTCTTTTATCTCTCATTTTTTTGAATTTCGATGAATATGCGATTGTTTCTTCTATGATCATGATTTTTAAAGTTTCCAAAAAAATTTGGTCATTTATTACTAGAGGTGTTGCAAGGCCATTACCTTTTGTATATTGGGAGACTACATCATTTATGGTTTGTTTTACAATTTTAGAATATTCAGGATCTTTTAATAGGCTGTCATTAAATTTCCAAAATCCCCTTAACCTTGGATGATCGACAAATTGTAGACTGAGACTAATTGGATTATGATCTGATTTGTAACGGGTTTCTATTTTAGATCTGTTAAAAACAGACTGAAGGTCGGAAGATACTAAAAAATAGTCTAGTCTGGCCATTTTATTCTTGGGTCCTCTCCAAGTGTATCTGTTTTTATCTGAATTATTTAATCTCCATACATCGTGTAAGTCAAGCCTCTGCATTTCTTAAAGGATTTTATTATTTGATTTGGTATTATTCCTGTGTTTATAGTTACATGTGTCGAGATCATAGTTTTGAGGAACATTCCAATCACCACATATCAGAACAGTCACATTTTCAATATGTTCAATGTTTAAGAACAGGTCTTCATAGCTTCATAGAACTTTGGCTCATTATCATTTGGTCAATAGATTGCACATAGTGTTAATCTCTGATTTTGAATGGTAATGTTTGCAATAATAAAGTTTCCGCATGTGTCTATTATTGTTTTATTTATCTTGAAATCTATACTGTTTTTGAACAAAATTGCAACTCCTCTACTGGCACTTGTGTTAGAGCTAAAAATAGCTTCACAGCCCCATTCTGCTTTCCATTGCTTTCAAATTTTTTAGGAGTGGGTATCAATTAACATTATTATGTCGAATTTATCTCGGCATTTATGAAAGAGGTCTCGTCGTTTTATATTATCTGATGAAAGTCCACGACAATTCAAAGAAACAATATTGATAAAATTAGCCACAATGAAGAACCAAAGCCGTATCAAACCTAACTAATAAAATATAATCACAGCCCAGTAACAGATAAATATCAGATACAATTTCAAATGTTTTTTGTAACAATAACAATTAACTCCCGCATACTTTTCGCTTTACTCCTTTCGGTCAATATAGACCAAATACAATATAAGGTGATAATAGCTGGCCTTATGAAGAACCAGATATTCATTTCCGAATGATTGTCGAGTTGGGCTCCTAATGAGTTCCAATGAGAAGTGAATATGGACACAAAATATGAATAGGAAGGTCATTTGGCAAGACACTGGAAGTGTTTCATTACCTTTAATCAATGTTTAGACGTGATTTCATTCTTCCTTTCTATTCATTCATTTGTATGAGTGTTCAGACGGTGAGTATTTATACAGTATTTATTGAACGATTCCTCTGAACATCCACAAATGAATGGACGGATGTATTTTTTTCCCAGCTAAAGTTCAACTTTGGCTTTCAAGAACAGGTATACATGTATGCTATGTTTATTATCTGGTATACTGTGCTCACAATCAATATTATCCACTAGTAAGTATAGAGTTGTCCCTCTTATCTAGGTCCAGATCATATGAGATTAACGCAAAGTAATGTAATATGTTGCATTGTTTCATTGTTTTTAATTAGGTCCATGTACAAGGCGAAGGGCTGAATCTCTCCGCAAACGGATGGATGGAACGGCTGAGTATTTTTGAATGTTCTGGAATATTGATCTATCAGTGTTATCAATTATGAATAGAGTTTTTCCTCTTGGTAGGCATACGTCTTATGGAATCAGGGAGCTAAATGTGTTCCCGAATCGGGGAGCGAGTACACATGGAATGCTAAAGGTGAAGGTAACTGAAGAATGACCTTCACCTGATACACGCGACGCGTTATTAAAGGACGACATCGTGTTTATTTGATTTGTACATCATATCTTAATAACTTTAACTGGTGAATTAATGGGGGAATGGATTTTTGTGAGTGGGAAATTGATTTAACTAGCTGCTGTAATTCTGGGTTTTTCCAGACCAAATTTGGCTGTGGGATAGCCCTATCGTACACTTGGGGATTTATTTTAAAAAGTAAACACATGACCTATGAATTCTCTTGCATTTTCGTGATCAACTGGTGTCAATCTAGACCTATGACTATGACTATGACTATGATTATTTATTCATAACTCAATATAACATATATTTTTAATTGTGGGGGTACTTTCGTATGGGGAGTCTCATAAGCATATTCATTTGCCCGTGCGACGTGACCTCGACCTTAAAATCGGGTCAATTCAAGGTCAAATCGCCAATTTTGATGGGATTTCGACGAAAGTTTATACATAGGGTTGCTTTTATCCACTGGGTGTTTTGGACTGGTCAAATCGTGACCCCGACCTGACCTTGACCTTCAAAATGATCAATTCAAGGTCAAATCGGGTAAAACCGGATGGATTTCGACGGGCACGTTTGTCGGGTACTTTTGTCCGGGCAGTGTTTTGGACTGGCCAAATCGTGACCACACTTGACCTTCAAAATGGACAATTCAAGGTCAAAGCCCGGATGAAGTCGGGTCACCTTCTAGTCCTATATTCATTGAGATATGTTTGTGTGGGTGTGTGTGTGTGTGTGTGTAATCGATGAACTCGAAAACGGCCCACCCGATTTCGATGAAACCTGGTATGTGGGGGTATTTTCGGCCGGGGAGTGACATATGCCTATTAAATTGCCCGTGCGACGTGACATTGACCTTTAAATCGGATAATTTCAAGGTCAAACTCCCGAATATTACGGGATTTCGATGAAACTTGGTATATGGGGTTACCTTCGGCCGGGGAGTGGCAGAAACCTATTAATTTGCTCGTGCGACGTCACATTGACATTGAAATCGGGCCAGTTCAAGGTCAAACGCCCGAATATCACGGGATTTCGATGAAACTTGGTATGTGGCGGTACTTTCGGTCGAAGAGTGGCATAGGCCTATTAATTTGCCCGTGCGACGTGACCTTGACCTTGAAATCGGGTCATTTCAATGACAAACGCCCGAATTAGTGTCTAGAGATACTTTCGTATGGGGAGTCTCATAAGCGCATTCATTTGCCCGTGCGACGAGACCTTGACCTTGAAATCGGTCAATTCAAGGTCAAATCGCGAATTTTGATGGGATTTCCACGAAATTTGATATATAGGGTTACTTTTGTCCTCTGAGTATTTTGTACGGGTCAAATCGTGACCCCGACCTGACCTCGACCTTGAATTGAAGCCTACAGGCCACTCCAGTGATATCTACCCAGCCAGATTGACACCAGTTGATCACGAAAATGCAAGAACAGTCGTAAGTCATGTGTTTACTATTTAAAATAAATCCACAGGAGTACGACGGGTCTATCCCACAGCCAAATTTGATCTGGAAACACCCAGACCTACAACATCTAATTAAATAAATTTCCCACTCACAAAAATCAATTCCCTCATTAATTCACCAGCTTAAATTATTTAGATATGATGTACAAATCAAATAAACACGACGTAATCCTTTATTAACGTGTCACATGTATCATGTGATGATGTGAATGTCATTCTTCAGTTACCGTCACATGTAGCATTCCACGGTGTACTCGCTCCCCGACTCTGAAACACATTTAGCCCCCCGATTCCTATACATATGTACATGTGGACAACACAGTGTTTATTGTAGTATTTTATCCAAATATAGACATTACCGAAATAAAAAAAATGGGTTCTATCGAGTAGTATTTGTTTTATGTTTTTCAATATGAGGCCTTCTGAAAATTAGTGCCAATTGTCAAAATAAAGCGAAAAATTTCAGATTTGTTTTTCAATTTGACCATCTGATGTATCTCGCACAAACTGAAATATGCCCTTATACACCATAATATTACTGAATTGAAAAGAAAATGTTAACCTACATTTTGAGAGTGATATCGTGTCCAATTTAACCCTTTTCGTGCAGAATTTGGCAATATATAATACAAAATTTTACCACAATTAACAGCAAATTCAAATAAAAAATACTTTAATAGCAATATGAAGCAACGACAAGTCAATTGAAATATCTAAACATACTGATACAACATCAGGCAAAGCATTTGTCATTGCATTTTACCAGATGGCAGGGCATACTGTCTGTGTAACAGTCTTGCACATCAGTAACTGTAGTGGTGATGACACCACCCCATCTTAGGGGAGGAATACGATCCCCGACAGGGGCCACTTGGTGCCAGAAGCTATCATGTCAACCACTGTCAGCTTTCCACAATGAGCGGGGGGCTAACACTCCTCGAAATTGTGGGGGGGGGCTTTAGACCCCATGACCCCATCATGATATCTACTACCCATGCATAAATCCCAGATTTATCACTTTCTTTACTATCCACAGACGGATCCAGGAGTTTCTTCTTTAAATATGTCCAACATGTCAACATTATCATTCGAAAATCCGAATGACCTCAAAATGACTCATTCCTATTTACATGTCCATGTTAACATCCATGATAAATAGTATGCACATAAATTCATATACAGCTGTTTACAGTGAATTTCCCCCCGCAAATCTCTGTTTTAGTGTTAAAAGGGGGTGGGTGTCAAAAAATGGTCGGAAAAAACTGCCGAAAACGGAAAAAAATTTGGCGGTGGGGGTGGGTGGGTACAAAAAATGATCGAAAGAGAAAAAATGCCATACGTGCCTGAATTTTTTTTCCGACCCACCGCCCCCCCCCCCTGGACATGCTGGAATATAACCCTAATTGTACCCGGTGGTAAATTTCATTTTCAATTGATAACGTTTATGGTATAGGATGATATCAGTATATTTGACAAAGGTATGGCCTCCTCCATGTTCCTTCGTAATTCGCCAAGTGATATTTCACTTCAGCTCCTGTGTAAATTTTAATCTGCTTTGCGTTTGCTTCTTCCTGTGGGAAACTGGGTGCCCACAATCCTGATGGGACCTCCTCGCCACCGAAGTAGAAAGTTCCGTTAGTTCGCTCCCCGGCTACATACAGGTCATCTGTGTGTGATAAAATACAACACAATAAATGAACATAGTTTTTTAACCCTTTGTAGTATTTGATAGGTACCACTGCATATTAGACTCTTTAGCTCTCACGTTTGCTTGTTTATCCGTTGCCCCCTCAAAGACACAATGGGATAGGATAGGATAATATTTTATTTCACAATACAATACATTATACATTAATACAATATAATATAAGTTAATTTATATGTGTATTGTGTGGAGTGCCGTGGCCTATAATGGCCGTCTACCCGGCACCCCTGAATGACGGAATACAATCAATAATGGCTACATAAAGAATTTAAATATTTCACTATAATTAGATTAGATTAATATATAAATTGGATTTAAATATTGATATGGATTCCAGTGAATAAACAAATAGGTTTCAGTTGTGTGGATATAAATGGATATGAATGAATATGCAACGGTCAATTTTCTCAATAACAAGTTTTGAAGTATGTTTTGGCTGCATTTACTAATTTCCTCTAAGTGACTATGGTCGAAGTCGGCCTCTTGATACAGGTCAGCATAATCACTGTGGGAGAACTACTCCTGGTGATTTGGTTCTCTGCTGAGTTATAATTATATTCTCTGCCGAATAAAGTTTCCGATTCTTCGCATTTTTCATCACTTTCGTGAAATCATCACAATCAGAGCAGTCTTTCTGCCACACGTTTCATCGCATCATTCCAAAATAATTAGCAATGGTTGCTCAAGTGGGGGTATGTATTATTTGTCCCAAGATCGGGTCAGTTTATTGTCAGTATTTCAAATGTTATTGTGAAACTATTTAGGGGATAACGGTGTGGTGTTTTGTGATTTCGGACTGGTAGAAGGCGAATATACTGTGGCAAATTTAGTTAGCGGGCGACGGCGGAGCCGAAGCCGGAGCCCATTAATAGGAATTTGCCACACTATATGCGCCCTGTACCTTTCTGAAATCACAAAACACCACACTGTTATCCCCATTCAAATTCTCTGCGAACATAAAACGTTATTTTTACACACACGTGCCATGTAAATTATTAATTGCGCGTGTTCGTCCTTTCAGATGGCAAATATCTATGCTAAAGAGAGTGTAAGTAGGAACCGATAAATGATCTATGTATCGTTTCGTCTATACATATCGATATTATGAAAAGATTGGAAGTTAATATGTGAAAATATCGACGATTTTCAATTTATGGCCAGCAGTTTGGCCGCTATCAATTGCCCAACTATAACAATTACTGCTTATCAATGTTCCATACTCAGATGTAAATATATGTATAATTCGCTACACAATAACGCAAATTGTCAGAAAGTAAAGGAATATGTGTGTTCAAATCTCCGTCACAATTTTAGCCATCATCTTGATTTTGGGAAACATTGTCTTGGATGTATGTAAGGCAAATCTTTCGCCTCAGTATTTCAACTCAACTGTAAACATGGATGAAATTGTATTGGCAACAACGCCACTTAATGCGAATATGAGGGATTTTCGGTGATTTTTTCAATATCTGTCAGCCATATTGGACGCCATCTTGGATTTGATGGAAATTTTGTTTGATCAGATATAAGGAAACCACTTCTCCTCAATATTCCCTACTTACAACAGTAAGCCTGGGTGAATTTGTCATGACAATATCGCTCACTGATATGAAAATATTTACGGAAATCTTTCAACTTTTTCCCCCATTTTGGCGGCCATCATGACTTTGGGTGATTGTCTTCAACTCAAAAATAAAGGGGAATCCTAGCGGAGGTTATTTCCTACATATATATGTGTGTGTTTGAATGGGAGGAGTAATAATAACAGCAACGCCCACTGATTGGAAGCAGAGATTACGTTATTACGATTCGTCGTTGACCGAATTATACCGGCATTTGGAAAAATGTGTTATCGGGAAAACATATCCGGCCAGGAATGCATATTATGGTCTCATTGTGTGCATAAAGGTTTCTTCTATAAGACCAATTAATAAAACACACCGAGATGACCATGTTTTCCCACAGGGATAAACGATAACGTTGGTGGTATATTAGGATAAGGAACAAGTTGAAAATAAAGCCTAAGTAATATTATATTTACTATATTGACGACCGAAGAGACCTGGTGCATATCAACCAAAATGCCGCCACGATGGACGCCATCTTGTCTAGAATATGCGGCCACTTTATTTCTTGCATGTAAGTAATGGGCGTAATTAAAAACCCTACAAGCTGACAGAATTGTCGGGGTGTCCGCTCCGAATTTTAAGCGGTCCAGAACGAAATATATTTCCACAGATGTTAACATCATTTTTAAAATTCCAATTGATTCTATGTTATGACAATTGGTCCGAACATGTTCAGATCGGTGACCGCACGCGCCGCTATGTATTGCATGCTTGAACCTTGGAGATTAATATTTATAGATTAATTAATTCGGTCTCGTCAAATTATAAATTAGATACCTCACCGGACGTGTGATTTTGCCTCTCAAAGTGTAAACACACACACGCACGCACGTACGCACGTACGCACACAAATATGTGTGTGTGTGCCTCCCGAAAAGTGGCAATTTGGGACTCCATTTCAGGAGGCACTTTACCCTCGTGTGCGAAATTTTTTCTTGGCTGCTAATCACTCTTTTGAGGCAACTTGCATTGGTAGGGGCTGGTGAAATAGTGCACCTCTTGAGGGGGGGTTTCGCACTCAGGTTATAAGTGTGGCAATGATGATACCGATTACTAACCTGTCCCATGTCCAAACTCTAACAACAGACTTGCAAGTTGATCCAACATGGTTCTGCTTTCAATGGCGACCAGGTGTCCCCCTTCGTATTCGTTCCCACATGCAGCCTTGGCGTCCACAGACGAGAGTATTGGTGCTGCGTGGCACTTGAGACAATAGTAACGCCCATTCATCCAGTAGTCATCATATCCCAGTGATCTTGGACAGACTGCATATAGAATGTTAACCGAGGGTCGGGTGGTTAGATCGCTAATGTGCACAGCGCAACATATTTCAAACACATTTTAGCATTCAATGTCAATATACAATTTTTTATGAAATGTGACCAACAGCTACATCAAAACGGCAATTCATACACAACAGTTAAACTGATGAGAAACACTCCGGTTGGTGATTAAATAGAAATGGAGAATAATCTTACTCAAATTAGTTATTTTTACGAATATTAATCCTAATTTGTAGTACACACCCCGTCATTATTATATATTAATTGAATGGAATGACTCTCGAATGGCGAAATAATTTTCGTTTATCGCCGATTGTCGCGTCCCGAATCGACATGTAAATATTTACAATTAAGCGTAGTTCAGACGATGATATCTATGGAGTCGTATGGTCGATTTCTTAGAGATTTTCGGTGATGCTAGTAGAATTCTACATGCCAACAGTTGGCATAGCAGATGAGTACTAACTTATCAGTTTCTCGCACCCGAATCAGTCCATTATATGTCTTTAATCGCAATGTCAATATAACACCCGATGTCAACACAATCATGATGATCTTATCAAAGAAACACACCATGACAAATCAATAATAATAATAATAGTCAGTCGTGGGTCCGTGGCTATGTTCATCATGCCACAATACTCTTTCTTTATTATGGATTTGGGAAGGGGCCCCGGGAAATTTTGATAGGGCAGTATGCCCTTTCCTACAACCCACTTGGAATATTTTGGATGAATCGTTAAATGATTAAACATTTGACATGAAGGTGAAATGGTGGATGAAATTGATCTATTTTGATTATTTTTGATGGCCTTCTTTTTCTTTCTTTCAGTTGATGCTGCTGTTGTTGTTGTTGGTTGAGATGTCTGTTGAGATATGGCGACAAGAAGTTCTAGTTGTTGTTGACACAATACTTCTCATGTGCATTGCTTAAATATATGTCGTTCACACACTACTGCAATTGTTCTCCCAGGTTGGTAAGTAATTTATCGACATGCGACGTGTGGTTAGTAAGCTACTTATTAACCCGTGTTTAGCGGTCGTGTTAACCATCTGCGATTAGTCATAGATAGTGAGATAATTCCCCGTCACAACCTTCCGCTTGGGCAGAGTGAACTCATTTCAGATGTCAATTATTCAACCACGCTATATATAGTACATGTATAAGTAGGAATAATGTATCATTCGCCAGCCGGCGGTTCATTTAAACAATATATATTTGCCCCAATTAATATTACATTTATGACGAAAAACATTTTGATGATGGAAACATGAGCACAATAGAAAAGGGAAAGATGATCTAGCAGCAAGCAGATATCTGCTTTTGTTGAGCTATCTCCTCAGACAAGTAGAAAGATTGTATAAATAAAGAAAGCGCGAATGGCAAGTGGCCGAGTTCGAGAAACAATAGGTTTAAGAAATGATGGTATATTAATATTATGATCTACATACGAGTTTACAATATGAGTTGAAAGGATAAATAAGCTTATGAATGTAATAAGTAGGAGGGTATATTCACGAGGAATACGAGACAGAAAGGTAGAGCGAGAGATAAAGAGTGTGTATGTGAACGAAAAGTCGGTACCACTGTTGTGAAAATTTTGAAACTAACTTATGAAACGAACTGTTTTAAAATGAGTTGTTTTGAAACTAAATATGAGCTGTTTTGAAATAAATATGGCAACTAAATATGGAAACTCCATGGGATATCGGTACTATGCCTTTGAATTGTTAGTGTATTGTTTGAAACGACCGCTTTTTTAAATAAATATTCCGTAGCTCTGAATATTTCATTATTTATTTCAGATGATACCAATGGTATGCCTTTAAGTAAGATCTTGGTATCTAAGAAAGTCGGGTCAATATTTGAGAATGGGTCAGACCTGAGTATATATCTTGGTCAGAACAATAGAAAGGCGATTGAGCGGGCAAGTCGCCTTGCTTGCTTTGTCTCTTGTCGCTGTTCCAGGCGACTGAGCCTGGTTCGCTTGTGAGTTGTGTGGCCGTTCGGAGTGTTTGGACCTGGCAGAGGATTATGGAGTTAATATGGATACCCTTAGATGAACACTATACCAGGCTAAGGGATGCTTCGTGCATCTGTCCGTGGAGTACAGGACCGCAGCAGCTGGACACCACCAGGGGCCTATGGTTCTTAGCAGGGATGTCACCACCGGAGCAGGGACGGGGAGGAAGAAGCGACAACGACAGCTCCAATGTCACCGATGCTGAGTGCATAAGCCAAACTGAGAAGCTCCTGACAGAAGTGGAAGCCGAAAGAATGGAGATGAAAAGGGAACTACTACAGCATCGACAACAGCAACAACTATAACTTCTTGCGACCATATCTCAGCAGACATCCCAAACAACAACAACAGCAGCAACAGATGAAAGAGAGAAAAAGAATGCCATCAAAAAGAAAAAAATAGATAATTTTCATCCACCATTTCACCTTCATGTTAAAAGTCTAACCATTTCATGATCCATCCAAAATATTCCAAGTGGGTTTCACTACCCTATCAAATCATCCCGGGGGGCCCCTCCCAAAATTCCTAATAAGGGACAAATTTAGCAATGGCAGCTTCACCCAGTAGGACTATTGAACCATCATGGCGCAATTACAGGGTTTGTGGCGTCTCCAATTTAGGCGAACATTCTCAACGTACATAGAATTTTCGTTGGCAGTTTTGGTTGTTTTAGACCAAAAGTCGAATATTTTCCTACTTTAGATCAAGTTTTGACCGAAAAGATCGTCAATAAACAGACAACCATGCCATAGGCGCATCGCGTTGGAACGTCTGCCTGTTGTGGTGGGGGGGGGGGGGGGGCCTTCATAATGAAAGCTAATTTTAACTGATCATCAACAGAGATCCTGTAGCCGGGACCAGGGATGGGGCGATTACATGTCTAATGTTATGGGGCTGACACCCCAATCACCTGTCGTCCAATCCCCGTGAATGCACTGTAAAAAGGACTGTGTGGCAGCTTCCACACAATGACTGTGTGGAGGCATTATCTGAACATAAATGTGTACATAATACACACATATGTGTGTATCACCCAATATCCACACATATATGTGTACATCACCACACATATTTGTGTGTGACGTCGGTTTTTTAAATTTCACGTGGTGGTCACGCGCGCGTCGTTGTTTCGTACAGGCTCACAGGCTGCCGTAAAGTGTACACATGGAATCTTGTTGATTGTGGTGGATCTCGAAATTCGATATATTGGGCGGTCTCTTCGATTATTTCTATAGTTAAGGTAAGATTATATTTAAATTGGCAAGATATTCACCTTTGTGAGAATGTCCGTATCTATATGCATGAACATCACCAACTTCAACTGGGGAACTTCAATCTTATCCTAAGTCTCAACAGAATGATGTCCCCGGAGGGTGAATTTGATGAGGCTAGCCCGATGTACATTCATCACCTGGGGATCTCATTCTGCAAATGACAGACACCATTGGCTTGCACTGCGTTCATGTGTAATACATCCCTATATATATATATTGTCCCCCGTCATTCCATCGGAGGACTATATAGTCATGACCACCGTCCGTCTATGTGTACGTCGGTGTGTGCGTCCGTCCGGAACTTTGTCCAAGCATGTATTCTGTCATTTTCTGGTAAATTTCTTTTTAACTTGGCACAAATATCAATCAGCCTGTGAACCTGCGCATCTGAGATTTTGAGTTCGGTCGGACTTATTTTGGCGGAGTTATTGCCTTTTTTATCGACATAGAATCTTACATGCTGGGACGCATCTTTTGTCCGAGGTAGTATTCCGTCATTTTCCAGTAAATTAAAAACAAATTCGCACAGATGTCAACCAGCATGGAAACTTGCGACCCTTTGAGTTCAGTCGGAGTCATTCTGGTGAATTTATTGCCATTTTACGACATAAAATATTCAATGTTTTTTATTTTAGTGCTGTTGGCCCTTTCTCGACACATTATAGATCATGCCATGAATCTCTACTATTAGCTATACGCACGTAGATATCATATTCCACCAGTACAAAACCTTGGAACTTTTTGAAGTTTTGACAGGGAACCTTATAAAGTCGAAAAGATAACGCGGGGAATATATTTCTTAGTTATTACCTGTTCCTTCATAATGTACTTCACTGTATAGGTGAAGGTCCAAACTCGAAATTTCACGATTTAAGTGAATTTGTGAGCGATTTTGCTTTGCGTCGTGTACAATTATGGAATTTCTCCTCGGTAATTAATTCAATGTTTATTGCGATATCAGCTCACAAAAGTCACAGAAAAACATTCAATTTCTAGTTGGGATTTTCACATGCAGTGAAGTATATTATTAAGGAACAGATAATAACTAAGAAATATATTCCCCTGAGTTATTTGTTCGACTTTATGTCAAAACGTCAAAAAGTTCCCAGGTTTTCAGCGACTTTTTATTTATTTTGTTTCATCAGATGGTGAAATCGCTCCCGGCTTGATGCGCATATATTTTTTTCGAATTATGTTCTAGGTTTAACGATATATTGACCATGCACATTAGAACAATGCAACACACAACTTACATTAATTATACTGGAAGCAGTTTAATTAAACCCCCGAGTGCGTCGCGACTAAACGAACAATACGAGAAACTCGGAGGATACCAATCTTATTTTTACCATCGATTTACATATAAATAAATAATTCGGAGTTTCTCTGCATGATCATTTTCCACCTTTGCTTGTTTTCAGGAAATTTGGATCCATTTGATGAAGTTTTTTATCAATGGAGAACAAACCATTGCACCAGTGCGTCGGCCCGGTGTTAGGCTGTCCGATCAATATGAGTCGAGGAGAATATTTGTGGCATTTCAGTACGATATATACACGGGAGATTAACCGTACTTGTTGCGGCTTCAACGGTCAGCTTTTACTCAGTAATTTTAATATTTTGTTAAATGAGATGAAATTCTGCGAACCTGTGAGTTTGGTCTGATCCAAGGGTGGGGTGGAGTGCAGTAAATACATTAGACACTGCAATACGGACTTTATATGCTACCAGAACGATTCATTAAAGTCATAGAATCTGTATTTTCTTCAACTCAATGTTGTGGCGACAGGGGAGGGGAGTCGAGTGGGGGTCTCAACCCCTCTCCCCAACTTGGCCAAAATATTCAACATTTGGAAATTTCATGTCTGACACAACATTTTTTTCAGACAAAAAGCTGGTTGTAGTTGGTACTATATATATATATATCATAGATTTGTTATTCCAACCGTATTTAGTGTGCAATTTGTTGTTTTCAGAGACAAATATTGTCCTGGGGGTCGAGTAAAATATTGTCCTGGGGGTGTGTCAAATGTTTCTTCAAGGGGAGGTTGGTAGCTCATGACATGAATCTATACTCTAGCTACGCACCTAGATCATATTCCACCACTACAAAATATGGGTGGGAACTTTTTGATGTTTTGTTTAGTTATATATAGTTATATACCCTGCCGGTACATATTGTCCATGCTATTAAATTACTTCTAGATCATTTTGAGGTTTAACCCTTTCAGTGCCAAGTCCAATTTTTGCTTGATCATTCAAATTTATTGATTATAATAATGTGATACATTGATGGAAAGAGCTCTAGAAATGATCAAGGAAATATGGTTTGATACAAAATTCGGAATTGACACTGAAAGGGTTAAATGAGCCAAGTTAAAATTGGTAAGCTCAGAAATCAAAACACATGCATGATCTGAAATTGCTCTGCCACCTCTCTGCACCAAGCCTGAGATTTGTGTGCCTGTCATTTGCAGAATGAAGTCCCCGGAGGGTGAATTTAGTGATGCTATCACGTATAGCGGGCTAGCATCACTAAATTCACCTTCTTGGCACCTCATTCTGCTTAGGCCTCATCTTCTCAGGAAAGTTTCTTTATTATAACTTCTTCACATAGATGAGGCCTTCACCTCCCACACACCCCCACCCTGGAATACGGAATACCACTTTACACAGAGGGTGGAATACGGAATACCAGTTAACAGCCATATGGAATACATAAAAATATATGAAAACTTCATTTTTTGGAAGATCGGCGTACGAATACCGGTATTTTTGGAATACCGAATACATCCTAACAGAGGGGCCAGAATACGGCGTACCTCATAACATGGCTGGAATACGGCGTACGAACGGGGGGGGGGCTCCTATTTTGTATAACATGATTGAACGAAATAATAAACTTGATTTGTATTTTCTGATTCAACAATTCCCTATCGCATAGTCATATATTTACATTTTAGAGTTTTGCGTTTATCTGGGTTTATCTGTTGTTCTGTAGTCTATATGATACGCATCTTTCCGAAGCATAAAACCTATTTCTGCTCGAAAATTGTCTTTATGTAAATTGACAAATTCAACTGTGTGGTGAAGACATTTACTGAACAAATGAGTGTTCATCACATACACACTATATATTATAGAGCGTGCTTTAAACCAGAACCACAATTTTATTATTTTGCAAGGTACGGTTCTCATGTTGATAAAGTAACGACGTTTTTTTGTGTTTATATGGAATGGAGATGAGAGGAAATATCTACTGAGACCAGTGACGTGGCGACAGGGCGGATTTTGGGAAGGGTGTGTCTATATCCCTATCCAAAACTTCGGTAAAATTTACTAAAAATTCCAACAGTTGGAAATTTCATGCCTGACGCAAAGTTGCAAGTTTTACACCACATGCATTATAATAGGTTGAAATTGTTCTCTTTGTTTGATTTTTTCAACCAGTAATTAGTGGGAAATTTATTTATTTTTTTTAGACAAACAGTAACATATTTTTCTACTTTTGGTAAAACAAAAATGGCCTCAAATGGCCATCGGGTGGAAGACTTCCATTTGGTTGGAAATTCTAATAGTTGGAAAGCTTGAGGTACCAATTGGAAAATTCAGAACGCGAAGGTGTGTGTAGGTATAATTCTACAAATATGGTTCAAGGGGAGGGTGGGGTGCACTTCGACATTTGAAGGTGGACACCCCTCGCCAACGGCTACCATCGAGCCGCGTCCCTGAATGCGACTTGTGGATGCCACTGGAATGCCCAAGTCGTATACTACGAAGTTCTATATGTGGCACCCGGAATCACACAAAATGTGTGAAATTGGTGTTTCAAATTAATTTCATTTGAATATGATGATCATGAGCATCACTGTTGCAATAAACCTTGAAATACCACAATGGACGATCAATGTACCAAGTGAAACAAATTGTTGGGTGGGTGGGGTATTTATTTGTCCATTATATTGGTGGTTTACCGAGACGATGTGAAAAATTAACATGCATATTTTGGCTCCTCTGCTGTGTATAACTTGCGTAAATTCGGTTACCGAGGGAGGGGCCGGGGGTGGGGGTGATGTCGTATATATAATACATATGTAACCACCGTTTGTGTCCAAAACTTTAAATTGTGAAGAATATTATGTGATTCAATAAATGTCATAATAGCAAATAATGAACTTATAAATAATCTAAAATTATAAATACTGCAGAATAGTGAGATGTGTCATTAAAGTATTATTAGCATTTGGATTAAGTGACGTACATGGTGAAGAGTTATCGTTTATACTATAAAAAAGGGGGGGCTTATTTTCAAACTCGCCATGTTTCTCATATTATAATCCTTATATATGAATGTATTGTGTTATATAGCTAAAATTCCGCATGTAAAATTGCAAATTTGCCGTGTCAAGATTGTGATTAATGGGGCATCGATCCGGCCATATAGATAAAGTAAAATATATTTATAAAATGTCCGAACATTCATTATGTGAAGCTATAATGAGTAGTACTCGTATGTATATATTTAGCATGTTTCAAAAACTATATTCCTTTCTGAAAATGCGCTCTTTAATGTATGAATTATAATACTTTTTTTTATAATTTATTTTTATTTTCATAGTCTGTCTCAATTACATATTAAAGTTGTACATAATAAATATACATTAAACATGAAAAAATAAATTCTTATAACAATATATCTATTATCACATGCACACTTGAATAATCTCTGTTTTTGAAACTTATCCTTTTTCTTGTTCTGTCTTATTAAATTATCTATAGCATTTTTTCTTGCTAATGTGTCATTTTGACAGTTATTCTTTTTTTAATTAAATTTTTGTGATACTGCAGGGTCGGTCTAAAAATTGAAAATAATTGTTTTTTTATCTATTTAATTTAAGTTTTTACCAGAGTAATTTCCGGTCAAGGGTCATTAATTAAATTGAGGACACTGTTCCACTTATTATCAAAGGCTTTATTTGTTGAATCAGTCCATTTTAGTGCCTGCTTTTCTCGATTGTATTCTTGTATAACAAATTGTATTGCCCTTTTTGGCATAGATTTGTCTTATTGCACCTTGTCACATAAATATATCGTTTTATTAATAGTAGTATATTGTTAATTTCAAGTGTGCTCATGACAAAGTCTGAATCTATTCCAAAAAGTAATTCTTCAATCTTTGTTGGCATTTTGATGTTACATTTGGTATACATTGTTTTTGAAATTTCTTCCCAAAGAGTTTTGCTCTGATGACAGGTAACCAACAAATGTTCTATAGTTTCATTTTCTTTTCCACAGAGTGTGCACAATTTTGATGCTATAATCTTACATTTTTCAAGGAAGACATTTGTAACTAAAGTGTTGTGATTTATTTGGAATTGAAAGGCTTGCAGTTTCGTGTTTTTCGTTGTTTTAAATGTTTGCTTATATATTGAATCCCAGTGAATTTCGTTTGTTTCTAGTTTTAGTTTATGCTCCCATCCTACCTGAGCGCATGGTTTATTTGGAATGACAAGAGTTACAATTTTCCAGTACAGATGGTTGTTCAATTTCTTTTCATGAATTATATTTTCTACTAAATCAATTATAGAGCTTTTAGTCAATTTGTTTTGTGAGGCCTTTATTTTTTTTCCAATTTAAAGGAATAGAGGATATTATTCCTTGTAAAGTTAAGTAGTTAACTTTAAGGTCATATTTTGAGAGAATTTCTCCAGTGTCCATAAAAGAACCATCTTCCTGCAAAATATCATTAATATGCAATATTTGTTTTTCTATCCAGCTTTTAAAAATTAAAGGTTTTTTTTCTCTCTGAATGTGTAAGTTATGGAAGAGTGGCTGTTTCTTATATTCTACTTCTGTATTTGGGTCTGTGGATAATGTTGCATAAGCTGTTAAGACATCTCTCCAGAATGGATTGAATCGCTTAGCAATTCTCATCAGACTGGCTTTATTCAAATTTAGAAGAGCTGAGCCTCCATATATATGCAATTTATCTATTAAAATGATTTTCCAATCTGAATAGTTTAAGGGATCTAGGAATTTTCTAAGCCATGTTATTTTTAAGGATTTTGAAAAGCTTTTAATATCTGGAATTTTTAGTCCACCATTTTCAATATTTTGGACTAGTGTGTCTCTCTTAATTTTATCTCTTTTTCCATTCCAAAAAAACTGAAACGGCAAGCCCTGCATTTCCTTCAATATGTGTGCAGGTGGTTCTGGTAAAACGGTCAAGATTTGTATAATAATTGGTAAAATTATCATTTTTATCACTGTAGTTTTTCCAATGTGAGACATTGTCCTCAATGCCCAATGTTTTAAAATGTTTTCCATTTTATTTTTATTTTCTTTCCAATTTTCAGATACAAGAAGAGGATCTTCTAATTCAAACACACTCCCCAGTGTTTTAAACTTTTCCTGGTAGTTCCACTTTATTTTAGTGTTGCATCCTCTTTTGGATCCAAACCATATAGCTTCAGTTTTTTCAAAGTTTGCCTTCAAGCCTGATATTTTTTCAAACGCGTTAATGAGATCAATTGCCCCTTTGAGTGATGATTCACTACCATCTAGCCATATTACTGAATCGTCAGCATATTGACTTATTTTAATTTCTTTATCGTTTATTGTTGTGCATCACTTATCATTGTTTTAATTTGTGTTTTATTCTATTAGCAATTACTGCTGAAGCCAGTTTATAGTCTACATTCAAAAGAGTGATAGGCCTAAGAGTTTTAATATATGATTTGTCTTTTTCTGGCTTAGGTAAGCAGGTTATCACTCCTTGGCATTGCGATATTGACATATGTCCTTTTTTAAATGCATCATTTATAGAGTTCAACAGATAACTTGAGATATCGTTTCTGAAAAATTTATAGAACTCGGCTGTAAAACCATCTATCCCAGGTGATTTGTTGTTTTTTGACATTTTCAAGGCGTTTACTAATTTTATGTTTGTTATAAGTCCTTCACATGCTTTTGTCTCATCACAGGATTTGTTACCCAGAAAAGGGTTGTTAGAATCCATAAATTGGTTATAGCTTGTTTCATTACACTTTATATTTTTTTCTTCATTTTCACTGTATAAAGCACTATAAAAAATTCTTTGTGCTTCCAAAATTTCTTCTATGTCGGATGTAGAAGTACCATCTTCGCGTATTATTTTTGGGATAAGTTTTTCCGTGTAGTTTCTTTTTTCTAAATATGCAAAGTATTTTGTATTCTTTTCCCCTTCAGCATACCATTGTGCTTTGGCCCTAATCATCAGTCCCTTTACATGTGTTTGTCTTAAGGTATATAACTCATTCTCTAACACTTCTCCCTCTTTTTTGGTACTTTTCCATTTTTGTTTCATCAAATAGTTTTTGATTTTGTTCTATCTTTTGTTCTAGTTTTCTTTGCTTTTGGATAATATTTATCTTTCTACATGAATTATAATACTGTTATAGATGTACATACACTGTAAATAATATTCCCACAATGGCATGTTATAAACAAAATAACTTCTCTGCTTACAGGTTCAATGGTGAAATCATGGCGGTCACGCGGTGCGACGTCGATGTAAATAACAAGATATGGACATGACTGCCTTGGCAACGACGCAGATAAACGCTAGTCAACCAACCAAGACCCACGGTGGAATGTATGAGTTAGACACAAATTCCACAATCAATGATTTTGGTATACATATGACGATGTCATGTGCTGTAATTTGGTTTCTGTGTAAGAGGCGATGACTTCTATTCTTCGTGAACTCGAAATTTCTCCCCAGAAATTGCACCGATATATATACATTCAAAAAGACTATCCTCTTTGGAGCCCTTAATTTTCTTGTATAGTTCAAGGGATCTCAGAAAGCTTCAGTTAGTTTTAGAGCTTGTTCTTCTACACACGTGAGGGTGAGTCTGATGTAAGACAGCCAACCAGAATAGCAATATACATATATATGTATATATAGCAGAGACTGAATTTGAATTGTTCCAATACATTCAAGTTGGAGGAAAATTCTAGTTATTGATGTGAACCCCATTGATGGAACTGAAATATGCACGCTTATAGTTTAAAATTTCTTTGAAATCTCGTCGGATGACCAAAATATTATGTGAATGTGTTAAACGGCTGTTTTGTTTTGTGTCGTTGTATTATTGAAATTAAAGACTATAGCTATACTATATCATTCGACAATCACGATTTCTGCTGTGTACACAAAAGAAGGCCGCGGACCCCCGGAATATGCATGTTTGCTGTTTGATAAGTTAATATTCGAAAACGTCCAGCGCCGCACGTCAAGCATCAGTAGACTATAACATGTCATATGTATGGCAGGAAAAAAACGTCCAACGATAGCCGAACTATATGTATGGCCAATAAATATCGGTGTAAACACTCTTCGTTGAATATGATTTGTTTTTTGCAGGATTAGCAGCCTATTGTTTGGATCGACCACACAAATTTGTACACATGTAATTAACACATATGTGTTGTCTTGCCCAACAGCATTTGTACAAGAACAATACAAATAGTGTAATGGCGGTGAACACTATTGTTTGGATCAACCACACAAATGTGTACGCATGTGATTAACACATATGTGTAGTCTGTCTCGCCCAACAACATTGTGTACAATAACAATACAAATAGTGTAATGGCGGTGATCACAATTGTTTGGATCAACAACACAAATGTGTACGCATGCGATTAACACATATGTGTAGTCTCGCCCAACAACATTGTGTACAATAACAATACAATATTGCGTGGAAGCGGTGAATATATTGTTTCCTTAGTGCAAACATATTTGTGTCCATTCAACGAACAAATAAATGTGCTGGACCCAAACATCTTTGTGTGTGTCAACTACACAACTATGTAGGTCAGTTACCACACATAAACTGTTCATCTGCATCCACACAATCTTGTGCGCAACTTAGCACACGTTTAATGTGTGCCTACAAAGAACAAGTTGTTTGGTCGATCCACACAGTTTGTTCGCCACCGCCACACAACAGATGTGTGATCATTTGTCACACAATTCACCACACAATGTTGTGCTCGATCAAGTGGCTACACAAACTGTGTGGTAACTGTGTGGTTCTACCACACAGTAGTTTTAAGAGTGTGCCGACCCCGTCGAGCCATAGCCCGATCTGTGTGTCTCTCCATTTGAGATGGTAACTTGTGCTCATTCCAGCGTAACATTATGAAAGGCGAATGTATATTAACTTATACACAATAATTGAAAACAAAATAGTTTCAAAAGGATTCAATGGGTTTTGTTCATCCAATATACATGTGCAAAAAAATGTACACTAAAACGCACTATTTGCGTATTACTAATGGCATGGACGTAACTGGCTATGGTTTGATAGGAAAATTCAGACGAACCCGACCTGGGAAGGACAAAACTCTATTGTCCGACCATGCACGTGTAGAAGTCCACTTTGAGCTTATTCGAGAATCAAATAAGTCCAACATGAACCAATGGTCAATATTTAGGTTCAGTAATAACCTATCGGCACGAGGATATATTGAAGAAGCATAATAAATATTATCTCTCCATATAAAAGAATATGAAAATATCCCGATAGCAATGAAAAATGTGTATTGTGTCAGCCAAAAGCGAATCGCGAACGGTATATATAGTATAATTATATACTTAGTCTGGGCGAAACATGGGGTTTGTAATGACGTGTCTGCATGTCTGCGTGTCTGCATTACTCGATATTTCTTCCTGGTATATGGAAGTCATTGGCTTAGAGTCACATATAACTTTCTGCTTCAGCTCTGCAAGGAATGCATCTACGGCAACCTGGGCAATGTCGGAAGTATGGTTGTGTTGCCCACTGGTTGTTGTGATCAAGTCGTTAATCGAGTTAACGATGGCACCACACTCTTTCTGGCAGCAGCGCCAGTGAATTCGTTGATGTCTACGTGACTTTATGCTGAACTTATAACTACATGTATCAAATATAAGATATTTACCGCCTCTACCATTTGGAATGAAATGAACATTTACTTGCGCATTAGCCCTGATGAAATAAAGATGATATAACATGAGAAATATCTCATGTTATATATCATAACGGTTACTGACCACAGTTCATAGTGAACAAACTCAGTGATAACATATCAATGTTGAGTCGTGAGTTTGTATATATAACCGCGATAGGGGAAAAGGTTGCGACTGAAACAACAACCCCGCGACGGTACTCAACACTGTCGGGAAAGTGGGAACGAAACATACTCTTAATTTGATATATATATTCTTTATTTCCTCCATTCATGGAGATATTTAGAGAATGCATACAATTAATATAAATTATAAGAACATAAACAGGTAACAAAAGTCAACATATTTACAGTCATCATCTAAGTGGTGAACATGAGAATTACATACATGATTTCCATTTGCAACAACTATACACATAGAAGCATTCATACTAACAGACACACATCTATAACATTGGAGAATTACATGCATGACTTCCATTTATAACAAACAAACTCCCAGAAGCATTCATACTAACAGACACACACAAAACATTGGCGAATTACATGCATGAAGTATTCATACTAACAGACACACATTCGTTATATGTATAGACAGAGACAGACGACCAGAATGGCAATGTAGCGTTATCGTGTAATGGAATGAACATATGCTCAAATATCTAATTGGCTCTCCACGACAGGCTAAATGTGATGTGTTATTATACGGTTATATAGATCTTTATATATAAAGAACTGGGACCAGAGAAATAGCATACTCCGAGACGACCAAGCCGGAGTTGGACCCAAATCGGGGATCTCTCTCTCTGGAAGACCCACAAACGCCAATGCCTTTGTGCAGTCTTACCGACTCGGAGCCGACCATTTCCCCAGCACCACTCAAGTATATATATTTACTCATTTGTCGTGTCTTCGGATTCTATGGATTCTATGAGTTATGTATAGCATTATGTCATTACTAGCGTATACTATAAATTGTTTAACTACAATTCAAACAGAGAGGCAATGATATTCTTCCCATAGTTTACAAGTGCAATTAATTATGAAATTTGCAAAGTCGTTGATATCTTCGACATAAGAGGCAATTTCTTCAAATTTTGCCGTCAAGAAGAATAATAATTTATCTTCATCTGAAAGAGAATCAAAGCGTATGTAAATTTGAACTCCAAATCTACACAAAACAGAAAATTCTATTTCGTCACGGATACACGTTAATGAGGAACACTGGACTATTGCATGTCGCATGTAGTCGGAGTACGCGCGAGAGCAATTTGAACAAATACCTGTATCACACGGAACGCAGGAGAATTGTATAATTTGTGCCATTTTGTAATAAGACAATTTATTTTCTGGAAACAGGCGGCACAATTTCCACAGATGCGAGACTTCGAACGTGGTCTGAATCTTCGAGAATCGAATTAAGGAGTTATCAGCATGAATTCTCTCGGACCAGGCCGCGCTCTCAGTCTCATTAATGAGAGCTTTAGTTAATTGTTTCCATTTCTCTTTAGAAGGAAATACTGATTCCTTCAAATACAGACGCAAGTAGTCTACCAGTTTGTATTTATTCATTGTTACCATGATATCGGAGGAGAAATTTTTACAAGAAGTAGTTGGAGCAAGTGCGTGTTGATAAAGACGGAAAATGAAAATTTCCATAGCCCGATCTGTGTGTCTCTCCATTTGAGATGGTAACTTGTGCTCATTCCAGCGTAACATTATGAAAGGCGAATGTATATTAACTTATACACAATAATTGAAAACAAAATAGTTTCAAAAGGATTCAATGGGTTTTGTTCATCCAATATACATGTGCAAAAAAATGTACACTAAAACGCACTATTTGCGTATTACTAATGGCATGGACGTAACTGGCTATGGTTTGATAGGAAAATTCAGACGAACCCGACCTGGGAAGGACAAAACTCTATTGTCCGACCATGCACGTGTAGAAGTCCACTTTGAGCTTATTCGAGAATCAAATAAGTCCAACATGAACCAATGGTCAATATTTAGGTTCAGTAATAACCTATCGGCACGAGGATATATTGAAGAAGCATAATAAATATTATCTCTCCATATAAAAGAATATGAAAATATCCCGATAGCAATGAAAAATGTGTATTGTGTCAGCCAAAAGCGAACGCGAACCGCGAATCGCGAACGGTATATATAGTATAATTATATACTTAGTCTGGGCGAAACATGGGGTTTGTAATGACGTGTCTGCATGTCTGCGTGTCTGCATTACTCGATATTTCTTCCTGGTATATGGAAGTCATTGGCTTAGAGTCACATATAACTTTCTGCTTCAGCTCTGCAAGGAATGCATCTACGGCAACCTGGGCAATGTCGGAAGTATGGTTGTGTTGCCCACTGGTTGTTGTGATCAAGTCGTTAATCGAGTTAACGATGGCACCACACTCTTTCTGGCAGCAGCGCCAGTGAATTCGTTGATGTCTACGTGACTTTATGCTGAACTTATAACTACATGTATCAAATATAAGATATTTACCGCCTCTACCATTTGGAATGAAATGAACATTTACTTGCGCATTAGCCCTGATGAAATAAAGATGATATAACATGAGAAATATTTCATGTTATATATCATAACGGTTACTGACCACAGTTCATAGTGAACAAACTCAGTGATAACATATCAATGTTGAGTCGTGAGTTTGTATATATAACCGCGATAGGGGAAAAGGTTGCGACTGAAACAACAACCCCGCGACGGTACTCAACACTGTCGGGAAAGTGGGAACGAAACATACTCTTAATTTGATATGGACTATAACTGCGGCTTGTTAATTGTGTAACTGGTCGCTGCGGGGAGAACGCGAAACACGGAGTTGTAATGCCGTGTCTACAATGATGCCTACACGTATAAGTCCCAATTGGTGAATCAGTCGGTCATACGCATAGCGCATTATTGGTATCCTATCTATATTTCGACGAGAAATATGTCTGGGTAAAAGGCGGACACGGAGTTGGTAATGGCATAGCTATACTGGGTGACCACGAGTCCCGTCGGTGACACAGTCGGACAGGTGCATATAACATTATTGATCTTATCTACATTTCGAGAAATATAGCAGTGCCGGGGTATGGGGAAGGGCTAAACGCAGTTTTATGGCACATGGGAGTCCAGTCTGTGACTCAGTCGGTCAAATGCATAGCGCATTAGCGAAACCGAGAACCGCGAACGTGAGCGGTATAAGTAAATAAACATAGTCTATAAAAGCGACCACATAGAGCCCTCGCCGACGCGAAGACGAACTCCACACTTGTGCATCGAGGTCGCAGCGGGCCATTTATGTCGGTGTAGTTTGTCCAAGTCAAGGCACATACATTTAACCCTCATCAATTGGAAAGCAAACAAAACAGCTGTCGTCAGAGCAGTTGACCGTCAGAGGACAACAGGAATTAAATCGGTTGAAATTTAGGTACTTGAACAGAATTATGCTAATGAATTATGAAACTGAATATATTTTACCAGCAAATTGTGCACACGGTGCTAAGAGGGGAGAAATTATATGTACAAAAAAGGGCCGACAGTCCTCCATGAGTAAAAACTGTTTTACCAGAATTATGTCCACAAATGATGGCACGTCATGATGTAGGATCCTATTATGTATACAAAAAGGAACGACAGCCCTCCGTGTGTAAAGATACTATCAGCTTGCTAGCGATTAACCATGCATTGGCGATTGCATTCGCGATTTATTTTTGATTTTATGCGAATTTGGTCCCAAATTTATAGTTTTCTCTGAATTATGGCCATCTGTGCAGATTCAACCCATAAAAGATGCCATGTTATAGTATAGGATACAATTATGGATACGAAAATATACGACAGCCACCAAATAGTAATGAAAAAATCGGTTTCCTAGCAGTTAACCCTTGGCGGGTGATGCCAATTTGTATGCGAACTTGGTTCACATAAGAAAATTTGCCATGAATTATGGTAATCTGTGCAGATTCTACCCATAACTGATGAAAATTCATGGTATAGGATCCAATTATGTATACAAAAAGGTACGACATCCATCCATATGTATAGACAATATCGGTTTCCTAGCAGTTAACCCTTGACGGGTGATGCCGATTTTATGCAAAATTTGTTCAAATTAGAGCAGTTGATATGAATTATGACCAATTGGACAGATTTAACCAATAACTGATGACAAGTTGTAGTATAGGATCCAATTATGTATACAAAAAGCTACGACAGCCACCAATGTGTAAAGCCAATATCGGTTTCCTATCAGTTAACCCTTGGCGGGTGATGTCGATTTTATGCAAAATTGGTTCAAATTAGAGCAGTTGACATGAATTATGGCCAATTGGACTTATTTAACCCATAACTGATGACAAGTTATAGTATAGGATCCAATTATGTATACAAAAAGCTACGACAGCCATCAACATGCAATGACGATGTCGGTTTCCTATCAGTTAACCCTTGGCGGTGATGCCGATTTTATGCGAAATTGGTTCAAATTAGAGAATTTGACATGAATTATAGTAATCTGTGCAGATTCTACCCATAACTGATGGCAAGTCATAGTATAGGATCCAATTATGTATTCAAAAAGGTACGACAGCCATCCATAGGTATAGACAATATCGGTTTCCTAGCAGTTAACCCTTGGCGGGAGATGCCCATTTTATGCGAAATTGGCTCAAATTAGAGAATTTGACATGAATTATGGTAATCTGTGAAGATTCTACCCATAACTGATGGCACGTCATAGTAGAGGATCGAATTATGTATTCAAAAAGGTACGACTAACCTATATGTTTCCTAGCAGTTAACCCTTGGCGGGTGATGCCGATTTTATGCAAAATTTGTTTAAATTAGAGCAGTTGACATGAATTATGACCAATTGGACATATTTAACCAATAACTGATGACAAGGTATAGTATAAGATCCAATTATGTATACAAAAAGCTACGACAGCCATCAATGTGTAATGATAATATTGGTTTCCTATCAGTTAACCCTTGGCGGGTGATGCCGATTTTATGCGAAATGGTTCAAATTAGAGAATTTGACATGAATTATAGTAATCTGTGCAGATTCTACCCATAACTGATGGCAAGTCATAGTATAGGATCCAATTATGTACTCAAAAAGGTACGACAGCCATCCATAGGTATAGACAATATCGGTTTCCTAGCAGTTAACCCTTGGCGGCTGATGCCGATTTTATAAAAATGTGTTTAAATTAGAGCAGTTGACATGAATAATGGCCAATTGGACAGATTTAACCCATAACTGATGACAAATTATAGTCTAGGATCCAATTATGTATCCAAAGAGCTACGACAGCCATCAATATGTAATGAAAATATCGGTTTCCTATCAGTTAACCCTTGACGGGTGATGCCGATTTTATGCAAAATTGGTTCAAATTAGAGCAGTTGACATGAATTATGGCCAATTGGACAGATTTAACCCATAACTGATAACAAGTCATAGTATAGGATCCAATTATGTATACAACAAGCTACGACAGCCATCAATGTGTAATGACAATATCGGTTTCCTATCAGTTAACCCTTGGCGGGTGATGTCGATTTTATGCATAATTGGTTCAAATTAGAGCAGTTGACATGAATTATGGCCAATTGGACAGATTTAACCCATAACTGAATGCAAGTCATAGTATAGGATCCAAATATGTATTCAAAAAGGTACGACAGCCATCCATATGAATAGAAAATATCGGTTTCCTAGCAGTTAACCCTTGGCGGGTGATGCCGATTTTATGCGAAATTTATTCAAATTAGAGAATTTGACACGAATTATGGTAATCTGTGCTAATTCTACCCATAACTGATGACAAGTCATAGTATAGGCTTCAATTATATATTCAAAAAGGTACGACAGTCAACCATAGGTATAGACAATATCGGTTTCCTAGCAGTTAACCCTTGGCGGGTGATGTCGATTTTATCCGAAATGTGTTCAAATTAGAGCAGTTGACATGAATTATGGCCAATTGGACAAATTTAACCCATATCTTATGACAAGTTATAGTATAGGTTCCAATTATGTATACAAAAAGCTACGACAGCCACCAATGTGTAAAGATATTTTGATATGAATTATGGTAATCTGTGCAGATTCTACCCATAACTGATGGCACGTCATAGTATAGGATCCTAATAAGTATTCAAAAAGGTACGACAGCCATCCATAGCTATAGACACTATATGTTTCCTAGCAGTTAACACTTGGCGGGTGATGCCGATTTTATGCGAAATTGGTTCAAATTAGTTAATTTGACATGAATTATGGCAATTTGTGTAGATTCTACCCATAATTGATGACAAGTCAAAGTATAGTATTATTATTATGTATTCAATAAGGTACGGCAGCCATCCATATGTATAGACAACATCGGTTTACTAGCAGTTAACCCTTGGCGGGTGATACCGTTTTTACGCGAAATTCGTTTAAATTAGAGAATTTGACATGAATTATGGTAATCTGTGCTGATTCTACCCATAACTGATGACAAGTCAAAGTATAGGATTCAATTATGTATTCAAAGAGATACGATAACCATCCATAGGTATAGACAATATCGGGTTTCTAGCAGTTAACCCTTGGCGGGTGATGTCGATTTTATGCAATATTTGTTCATATTAGAGCAGTTGACATGAATTATGGCCATCTGTGTAGATTCTAACCATAAATGACCAAAAATCACAGTATAAGATCCAATTATGTATACAAAAAGCTACGACAGCCATCAACGTGTAATGAAAATATCGGTTTCCTAGCAGTTAACCCTTTGCGGGTGATGCCCATTTTATGCGAAATTGGTTCAAATTAGAGAATTTGACACGAATTATGGTAATCTTTGCCGATTCTACCCATAACTGATGGCACGGAATAGTATAGGATCCAATTATGTATTCGAAACGACACGACAGCTATCCATATGTAATGACAATATCGGTTTCATAGCAGTTAACCATTCGCGGTGATGCCGATTTTATGCGAAATTTATTAAAATTAGAGAATTTGACACGAATTATGGTAATCTGTGCTGGTTCTACCCATAACTGATGACAATTTGTAGCATATGATCCAATTATGTATACAAAAAGCTACGACAACCACCAACGTGTAATGACAATATCGGTTTCCTATCAGTTAACCCTTGGCGGGTGATGTCGATTTTATGCAAAATTGGTTCAAATTAGAGCAGTTGACATGAATTATGGCCAATTGGATAGATTTACCCCATAACTGATGACAAGTTATAGTATAGGATCCAATTATGCATACAAAAAGCTACGACAGCTATCAATGTGTAATCACAATATCGGTTTCCAATCTGTTAACCCTTGACGGGTGATGCCCATTTTATGCGAAATTGGTTCAAATTAGAGAATTTGACATGAATTATGGTAATCTGTGCAGATTCTACCCATAACTTATGGCAAGTCATAGCATAGGATCCAATTATGTATTCAAAAGGGTACGACAACCCTCCATAGCTATAGACAATATCGGCTTCCTAGCAGTTAACCCTTGGCGGCTGATGCCGATTTTTAAAAATGTGTTCAAATTAGAGCAGTTGACATGAATTATGGCCAATTGGACAGATTTAACCCATAACTGATGAGAATTTATAGTATATGATCAAATTATGAATACAAAAAGCAACGACAGCCATCAATGTGTAATGACAATATCGGTTTCCTATCAGTTAACCCTTGACGGGTGATGCCGATTTTATTTGAAATTGGTTCAAGTTAGAGAATTTGGCATGAATTATGGTAATCTGTGCAGGATCCTATACTATAACTTATCATCAGTTATGGGTTAAATCTGTCCAATTGGCCATAACTGCTCTAATTTGAACCAATTATGCATAAAATCGACATCACCCGCCAAGGGTTAACTGATAGGAAACCGATATTGTCTTTACACATTGGTGGGTGTCGTAGCTTTTTGCATACATAATTGGATCCTATACGACAATTGTCATCAGTTATGGGTTAGATATGTCCAATTGGCCATAATTCATGTCAACTGCTCTAATTTGAACACATTTCGGATAAAATCGACATCACCCGCCAAGGGTTAACTGATTGGAAACCGATACTGTCTATACCTATGGATGGCTGTCGTACCGTTTTGAATACATAATTGAATCCTAGGCTATGCCGTGCCATCAGTTGTGGGTAGAATCAGCACCATAATTCTTGTAAAATTCTCTAATTTGAACCAATTTTGCATAAAATCGGCATCACCCGTCATGGGTTAACTGATAGGAAACCGATATTGTCATTACACATTGATGGCTGTCGTAACTTTTACTGTACATAATTGCATCATATACTATAACTTGTCATCAGTTGTGGGTTATATTTGTCCAATTGGCTATAATTTATGTCAACTGCTCTAATTTGAAACAATTTTGCATAAAATCGACATCACCCGCCAAGGGTTAACTGAAATGAAACCGATATTATCTTTAGCCCGCTATGCGGGATAGCGTCACTAAATTCACCCTCTGGGGACCTCATTCTGCAAATGACAGACATCCTATTTGCAGGCTTGGCCATTGTAAAGCTGAAGCTTTCGCTATTTTTTGTCGTCAGAATGGGGAGGGATTCGAATAGGACAATTGTGAATTTGTTTTATGTATATTAATTCCACACTGAGTTGTGCAGTCGAATGCTGGTGGCTTCGAATGCCTGCTTACAAATTATAATCCAACGACAATGCAGGCGCACCGTTTATTAAACGTGATGTGAATAATGTGCATATTAAAGTAATATAATTATAGAGACGCGATCGAAACTAGGATTTATTTCAAACAATAGTTAATGGGAGGTCTTTAATCACGAATGCCCATTTCGGGGAAACGGTATAATAATCATTGTCAGATAGAATAGTATTTGTTGAAATTCAAAGTGGACATTTAAAGTGATCATGCCGACTATATTTCGGGTAGATAATCCGCTATAATATAATGTTATAACCCAAACATTTAATGGGTGTACACGTCATGTGCCAATGAGCTGGACATCAACAAAATGGTACACTCGTTATCATGCTAACGTGTAATGATATGACTCCTATTTTGAGCAAATCATTTGCATGTAATTGGTAGATATTTATTTCCACTTGCAAATCAGGCAAATTGCAATTTGCAAGATGGTCCTTCTGCTATTTGCCGTACACCAGATAATTATTTCTTTTGGCAATAATTTTAACAAGCAGCCGCAAAACTCATGTTTGGTGCTATATAAGACATTATGGACCTTTCGTGAGACGTGTGATTGGCAATATTCAAACATTCATTTGTTTTAATTACAAGATATTATGTATTTATCAGACCATGTTGCAGACGATCCGTGGAATCCCACATAATAAGCGTGATTAATCAAGACGTACTTTATCTCCGGGATTTATAAATAGTAGATTTTGGAACTATAATATACTAGTCAATTATTTGATGTTCCTAACTTGTGTTCTTCGTGTTTACATACAATCAACATTATGTGAACATTATCGAAATTTAATGTAAACAAATGAAAAATTCCTGCGCACTGTCCGATGTCTCATATACACGGTGGGAATGGTACGTGAAAAAGTGGTTGACGACAGTCTACTGAACATGCATAGTTTGGATCAGCTTGGAACGGGCAACTTCTCGAAGAAATATCCCAAGAGGAGGACTTTTTTCGGTGTCAAACAAACGCTTGACATTCATGCAACCGAGATTACAGTACGTATATCACGAATTCACATGAAAACATCACGTTTCAATCGCGCCCGCTATTAAACGCGATTCGCCCAATAGTGGCCGCGAAGTGGGGTCCACCATACACGCTTCTCCGTTATTGCCACTATCTAAGAAAAGTCGACATTTCAATTCTGATCAATGGTAGTCACTATAGTCTCCATCACGGGCGCGCGATCTAATAGTGGACATCCGCTCCAGACAGTGTTATGTCATTAGATTAACATAATTCTGCAGTTTCTCGGGCTCCGCGAAACTCCAGCCCGCGATGAATCCCATGCACTATTTATCGACCCGCGATGCTTCCAATCGCAATCCAATAGTGGCCGCGATTGACCTGATACACCCCGCGAAGTGGTGAATGATGGGGTCATGTTAATTCGCGATGGACGCTCTGTACGTTGCCTTGTACATGTACATTAAAATCCATGTGTGTTCAAATTACAGATACGTATAGCTGCCTGTTTACGTTGTGACGCTAGGATGGAAGTGGGTGGTTACGGTGCGATATCGCATGGCATACGGATCTACAGAGTTCATATTTTCAAGGAAGATACACTAAGCCAAAAAAGGAAGACCATGACCAAATTTCAGGGATGTAGCCGCATGTTTTAAACGGGCGGGGCTAGGAGTGGTACAAACAGTTCTTGCATCTTATTTATTTCAACAATAGCATTACACTGTAAAACGAGAGAACACCTAGCCACAACAGTAAAGTGGATATAATAGCAGAACACTACTATTCTGGCTAGAACACAAGCGTTCTCAATTGGAACACCACTGTTTTGAATAGAACACACGTGTTCTCTGTAAGAATACATGTGTCTTCTTGCTAGATCATGTTTTGTGAGAACACTCTTTCATTATCTTTGTTCATTTATTGATATATTTTGTTAAATACAATTCAACGAAAAATGCGATATATATATAACACAATGCTCATTTATAATTTATTAAATTTGGAGAAACTTTTAAAATTTAGTTTTAGAGTTATACAGTCTGTAATAGCTAACGAGTAAGTACTTTGATGTAAAATCAAAGTTTATATTATGCAGTCGACCGAAATATAATTTTTTATTTCATGTTTAGGAAAATCATATAGTTTTGTCATTTTTTTCCTCCGAAATAATAAGCGGTGTTCCATCGATTTCATTCCTGAATTAGAATGTTGCCCACACGTGAGTGATGTGACTACATTGCCATTAACATTTGAGTTAGAAAAGAGACTCCAGAACTAAATGGTGAACAGTCTTACTTTTTCAAAACTAATATTCATCGATACAATTGAAGCCATATTCACGTAATTTAAACTACTGGGCAGTTGTAAGATGCTAAGCCAACACGGATAAGATAAGACCTTTAATTTATTACTGTCCTTTAAGAATAAAACGAATAAAACATATATACATAAATATGTCATGATGTCCTAGTGTACCACCTGTGCTCAGTAAATATTAACTTGTCACTTTAAACTCCACAATTCACACGAACTATCTCTGGTCCACTGTTACGGCTGCCAATAAATTGGTATAAACCCGTAGTTCGAACAAGAACGAAGAAAATATGTTTGCCAAAATTTTATAATTATATATGTAACTAGCCGATGAGCCCGACGTTGTCCGGGCTATTCAAAAACCAAATTTCAAGTCGATAGCTCCACCCGTTTCCGAGATCTGGTCTGCGCATGCGCGAAGCTGGCGTCGCACGGGCTCGGCGATCCGATAAAATTCGTATCCGGGGCAAGATACATTCACATACCAAATTTCAAGTCGATGGCTCCACCCGTTTCCGAGATCTGGTTTGCGCATGCGCGAAGCTGGCGTCGCACGGGCTCGGCGACCCGATAAAATTCGTATCCGGGGCAAGATACATTCACATACCAAATTTCAAGTCGATAGCTCCACCCGTTTCCGAGATCTCGTCTGCGCATGCGCGAAGCGGGCGTCGCATGGGCTCGGCGACCCGATAAAATTCGTATCCGGGGCAAGATACATTCACGTAGCAAATTTCAAGTCGATAGCTCCACCCGTTTCCGAGATCTCGTCTGCGCATAGGCGAAGCGGGCGCCGCACGGGCTCGCCAATACGACAACGTCGACCGCCTGGTCAAACTACACACACCTACCAAGTTTCGTCCCGATCGGTCGAGAATCGTAGATTTGTATAAATGACAGACAATCAAACATGCAGACAAACAGACAAACAGACAAACAGAGGTCTTCAAAATATATATGAGATTTGTTCGAATCAATAACAAAAATAAAGTTTGACTGGCGAAACGAAACAAGAGGCGTTCGTAATGCAGTGTACAAAGTATGGCGAATATACCATATACTCACATAAAAATATTTCCCAAACTTCACCACTGATGTCCGCTGTAGCATCGAGGGTACATGTGGCGCTGTCACTATCAAAACTAAAGGTTTTACACTCCGCCTCTTCGCAGTAACCACCACATTCTGGTAAGGAACGTGCAGTGACGTATCGCGGACTCCGCCCCCAATCGGATGGCGTGCTGGTAAGTGTGTATTGTACGCGGTAAGCGTCAGAGAACCAGTATAACAAGCATGAAATGACACAAGGGACTCCAAAGAAATACATCGACGTTCTCTGGATATTATCAGTTTCTGATGCTGATGATTAAGGTCTCGCACCAACAGGAACCGAGGAAGAACTGATGTCATTTCGAATCTACATGACTACTGTAAGGCCAAAATCAATTACGCCCATTCTTTTATGGCTTTTGTTCTCTAGGGCATGAAAATTCTTCAATTAACGACAAAAACAATCATTGACCGATGGGTGCGTTGTGAATAATTTAAATGAAGAAACTCGTTGTTTGTGTGAAGCATTTACGTTAATGTGTCCTTGTATACAACGCATCTCATACAATTGATACCACCGCAACAAACACACAAATAAACGACTGATGAACAAGGAGCGAGAAGGAAAATCGCCATGACATTGTAGACTAAGACTAACATGTGAAATCCAAGATGGCTGTGGTGGCCACATGTTCCAATGAAATTTGGGGGGGGGGTGGTGGAATCAACAGCTGCCACCCATACATCACACCGAATAGGGTGTGCCGACGAATTTAGCCATGTAAATTAATAGTGAAATCCTAGATGGCTCCCGGTGCTTATTTTTCCATTAACAGTTTGTTATTTTTCCATTAACAGTTTGTTATTTTTGTATTAATAATTTTTTATTTTTTATTGACAGTTGGTTATTTTTCCATTAACGGTTGGTTATTTTTCCATTAACAGTTGGTTATTTTTCCATTAACAGTTTGTTATTTTTGTATTAATAATTTTTTATTTTTTATTGACAGTTGGTTATTTTTCCATTAACGGTTGGTTATTTTTCCATTAACAGTTGGTTATTTTTCCATTAACAGTTTGTTATTTTTGTATTAATAATTTTTTATTTTTTATTGACAGTTGGTTATTTTTCCATTAACGGTTGGTTATTTTTCCATTAACAGTTGGTTATTTTTCCATTAACAGTTTGTTATTTTTGTATTAATAGTTTGTTATTTTTCCATTAACAGTTTGTTATTTTTGTATTAATAATTTTTTATTTTTTATTGACAGTTGGTTATTTTTCCATTAACGGTTGGTTATTTTTCCATTAACAGTTGGTTATTTTTCCATTAACAGTTTGTTATTTTTGTATTAATAATTTTTTATTTTTTATTGACAGTTGGTTATTTTTCCATTAACGGTTGGTTATTTTTCCATTAACAGTTGGTTATTTTTCCATTAACAGTTTGTTATTTTTGTATTAATAATTTTTTATTTTTTATTGACAGTTGGTTATTTTTCCATTAACGGTTGGTTATTTTTCCATTAACAGTTGGTTATTTTTCCATTAACAGTTTGTTATTTTTGTATTAATAGTTTGTTATTTTTTTTATTAACAGTTGGTTATTTTCCCATTAACGGTTGGTTATTTTTCCATTAACAGTTGGTTATTTTTCCATTAACAGTTGGTTATTTTTTCATTAACAGTTGGTTATTTTTCCATTAACGGTTGGTTATTTTTCCATTAACAGTTGGTTATTTTTCCATTAACAGTTTGTTATTTTTGTATTAATAGTTTGTTATTTTTGTTATTAACAGTTGGTTATTTTCCCATTAACGGTTGGTTATTTTTCCATTAACAGTTGGTTATTTTTCCATTAACAGTTGGTTATTTTTTCATTAACAGTTGGTTATTTTTCCATTAACAGTTGGTTATTTTTACATTAACTATACCTTAAACGCGGTGATCAAATCGTCAGCGCGTGTGTAATCTAACTATACATTAAACGCGGTGATCATATCGTCAGCGCGTGTGCAATCTAACTGTACATTAAACGCGGTGATCATAACAACATTGCAGTTCGAATGTGTTGGTTCCAACCTAGCATATAATGACTTGACATTTCAGCAGTTTATTGCTGGTGAATTGGAGACAATCATGAGGCCCGGCATTACACAATTAGAAAGCAATGGTCGATTGAAACTGCTTAAAAAGATTGTGTATTATTACACAATATATGATTGGAAAGCTCTTCTAAATTTCTACGGAGATTGGCTCCGTCGGTTGGAGCTAGGTATAAATACTTGGGCAGATGATTCTTCTACCATTGAAACTCCGATTCTCGCAAAGCATGTTAGCAGCAAACCTAAGTTGTTCCCACATCGTCTGTCAAGATATCTGCACCGAGTGAAAGAGAGAGTTCTGACACTCATGGTGCATGGTTCTGTTCTATGTTTAATAGAACCAAGTCCACCATGCAAGCACCACACAAGGCGACGGTGAGGGGTCAAGTTAGGACTGTCGAGCATTTTTTGCGCGACATGCTGGCAAGTTAAGCGAGAAAAGGCATTTCATGCCGAGGCATCACCTGTATGTCCCTACAAAGTAGCATGACTAGCTCATCAACCGATTATTGTTCCTACCAAACTAGAATTGAATCCTCTTGCTCAAATATTTTATCTAGCATATATGAAATGCCATGACAGTAATTTTGTTGATACATCGGAATCTAGTGTTGTCTCGGCCAGTCATGATACAGTTAACAAGCATGACGGGGAGAGAGAATATCATTGTTCATCTATTACATGTGACAATATTGTCAATACGCATGGTCATATTCATGTGATTTATAAAGGGACTGCATGTCTGAATTGATCAATGCTCGGGACCATCAATATATTGAGGACTGCATGTCTGAATTGATCAATGCTCGGGACCATCAATATATTGATAAATCCATGAGGGTCGAGGAGCAAAGTTCCGTTAAACATACTGTTTTATATTAAAGTGGAACCAAGCTCATTGAGTTCTGAGGGGGAGATCGATACACTATTGAAGGTACATCAAGATATCATAGATTCAGGGAAATATAATTTTCAGGGTTGTAGAATCCTAGTGGCATCAAATTTAAACATTGACAATATTAAACAAATGCTAGTGGGATATGATGATAAAGAAGTGTCTCAGTTCTTATAGTTTGGGTTTCCATTGGGTTTTTATGGCTCAAGGGAGTCAGCCTAATTCTAATATAAAAAATCACAGGGGTGCAAGAGATTATCCTCATTACATGAGAGATTATATTAGAAAAGAATTGCAACACAAGGCTGTCTTAGGTCCATTGTCAGAAAAAGCTTTCAATGGAAACATTCGGATTAACCCGCTGAATACAGTTCCAAAAGGAAATACCTCAGAAAGGCGGGTTATATTGGATCTGTGCTATCCTTCGGGTAGCTCAATTAATGACAATATTCCAAAGGAATCTTATTTGGGTGAAAATATCAAAGTGTGTTATCCAAATGTCGATAGTTTGGTTGAACTAATCAAAGAGAAAGTACAATTTTGTAAACTCTACAAGAAGGATTTGCACCGAGCATACAGGCAGTTTTGTATAGATCCGAGTGATATAAATATGTTGGCTTACAAAATAGATGGGAAATTTTACTGTGTTTTGGTACTTAGTATGGGTTTAAGGTCTGTGGCATTCATATGCCAAAGAGTAACAAATGCTGTTGCATTTACACTGACAATGGAGAATTGCCCTATAATCAACTATTTAGATGACCTTGCAGGGGCTGAAGTTCCAGAGTATGCTGAGACCGCATTCCTAACTTTGTCAAAAATTCTAGACAAATGGGGATTGAAAGAGTCCAGCTCCAAGTCATGTAGCCCAGCAACCAAGATGGTGTTTCTTGGTGTCTTATTTGACTCCAAGAGACTCACTCTTGAAATTACTGCAGACCGGTTGGTAGAAATAAGGAAAATTGTTAGAAACTGGATTGGAAAACGTAGTGCCACTCTTAAAGAGGTCCAATCCCTTCTGGGGAAACTGCATTTTGTGGCAAGCTGCGCACGCCCGGGCAGAATATTTGTGTCAAGAATTTTGTTGTGGCTCAGAACATTCATAGCTAATAAAAGAATTACTCTCGGCATCCCAGATTATGTTAGAATGGATTTAGAGTGGTGGAACAAATTTCTTCCTATTTATAACGGCGTTTCCATGATGCCCCGGGAAAACTGGTCGCAGGCAGATGAGATTGTAGCATCAGATGCCACGCTAACAGCATGTGGTGGGCTCTGTGGCAACCAGTTTTTCCATGAGCAATTTCCTGCTCACATCATGAAAAAGTCACTCCATATCAATGAACTTGAGATGTTCACGATAGTGATTTGTTTGAAATTGTGGGGCAAAGAGTTAACTGGGAGAAGAATTCTTTTTAAATGTGATAATGCTACGTCAGTGGCTGTGGTTAATAAAGGGGCAACCAAGAATCAATTTTTGCAATCATGTCTCAGAGAAATATGTTATATAGCCTCTTTGTGGCTATTTGAAGTCCGCACCGAGCATATAGCCTGATAATCTGAGCAGATGGTACGAAAATCCTCATCACCAAAGGGAATTTCATAGGGCTACCAAAGATAAAGTGATGAAGGAAATTAAGTTAAAAAAGGAAATTTTCTCCTTTTTGCATGATTGGTGATTTTCTTTCTAGGCCTAGAGTTTAAGCATTTGAAGAAAGACACACATAAGTCAGTCGTTAATGCATTTTCCGAAGGTACAAACAGAAACCATCAAATTCAGTGGAAGTCATACTTTCTGTTCTGTGAATACTTCATAGTTGAAGCACTTCCGGCTAAGAAAGAAACATTACAATATTATATACAGTTTCTCAGTCGATCATTTAAATCAACTGATTCTATTAGAAATTACTTGAGTGGAGTAAATGCCTTGCATATTAAGCTAGGGTTCAATTCTGAGCAATTTGAAGCTCATCGAATTAAGCTCACCTTGAGGGGACTGTCTAGACTTAACCCTCATTCAATCAAACAAGCTGAGCCTATTTCACCAGCCATTTTATTAGAAATATCAAAACACTTGGATCACAACAACCCCAAAGACGCTACATTCTTGTCAATGTTTCTAATGGCATTCTTTTTAATGCTCAGAAAGTCTAATTTAGTTCCAGAGTCTGATTCTAGTGTTGATTCGGGTCATCAGCTTACTAGGGGAGATATCTTGCAGTCAGAAGGAGTTCTGTTAGTTGTTATTAAATGGTCAAAAACTATTAATTTGGACAAAAAACATTAAGAATTCCAGTGCTATCTATCCCAGGCTCCAGATTGTGCCCAGTGGCAGCTTATAGAAATATGATAAATATAGTACCGGGGGAAGTCACCAATCCTGCATTCATGCATTTGGAAGGTCACCGACCAGTCACCTATCAACAATTTCAAGCATTTCTTAAAAAGGTGATAAGAAAGACTGGTAGAGATCCAGTGCTCTATTCAACCCATGGATTTAGGAGAGGGGGCCACTTGGTCCTTTCAGGCACAAGTGCCGGGTGAATTGATTCAGTTGATGGGCGACTGGTCAAGTGATGCTTATAAGAGATATTTAAGTTATACAGTACGAGACAAATTTTTAATAGCTAAGCAAATTAGGGATCATATTATTACGAGTCTTTGAATAAGTAACTCCACTTTATGTTTTTTCCAGTTAAACGACAGAGGAATGCTCTTTTGGTGGCTGACTCCATATGCAAGCATGTTAGAAGTATTCGTACTCTTGAAGTTATGATATTTCGAGGAATCAACATAAAGAGACTAGCCAATTTGATCCAAACCAAGAAGTTGAATGGTAAACCTTTAAATTCATACACTCATATCATATATCATGTTGGCACTAACAACATTGAGTCGACATCAGAAGATAACATTAGTAAAACCTTCTCAACCCTTATTTCTCGAACTCGGGAAGCAAGCCCTGCAAAGTTAATTATGTCCGCAATTATTCCGCGGCCAAAGGATATAGACATATTTGGTGAGAAGGTTATTAATGTAAATAAGAAGTTATCAGACATGTGCGTGGAAAGAAAAATGCAATTCATAAGAACTTATAGAGTCTTTAACACCAAAGGAGCACCAAAGTCAGAACTGTATTGTGAAGATAACCTTCACCTAAATGATGAAGGAACAGGACGAATTAGGTCCCTACTAATGCAAGTCGTTAACCGATTAGTATAATCAAAGTTAGTTCAGTTTCAATTTAACTTTTAAATCTCTAATAGTAAGGTTGGAGTAGGATTGGTCTTAAGTGAAGGCGTCATTCTGAACAAGACATATGTTAGGATTGGATCGTGCATTTCATTCTTTGGAAGACACGACTTTAATAGTGGCAAGGCGACTGTTGGTCATTTGAGGATAGAGAACACATACTCGGTTCCAACCTCAACTTGAGTTCCATTGAAGGTCTCGCACATTCTATAATTCAAAGTATATGTCTTTATTTCTATTCGTCTATTTTGGCGGCCTTCGGCTTGGCGGGTAGTATCAGATAACTATAATATTAATGTATGTGTCATATGCATGTATTGTATCGTACATGTCTGTCTGCATGTTCAAGATCAAACACAGGCCTCTGACTCAAGAGCTGTACCACAAACCTTTACATGTAAATATATCTGAATTCAGCTTGAACCTTTTTATATTTAAAGATACACTAGGTCGATTGGATCGATAATTAAAGTACAAATATATATATGAGTGGTGGTATAGATTTTGTGTTAGGGGCCTTTGATCATTTCATTCATTTTCACACTCTTATTCACCTCGACATTTTATTTTGTTGTCATCAGTCATCTATTTGTTATATATGTTTGCATGTTTGTTGTTTAGGGCCCTGAGGCCTGAAGTGTATTATCTCTGTATGGTTGGTTCATCCGCAATAAATCATTAAGTGATAGCTGCCTTTATCTGAACCCTACCCTGGTCATTGGCCTTATTTGTTTACAAATAACCTAATGCCAGGGTTCATTAGTTCAGAGGTCATGAATCTACTCACTGGAAGCTCACCGATTTCACTGGTCGATTCGAACAAGGAGTGAAAAATATTTCCGCGCCAATATTTCTATTCCGTCTCACTTTTGTTCTAACCAGCTAGAGATACATATCTAAATTTGATTTGAATTGAAGTAGTCTATTATAATTGCTACAATTTTTCCCGCCCACCCACCCATATAGAATATGGTAGTAGACATTTATTACCATATTGAATTTCTCTATAATATTTATAAAAAACATTAAGTTAGCGGGTAGTATCAGATAACTAATCTAACCTTATCTAGTTTTACAATAGACTGATTCAGTTTTCTAACTATACCTGACACATAGATATAATTATTATTTATTAGATAGGCATCAGTAGGGAAGTAATTAGTCCTGTTCTATATTATTAATGTATGTGTCATATGCATGTATTGTATCGTACATGTCTGTCTGCATGTTCAAGCTCAAACACAGGCCTCTGACTCAAGATCTGTACCACAAACCTTTACATGTAAGTATATCTGAATTCAACTTGAACCCTTTTATATTTAAAGATAAACTAGGTCGATTGGATCGATAATTAAAGTACAAATATATATATGAGTGGTTGTATAGATTTTGTGTTAGGGGCCTTTGATCATTTCATTCATTTTCACACTCTTATTCACCTCGACATTTTATTTTGTTGTCATCAGTCATCTATTTGTTATATATGTTTGCATGTTTGTTGTTTAGGGCCCTGATGCCTGAAGTGTATTATCTCTGTCTGGTTGGTTCATCCGCAATAAATCATTAAGTGATAGCTGCCTTTATCTGAACCCTACCCTGGTCATTAAACACCCGAATGCGTCACGACTAAAGGAACAATACCAGAAACTCGGAGGATACCAATCTTCTTTCTACCATCGATTTACATATAAATAAAATAACTCAGAGTTTCTCTGCGTGATCATGTTCAACCTTTGCTCGTTTCCAGGAAATTTGGATCAATTTGGTGAAGTTTTTGTCAATGGAGAAGATACCATCGCACCAGTGCATCGGGCCATTGTAAACCATTTACCCAACAGAACGGCCCTGTGCCAATGCATTCTCTTATATATGCGAGTCGACCATAGGTCGCCTCGCATATATAAGAGAATGCATTGGCTTAACACATAATACAAATTCTAAAATTGTCAAAGAATGTAGAAAATTATTATAAAAATTGTTAAAAAATGTAAGAAAAAATTCAAAAATTGTTAAAGAATGTAAATAAAAATGGTAAAAAGTGTTAAAAAAAGATTTGTTTTAGTCCAATGCATTCTCTTATATATGCGAGGTGACCTATGGTCGACTCGCATATATAAGAGAATGCATTGGCACAGGGCATAACTGTAACTATCACAATGTGGTCAAGGAGCCGGTTCCAATGATATCCATATTTGTATGGTTCTATTGAGACAGACCGAATATATTTTAGGCTGTTGAAGCTTTATTTGGCCGGTTTTGGCCGGTTTGTTGGGTAAAGGGTTAAGATAATATGCAGACCCGTATTTGTAAATTTTAACGCGTGTTTCTATGGTATTGCTATAGTGATGTTCTTGGTGGGAAAAGTTTCGAGTTACTAAGTTTATGGTGCCAAACCTATATACACACATGCTAGTTTTTCGATATCGGGACAACGTCTAGCACAACAGACAAGCGATCCACACTGATATCGCCAACAAGATAAATTGGCTTCATCACCTTTTCGCATATGTAACTCACATTCTCCCACTGCCTGTATAATGTTGGTAGTTCATTCGGTTAGCAGACGATTTTTGTATTATACCCTGGCAACAACACTGAAACTCAGCGGAATGACCACACAAGTCAGGTAATAACAACAACAGCCACATTACACGTTACACGTGTGTGTGCATGGATAATTACCTGTCGCGACCCACAGTATTAAAAATTCTAGTCATATTACAAATGAAGGTGACAACAATGGATTAAACTTATCTGACCAAATCGTGTATAATAAATACAGAACATATCGCGTAATATATCCTTGCGCCATCTGCAACATACGATAAAGGATTCGCGATTAAGATTCGCATTGTACTCTGTATAATTATATTCTGAAACGATATTGGCTTAACCAATTTTATATTATTTTTTATATTTGTTAAAGAATGTAAGAACAATGAACAAAAATGATAAACAAAATGTTAAAGAATGTAAGAAATAATGATAAAAAACAACAATTATTAAAGAATGTAACAAAAAATGATAAAAATTTATAAAGAATGTAAGAAAAAAATAATCAAACATAATAAAAAATTGTTAAAGAATGTAAGAAAAAATGGTCGACTCGCATATATAAGAGAATGCATTGGCACAGGGCATAACTGTAACCATCACAATGTGGTCAATGAACCGGTTCCAATGATATCCATATTTGTATGGTGTTATTGAGACAGACCGAAGATATTTTAGGCTGTTGAAGCTTTATTTGGGCGTTTTTGGCCGTTTTGTTGGGTAAAGGGCTAAAGCCTGTGTGATCGATATTACAGATGTTTGCGGTCTTTTAGGATATATAAATGGAGTCTAAGGGTACGTTCCTACGCTGGCAAGTTTGCACGGTATGTTATTGTAGGAAGTTTGGTATAGAAAACCTATGGAATACTATTAGGGCCACTTCCTAATGGCGCTTCCGGCGCCGGCGAAAGCGACAAAAAGTGCGCCATTAGTAAACGCGCCGAAAGCGACAAAAAGTGCGCCGAAAGCGACAAAAGTGCGCCGAAAGCGACAAAAAGTGCGCCGTTACGGCGCACTTTTTGTCGCTTTCGGCGCTTTCGGCGCGCGCCGAAACATACACTAATGGCGCACTTTTTGTCGCTTCCGGCGCGCGCCATTAGGGATTGGACCTAATAGTATGCCTAATGGCGCTTTCGGCCCGCGCCGAAAGCGACAAAAAGTGCGCCATTAGTAACGCGCCGAAACATGCGCTAATATCGCACATTTTGTCGCTTTCGGCGCGCGCGCCGAAAGCGACAAAAAGTGCGCCGAAAGCGACAAATAGTGCGCCGTAACGGCGCATATTTTGTCGCTTTCGGCGCTTTCGGCGCGTTACTAATGGCGCACTTTTTGTCGCTTTCGGCGCGCGCCGAAATCGCCATTAGGAAGTGACCCTAATAGGATTCAATAAAAACCACATGGTGCCAGAATATGAACGGAAACATGCACATAACATGCATCTTTACCAAAGCAAACGACGTGAGAAGTAAAATGTATGTAGTTCCACTTGTAACGGTGCTACTGGAATTTGCCTTTAAATACCTGTATGATTTATTCTTGCGAGATAATTACATGCTATTTACAGGCAAATAATTCCGGTAGCATCGCTACATGCAGGTGGAACTACAGAGATTTTACTTCGTACGTAGTTAGCTGTGGTACAGGGGCACTTTGTGTGCATGTTTCCGTTCATATTCTGGCGCCATATCGTTCTCTACGACAAAATGCCTGCAAACCATACCGTGCAAACTTGCCAGTGTATGAACGTGCCCTAACTGTATACTTGTATAGCGGCTTGGGTGGTCAAATTTTACTTAGTAATGTTCATTTTTGTTAAATTCAGGCCCGTTTCCGTGGATCAAATCAGGTTGATATATTTGACTCTTGGGCAGGGGTTGGGGCGTGTTTACACCCCCGCACAACTAAATATGTCAAAATGTTCACCACTAAAGACGACCGCACCGCCCCAGCAGTCCGAAAGAGATGGTTCTTGCATTACCACGCAGAAGAGACCTTTAATAACAAACGGGAGAGGGGGTACTCATAAGTGAGTCAGCACTTGTCCTCCAATCCCATTGTGTGTATAAAAATGTATGTGTCATTTCCTATGTGTTATTGAATTAGACAAATAAATATGTTTTTACCCCTTTCAGTGCCAAGTCCGATTTTTGTACCAACCCATATTTCCTTGATCATTTTTTTTTCAAATTTATTGATTATAATAATGGGATATATTGATGGAAAGAGCTCTTAGAGCTTTTTCCATCAAATTATCACATTATTATAATCAATAAATTTGAAATAATATGTATAAGGTGGCCCGCCCACCACGCCATCCCACCACCCATAGTATATTATGCGCCGCAGGCGCCCCTAGATCATTAGAGTATTTACTCGAGGAAGCAGACTGAACCCAACTCACATAGTATCTTATGCGCCACAGGCGCTGGAGACTAATGCTACTGCCCACATAAATAATATGACTTATTATGATGTAGATCATACAACAAAGCTCTACTCTGGCTACGACCATAATTGCCCATAATATTCCACCATTCCAAAACCTGGGAACGTTTTGATTTTCTGCATGACGGGAAATTTATAAAATTGAAAAGAAAGCAACGCATGTAATGTATTTCTTTATTAAAACCTGTCTTTCTGGTTTCCCACTTCCAACAGTTCAGATTGCCTTCTGGTGTGTACTCATCAGCAAATTGCCTTTACCTTACTGACCTCTTGGTCCAGGATTGACTAAATTATGGAGCCTTTATTCAGCGTCAGAGGGGCCCATTTGTGCCGTAGACGTCTGTGACAAATTTGCGCACATTTTGATCATTTGAACATTGTAATTAAAAAAAAAAAATTATTTAAAACAAATCAAAATTGATTTAAATTTAAATTTTGTTTCTTGTTATTCTTAGATTAAACTCCTTACTCAATTTAACAACACAATTTTTTCATTTTTTTAAATTAAATTTTTCTAATGTTTAAATCAGAATTTTGACAACCTAACGCCGTTATACCATCCGCCTGGTTACCCCCATTCCTATACTTTCTTATACAGATATACATGTAAATACAAACAAAGGTTGTCTTTCGGGTAAAGCATCTTGCAGAAAATCTATCACAAACAAAGTGATTAACAGCGCGTGTTGCTTTTCATGTTTAGGCGTGAATGACGTCATTAATTTTTACAATACCATGAAACAGAATTTCGACGCGATGAAAATCCGGACAAGAAAAATGGGTTAAAAATCACGTGACTTCCGCCCCGCTTTTGCATAGCATCCTGGAACAATAATATCAAATTGTGAAATCACGGAATCGGAAGTGGACCAAGTGGGATGGTTATGAAATTACCAACTTCAGTTTTTCCGAACAATTCCTATGTTATGTAGGCTTATGAATTAGTTTCATTTTGACCATTTTCGTTGGTTAGCTGACCGAAAACCAGCGAAGACGTCATGCCAAGGTTCATGACGTCATTTACGTCAGTTGGTTTTGTGGGCCAGAATCCAGACATATTTGGTCTTTACCGGAAACACCGATTTCACATCACTAGACTAAACGCAATTATATATACAAAATGGCCAAAGGACATTTTATATACAATATGCATACAATAAATATGGGATCCCTCCCTACAAACGTGTTGTTTGTTTGTTTGGTTTTCATTGTTCCTTTTTTGTCTGTTCTTCTTTTAAAACTAGTGAGTGCATATAAGATTATATTCTTCATCATGTTTTCAAATGTCATTTTGACTATCAGTTTGAATTTTTGACCATGCAATGAGCTAATTCAGCTGCCTTCCACAATATATACACTTAAATGTAATTAAGAGACTTCTCTAAAGACCATTTTCTAGAACAATACAGACTGGATTCAAACGAGAGATGTTTTCTATTGACAAGAGCTAGCTAGCTAGCGCACATCCAGATGAACAAAAACAGTTTTTCGATGTATACCTTATAACTGAAATGATGTGTCCATTTGGTAAAGAAAGAAACAAGCTCATTATTTCTGGATTTGTTTTTCTATGTTATAAAGTTAGCATACAATGTTGTGTCACATTGCAAGACAGTATGTTGGTACGGGGAGAGAACTCAAGACACTCATATCACTGTCTGCCATTGAAGACACTGTGCCAATGCATTTTCTTATATATGCGAGTCGACCATAGGTCGCCTCGCATATATAAGAGAATGCGTTGGCCAAACAATATTTTTAATTTGTTCTTACATTCTATAACAATTTTTATCATATATTCTTATATTCAATAACAATTTTATAATTTTTTATCAGTTATTCGATGTATACTTTATAACTGAAATGAGGTGTCCATTTGGTAAAGAAAGAAACAAGCTCTTTATTTCTGGATTTGTTTTTCAATATTATAAAGTTAGCATACAATGTTGTGTACAGTATGTGTTTTTCTTGTACGAGTCCAGGTTGTGATGGAAGGTCACTTTTAGTGTTCGTGTCTGCCATGATTTCTGTGAGAGAATAATTGTATATGTTCCAAGGAAAATTAAACTGTTTTGAAAATGAACGGCTGGTGGACGCCAGACTTTCAAGAACACAGTTAAATCAATTATAATTAGGGGTTTTTTTATTTTCACCGCCAACATTAGCTGTTTCTGTTTATCTGTATCCAACCACATTTCGCTGACAATTAAAGATGCATGGATTCCACCTGCTATAAATTTGTGCCGATCACAAAACATGTGTACCCTTCAGCTCATTTTCAAAACCTGTGCACCCTTTAGCATTTGTTTTGGTGAGAGTGACCCCTACAGCCTGACTATAAAATAACATTAATGAGTATCTGGGACTATTATACATATAATATAACATTTATTTGATAAATAATTTTGCCTGAATTGTGCAAACATATCTCGACGACGGGCGTTCTATTTTTGCATTCCGGCTTATCTGTCATCTGCAACATTACTGAGCACTCAGTAGACAGTAAAATAATGGAAATCTGGGGACCTTCTACCTAGCAGATAATATAGAAATCAACAACATTTGAGTTCAGTACTGCAGTATCCCTTTAACATATTTCTTATTACACAATGTACCATACGGTTATATCGAGTGATTTAACCCGTTCATGACGAGAGCAGCGCTGGTGCAGCATTAAAGACCCTGTGCCAGTGCATTCTCTTAAAAATGCGAGTCTCCCATTGGGAATATATAAGAGAATGCACTAGCTTACAATATCAAGGTCAATATTGTTAGCCAATGCCTTATCTTATATATGTGGGGGGGAACTCGCATCTATAAGATAATGCACTGGCACAGGGTTTTCACCAAAAAATCAGGAAGCAGCAGCATGAAAGGGTTAACTGTCCTTTGTCGTCATATTGGTGTCACCCATTATTAGTGTATTTCACAGAGGTATGGTATCACCGCGAGTCCGGTCCCAGCTGTAAGTTGACTGCTTGACATCCCGATTTTGACATGTATGTAGATTATATGTCCAGGGAATCCTGGTGCCCAGTCAGTGAAGGGAATGACTTTTCCATTGGAGTAGTATGTCTTGTTGGAGTACACGTCTTCTCCCGCGACGAACAGACCTGCTGTGGAGAAATAAGGACGTCATTTCGTCACAGAATATAATTATATATTATAGATTATCATGGATAAGAGACCACTATCCAAATTATCAACCCTTTCATGACGGGAGCTGCGCTGGCGAAACATTGAAGACCCTGTGGCAATGGATTCTCTTATATATGCGAGTCGACCATAGGTCGCCTCGCATATATAAGAGAATGCATTGGCCTAACAATTTTTATAATTTTTTCTTACATTCTATAACAATTTTTATAATTTTTTCTTACATTCTATAACAATTTTTATCATTTATTCTTATATTCAATAACAATTTTATCATTTTTTATAAAAAAAATTTACATTCTTTAACAATTTTTTATTATGTTTGATTATTTTTTTCTTACATTCTTTATAAATTTTTATCATTTTGTGTTACATTCTTTAATAATTGTTGTTTTTTATCATTATTTCTTACATTCTTTAACATTTTGTTTATCATTTTTTTTCATTGTTCTTACATTCTTTAACAAATATAAAAAATAATATAAAATTGGTTAAGCCAATATCGTTTCAGAATATAATTATACAGAGTACAATGCGAATCTTAATCGCGAATCCTTTATCGTATGTTGCAGATGGCGCAAGGATATATTACGCGATATGATTGGCATAAAATGTTAACTATGTGCCATTCGCAACGAATTCGATAAACAGATTATGGTGCACGTTATGTTCTGTATTTATTATACACGATTTGGTCAGATAAGTTTAATCCATTGTTGTCACCTTCATTGGTACTATGACTTGAATTTGAATAATGTGGGTCGCGACAGGTAATTATCCATGCACACACACGTGTAACGTGTAATGTGACTGTTGTTGTTATTACCTGGCTCGTGTGTTCATTCCGCTGAGTTTCAGTGTTGTTGCCAGGGTATAATACAAACATCGTCTGCTAACCGAATGAACTACCAACATTATACAGGCAGTGGGAGAATGTGAGTTACATATGCGAAAAGGTGATGAAGCCAATTTATCTTGTTGGCGATATCAGTGCGGATCGCTTGTCTGTTGTGCTAGACGTTGTCCCGATATCGCAAAACTAGCATGTGTGTATATAGGTTTGGCACCATAAACTTAGTAACTCGAAACTTTTCCCACCAAGAACATCACCATAGCAATGCCATAGAAACACGCGTTAAAATTTACAAATACGGGTCTGTATATTATCTTAACCCTTTACCCAACAAACCGGCCAAAACCGGCCAAATAAAGCTTCAACAGCCTAAAATATCTTCGGTCTGTCTCAATAGAACCATACAAATATGGATATCATTGGAACCGGCTCCTTGACCACATTGTGATAGTTACAGTTATGCCCTGTGCCAATGCATTCTCTTATATATGCGAGTCGACCATAGGTCGCCTCGCATATATAAGAGAATGCATTGGCCTAAATTTTTTTTTATAATTTATAATGTGTTAAGCCAATGCATTCTCTTATATATGCGAGGCGACCTATGGTCGACTCGCATATATAAGAGAATGCATTGGCACAGGGCCCTTCTGTTTGGGTAAAAGGTTAACTGTTACCTGGGCTGTGGCCAAATGAGAGAAGCAACGTTTGTAGATCGTTCACCATATCTCCACTCTCGATTAGAATCAGCGTGGCTCCCTCCGCCGCGCAGACGGACTTTTGGTTCGCAGCATTCAGGGTCGGAGAGGCAACATACTTCAGGCAGTGATCTTTTCCATCAAGCCGATAAAAGTTGTATCCCGATGAAAACGGACAATCTGTAAAGTAACACAGGTACATTGTATGCATCTAGATGACCATTGAATTTTTGAAATTTTTGAAAAATAAAATCAATATATTTTTATAATCAGCAGATCGCTATGTAACATTCACACGATTTTCGTGTGTCCGCAGCCAATATAAGTTTCGGACAAATCCGGCTGCAAACGAAAAATAAGACTGTGTTGTGGTGTTTTATTCATTGGTGATTAACCCTTTTCATCACGTGTAGCTAGGAGGTATTATACACTTGCTTGCCACGACAAGGGTGATCGCTGTTATGATTGTAAAATAAATAAGGCAAATTGTGCGCAATCCACGCTGCTCAATAACAAATCGTCGCATCAGTGCTATAAGGTCGTAACTCCATTTTGGCGGGAAATGAGTATTTGATATCATTCGAATCGTGAGAAAAAATCCAATCCGATGGGCCAAACTGTTTTTGCATTGGATGGCAAATATTCTCACAAACCAGTGACACAAATGTCGTATCTCTAGCGATCTTTACAATTATTCGTACTATAAGGTATTTTGTCCAACAGCAGCCAATCGGATGCTTCAGGTTGTCCACGTGACTTCTGTTTTGTGTTTGTAAATTCTCAAATGTGTGCTATATGGTCGTATCTCCATGTTAGTAACGTGATCATTTGGTGATTTATGATTTAAATGTTGTGATTGTTCCACAAATTTATGTACGATGATGCACATGAGTGAATATTCATTATGTAGAATAGGCACTTTTTAGTTCATAGACACATGCGATTGCCACCATATTTAGCTTAATCTGTATTTATTAACTTCCTTATATATAGCACGGAATCCAATCGTCGTTGGCGTACGCAAAAGGTCGTATCTCCAAACAAGTTATTGCTTTTTTAAAAGAAACGAGGGATTAAACAGAAAACATATGTGGTTCAATGGACAGCTAATGCCAGTTTTCATTGGGATAAATACAACAATACGTCATGCTTTGTCAACATTATGAGAAATGTTGTCTGAAAACTTCAACCTTCACATTCTCGGAATGTTGAAAATGTGAGTTACGACCTTACAGTTCTGATGCGATGAAATGTTAATTATGATTTGTGGTATATTTACCAATGTTAATTATGATTTGTGTTATATTTACCAATGTTAATTATGATTTGTGGTATATTTACCAATGTTAATTATGATTTGTGGTAATTATGATTTGTCATGGTATATTTACCAATGTTTTAATTATGATTTGTGGCATATTTACCAAACAAATTATGATTTGTTGTATATTTACCAATGTTAATCATGATTTGTGGTATATTTACCAATGTTAATCATGATTTGTGGTATATTTATGGCGTCCACAACGATTTTCACCCACTTCATGACTGTTTTATAGTCAAAATTACACCAAAATTGCGTGTCCCAACTTCAACGTTTCTGTTGCTGTAACGCTTTTGTGATAGGTTGCGATGCGCGTTTACTCAATTTCTCTGTCATAACTCATAATTGGCCATTACACTGAACAGTTATCACATGTACATTGCCACACGTTGAATGTTTCCGAGATTTTTTCCCGTTACAATCTGTACCTCAACTCAATGTATCTCCCGTAACCATTCAACATTCGAGCAAAATAATGCACGATCATACGAAGTACGAAATACCGATACTTCCGGATGGAAACTATCGGAACGTCATAAAAACGAAAGCACGTGCGATGTTTGGATGATTTTAGTACACGACCTAAAAAAAACTAATTAGGTAAGTTAACCCCCGACCGTATATTTCGTTATTGTCTTATATATAACGCGAATCTCAGTGACATTATATATCAATGGAATGTTGCAAAATTGTTCGTTAAAAGCTGTTTATGTACACTTTTTATTGCAACATTTTCTTCGCGCGTGAGGGAGAAATCATTAACGGTATACCGATTTGATCGTCAGTACATGCCTTCTGTAGCGGTCTACTTCTGTAACACAGAAAAATGTAATAGGAGATACCTGAATTGCTACAGGAAGCACAATATATATACATTAGCACTAACAAAACATTGTCCATAACAGTGATATTTTGTTATTTTACCATTTAACCGTTAGATATGTTAGTAAGCATGTTTTTTTGGGGAAACATTTTTTGGTACACTTGAAGTACCTTTTTCTCTAGAGCTATGTTATGTACAATACCGTTACAGAAAATACAGGTTTCGTTATGGGATAGACTGGATTTATTCTTCATTTATTCTTCTTATTGTCAACATAATTTGTTCTATGTTATGTTTAGCAAGTATAGTATGTAATTTCAATGTGGACGGCATGTAATGTGGACGGCATGTTAGCACTGTGTGTGTTATATCCTAAATATCACATGTCCATCAAAATGTGTGGTTGTTACATGAAATACACATTGCGTTACATGAAACACACAATTCGTTACAGGAAAAACTCCAATGAGTTCCACTGAATATTAAACTAATTCAATGTCAATTTGTTTTGAAAAAATAATTTATAACCGATTATAATACCCAAGTTTAGTCTATGTTTAGGCCAGTTATGAAGGAAACATTAAATCGAAAGCAGTTTAAGCATATATAATGAACTTTTGTGTTACAGCGGAGACCACTATGTGTTGTCATTGTTTGAATAAACGTTTGTATGAACAATGTTTTCAAATCGAAACTTGTTGTTCCTTACTCCATCCAAATGGGTAATGCTGTATGGTTGGTAATACGTTAGGTATGCTACCCCTGGCATTATATAAGTACTATATATATATATGTATGTTATTGTGTTCGTTACATAAGATACACGTTATATTACGGGAAAGACCGGTATACTCACAATATATGTGATAATGTTGTGATTCAAATGGACCAAATTCGGCGCCAAAACTACAAATGATTGTCCTTTCTATACAGTCCGGGTCGCATTTTGGTGGACGGTTCCTCTCACGTTCCTAATACTTAACTGTATGTTTATAAAATGTCCACCCGTTCGAATGGTTATATATAGCCATGTATGCTAATTATTTATTCTAGAAAATACACACTGTATAGCAAAATCTGTACCGTACTATTATTAAGCCCGGTTCTTTTATTTAGATTTGTTAAATTATCTGTACCCTGTACCATTATTCAACCGGGTATGTTTATTTGGCAAGCGAGAGCAATGTTCTAATGGAAATTTCGACTTCAACAAAATAAAAGCTATTGTGTAGGGAGATATGTGAAACATTATCACACGAAAGCCACCATAAGTGTTTGCCTGTATCGTTCCTTGGTATATGCACAACTATGTTTGAGTTAAACGTTCCATTTTCACTGAAGACATATATGTTATCATAATAGTGCACATACATGTATGATCATGAACTTTATCTCACACGTTAGTCTCGTATATGTGCTCGTTACAGAAAAATACTACATGTGTAACACGAAAGACATAGCTTATCGCGAGACATATATGCAATTATGACAATTCCGTCCATTATTTCACAAGCTAAGAATAATACTTGAATTAAGACTCATGATGGCGGGCGTTGGCGGGCGCACCTGCATGGTTCCGATATGTGTGTTCATGTGAAGCATTTTAATTTGTATGCATAGCCAATTGAATAGTTGTTACAGGAGAGATCATTATGTACTATCGCCGAAAAACAGTCGTTTGTGTGAATATTAGTTTCATTCCAAGTCACACTTGTATAATATTATTTAATATAGATATGTGCCACTTAATATGTTCGCATATGACCACCTCGAAGTGTTCAGCGATGGTCCCACGACCAAATACCGCCAAAAAGCTAACTTTCGTTTGCTGTCTACTGAACCTTATGCACTCGGCTTTCGTAAGGTCACGTGGAACTCCTTTGGGTCTGAGCATGGGAAGGGGACGCCAGACGCCGTCGGAGGGTCCATAAAACGCAAAGCTGACAACGTCGTCAAATACGGACATGATATATTATATGCGGTGTCGTTCGTTCATCGTGTGAAAGACGGAAATACAGCGACAAAGTTGATATATGGTGATGATATAAAAGGACAGCAAATACTAGAAAATGTAAAACTGAAAACAGTACCCGGAACAATGAAACTTCACCAAATAGTTTCGTCCAGTAAATGCTCAATTTCCTTCAGAGATGTTAGCTGTTCGTGCAGCCTTAGTTCCGGTGTTTGCCCAGGTCATAACTTTCAAACGTTCAACTTTGACTCAGTTAGACACGATAAGTCACCTGCTGCGAAGGATGATTTAAACACTCGTTCGGTGGTAGGAAGGCTAACCGTCGTGGGGGTGGTAGTGGTTGCAAGGTTAAACTGATAGAGACAGAAGTAACGACAGAAGTTGATACTAGTGTGAATGGTGAACATGTGCCTGAGGGTGCTTTGAATGATAAGTTGGTTGGGAAGAAACGTGCTCGTCGTCAGTGGCGCCGGAAACATCCAAGGGCAGGGGGGCAGAGCCTACAAAAAGGTCACTTTTCCGCAAAAAAGGGCATTTTCTCCGCAAACTCGGGAAAATAACCATAAATTCATTGCGGCAAAAATCCCTATTTTAATGGTATTTGTCGGTTTTTATGGCCGTTTTGTGATAAAATTGACAAAAAAATAATATTCCTTGTGAAATTGGTGGTATTTGGACCAAAAAAGTCACATTTTGCTATAAAAACACGAGATTAAACACACCAAAAGCATTTTCTGTCTCCAGAAAAAGGGCAAGTCCTGCCCCCGCTCGCCCCCCTTGGTCAAGGGCAGGGGGGGGTCAGCTGCCACCTCTGCCCCCTCCCTCTTCCGGCGCCCCTGCTCGTCGTGTCAGGGGTGGACGTGCTAAGAAAGGAAAACAGGGTGCGAGTTCAGTTGGAGACAATACGAGTCAATTAGTTGTGAATTGGATCACGTGTCGGGTGAGCATGGTCTGGGCGTAAGTGGTAAGTCGGTTGATATGAACGGTGGTGGACGTGTCGTGGTAGAGAGTAAGACGGCTACACAAGGGAATAACGGTAGGAAACGTAAGCGCCGAGTGACTCAACGTGCAGCAAAGAAGGTACGGGTTGATAGTGCGCCAGTGGGCGATGTGACTGTGCCAGAAAGCGGACAGGTGGGTGTAAATGATGCACTGGTGGATCCCGCTCTTAGTGGGATAGAGGTTGGTGTGATCGAGAGTGGTTAGGTAAGGGAGGCAGAAGGAAAGGAACAGAGTTCGGTTGATAGTGCGCCAGTGGGCGATGTGACTGTGCCAGAAAACGAACAGGTGGGTCTAAATGATGAACGGGTGGGTCCCGCTCTTAGTGGGATAGAGGTTGGTGTGGTCGAGAGTGGTCAGGTAAGGGAGGCATACGGAATGGAACATAGTTCGGTTGATAGTGCGCCAGTGGTCGATGTGACTGTGCCAGAAAGCGGACAGGTGGGTGTAAATGATGAGCGGGTTGATTCGCTCTTAGTGGGATAGAGGTTGGTGTGGTCGAGAGTTAGTTGGGACTCCTTTGTGTTGAGTGTTTTGCGTATATCACACTTTACTCACTCTACTGTATCATAATATGGATTTTTGTTTATTAACAAACCGTACGGTCTCGACAATAACATGCTATTTATGCGATATTTATTATTTATGATTTTACAAAATATGTCTATAAATTTATATTCTTTCTGTTTATGGCGGTTTTAAACGCTGGCACATTTTTAAAGAGCAACACCCGTCGCGATGGAAATCCTTATATTTTAGTGTCAATCGTATATACCACATGCAATAAAACAGGTTGTTGAAAGTTCCAGCATTCCATGAAGCAACCAAGAGTTGAGGTCGATACAACCAATCTATATCTATATTAAGTTCATTCGTTGTGTGTTCTTAGTGTTTCAGCAATGTGTATTGGCTACTATGCAAACTGAATCTATAGAAGATGATAAAGATAACGTACCGTTTGATGCATTTCATTTGAGACTGAACTGGCACCACGCCATTAATAACCCATATCGATAAATATTTAAAAAAAAACAATCGTTCAGAATAAATATTTAATGCGTGCACCGATCGAGACAAAAGGACGATCGTTCTTAAGTTCACGCTCGGAGTTCATCCAATGTCTTGTGACCGACGATGACGTAGGTGATGGCCTACATGTATATTGTTTGTAATTCATCAATAGATGGATGTATCGATAAATGCCACTCAAAAAGACGACAATTTCCCCGTCAATTAAGTAGACCCGATATATCAACCAGCAATTAACACGTTCTTCGTGTAACATTAAAGTAACGATTAGTGAACTACCATTGTCTTTTAACCTCTATCGAATTCGTTTTCATCCGGGGCAAACATTTTACCGTGAAAGAACTATAGTTTGAAAAGGAATAAAGGTAATCGAAGTGATGATTCGGGATCGTTCCGTTTTGCAGACAACTATTGTTTTCGGTATGTTGTGCATGGTTCTATCTTAGCACACAACAAAAAACTCCTGGCATGCGGTAGAGAACTAAAAGAAGTTCTATTGATCACTATAGATACCCGGATATCGAATTAGTTCATCGCGAAAACAGTTATATGAGGGTTAATTATTGCCAGCAGATACTGTCTTTACTGTTTAAATATGATAAGGTGTCGGCTTCGAACATATTTTGGATCCATATTGTTCCATTTGGCAAGAAGACTTAAACAAAGAATGATTCAGACATTGAAATGGAACAAGATGGAACTAAGTAATTATATCCACTTGTGTTATTGCCCACTATGGTTCCGGTCCCCAATGTGCACGAAAGCATATGGAACAACTCAGTTCTCAACACAACTCGCTTTCGCGTACTTCGGACAATAAATAACCGTTATTTCGGTTTTATTGTTCGAGATATCGCTTGCGATCAGCTTATAGAGAATTTAATTCCGGTTCCAACAGTACCCAAACGGACGTTTCGTACCACAACGGTACTTAGGACAGATTGGAGAGAGAGAGAGATATAATCATTTATAAACGTGACATGTGCAATACATAAATAATCAATTTAATTATATATGTTTAAATTACAGTTAGCACCCGGCCCAAAGGGCCTATATGTCACGCTTAATCGTATAAGTATGTACATGGTTCGGTCCAACACCGAACATTGGAACTCAGGTCGCGGACTACTACAGACAAGAGCTGGAGAGCATGATAAGGGTGTTCCGGGGATGTTCCGTCCAACTTTCGAGATTGTTACATGTTGTTTTCTGATTTTTGGGTATCTGAGGGCTCTCCAGGGGGAGGGGGTGGGTTGTGGGTAATTTTTAGGTTTGGGGAAATGAATGCACCAAGAGTGAATCTGGGGCATCCTGATGCCGCTTATATGGGTGAATAACTGATTAAACGCAACACTAACTGTCAGAATGCAGCAGGACAGTCTCGTCCTACTCCCGACAAGAGGGCATGGGGCGTCTGGCCCGCTGCTCCGGTGGCCTTGCTGACAGACATTGCAAAGAGGTCAGGAATGGGGGGTGTCCACTTTGGAAATTCCGAAATTATGTAGTTCCATTTGCACCCCCTCCCCTTTGGGCCTAATTTTCCAACTGAATATTCCCAAAATTCCTATACGTTTGAACTAATCAACCATATATAGGGAGTCCAATTTGTCAACCGAAACATTAAAATTATACAAAATTACAGTTAGAAACTTAAGAATTCCTACCAACTTCTACCTGCTCACAGGTCTGAAATTTCAAAAATTTTAAAATTTTGGCAAAATTGGAGGGGGTGACACCCCATGTAGCAACGTTCCTGGGTCGTAAGGGCCATGGATAGGTTGTACAGCGTAAATGTTTGTATGTCCACCTAAAACTCGATTTATATATAAAATATATCGGGTCTACCAAATACTGCTTCTATATATACAAATATACGATGTCTACTTAATGATCACAACATATAATGAAAAAATTAGGCAGACCTGAGAATTTGTATATTTCATATTACTTGAGGAATCATAACTTCCCATTGATCATAGCAACCACCCCGGTGGGTGTTTATACCTAATAGCAACCACCCCGGTGGGTGTTTATACCTAATAGCAACCACCCCGGTGGGTGTTTATACCTAAGGCGCGCGTGAATGATGACGTCATATATTTTTTTCTATATAATTCTATACGATGGAAGAAAATTCAGGAGAGTGTATGCTTTTTTGAAGAATTAACACGTGACTTCCGCTCGTCACTGCGCAGAATCCAGCAGAAACTACAGGGTGCTCAGATATAGCGGAGGAATACTCAGACAACAACAACTGATCAAATTAATTCCCAGGTTCTAGGTACTCAGTTCTTACAGTCTTTTCACCTGATAAAAATCATTGAGATATTACAAGCATAATAAGTAAATAACTAATTATTCCCGTTCTGGTGACAGCCCTGCAATCCGGCTTACGGCAATTTAAGTGGTCCAGAAATTACTACCATATATCCCATAGCCTACACCTTGAACTTCGCCGCCATATCAAACATTTTTGACAAATCGACAGTTGATTAAATATTGTTCGCTTGATTTCGTGAATTACGTCTTCTCCACTTCGACACTGTCGACAATTACTGAGTTAGGCTGCTGTAAACTGTTAGAGACAACAATGATAAAGATTCAAGGATCATTCAATCAACCAAAACGTTCAACTTACAACAGTTCAAGTTCATCATAATGGAAATTTTAAAAAAGTCAAACGATTCAAAGAATGAATTCTGTGTTGCGTGCAATGTATAGGCCTATTGCAATTGTAGTATGTTTCCTAATTCATAGTTACCGTCTGATCATGTGTGTTCAATCAGTCCATAACTGATTACAATTCAAGGAAGTGATATCTGATGAAGATTTTGGCGGTGCTGTTGTGAACACATACATGATCATTACAATGATTACATGGTCCTGACTCCTGTAGGCATCAGGGCATTGTTCTTCAAATCCAAGTTTTTTTTAAAGGTAGGTCTGTTTGCTTTAAAATTTAATTTGATTATTATTTCATTTAATCATTTTTCATCATTTGACAATTTGTCGTCGCCATTCGTTACTGTCGTCAGTGTCACAGTCAGTGTGTACGTTTGTCGTCATTCGTGTTTGGTTGTCGTCTGTTGTTTTTCGTCCTTGGTAGTTTGTCGTAGTGTTTATTGTTGGTCGTTCATTTTCATCCTTTGTTTATTTGTCATCAGTCATGTTTTTCGTGGCAAGTACACCGCGGCCCAACTGTTGTTAGCCAGTGGATCCGCGGTGTGCAATGCTAACTGCACTGTGGTTAAGTGGAAACTAGTTTTGTCCAGCAGGGTACATTATATCCCGTAGATTTTCGACTAGGATTGCCTAAGCAAAAACCAGGCGAACGAAAAATACATGTACCATATGTTTATAGGTTACACATAATTTTGAAACCTGCAGGCCTGGGTTGATGCGTTTATCGTCCAGAGATTTTTCGTTGTCGATCATTCGACGTCGTGTTTGCCGTTGGCCGTTTGTTTTTTCGTCATCAGTAATTTTTCGTCATCGATCGTTCGATACCGTGTTTATATAATAGTCATTGGCCGTTTGTTTTTTGGTCATCAGTCATTTTTCGTTGTCGGTCGGTATTTTCCTTCGTTGTTGTTTGTTGTCATTTGTCATCGTCATCCTCGTCATCTATCGATAATTTGCCACCATTCGTCAGCGAGTGTGTTTTTTCGTTAGTTGTTTTTTATCGTCGATCATTTGTTCATTTGTCGTTGGTTGTTTTTCGGAACTTCTGTCTGTGTGTGGGTCTTATAGAATCAAAAATTGCTTAACTATCTATCGCACTCAAATTTATTATGATCCCGGAAATGGGCGGGTCCAATTTAGGGAGTGACCATGTCCTTGATCATGACCTCGCTCATATACATGTAGGTATATGCTCATATATACTATTGGCATGTGTCTGGACCTCAACCAATTGATTGGTACATGTATGCAGCCCTTTTAATTCAGATTGTTTGGCTTCGGCAATCCGCTACGGCAACACTTTGACCCAGTTTGCTTCAGCAAATTGCTTCGGTAATGCTGATTGCCGTACCGGTAGCCAATTATGAAGGCTGTGTATGTAGGCTTCTTTCATCCTGGAAACAATATGGGCAGGTCTAATTTCACATGACTGTCCTTGACATTGACCTACTGGTAGCGCACATACGCTCATGTGTTTCCGGACCTCGACTGATTGTTTGTCCAGATGCTGTATATTTTGTCCAAACGGAGGCGATCATAGAGAAATCCCTAAATAGCGCGGAAGAAGTCAGTCACAACACTTGGTCTATTATATTATATTTTGGAACTTCTGTCTCTGTGTGTTATAGACTCGAAAACTGCACAACTGATCTGACTAAAATTTGGTATAAATGTACCAAAGGTCTACGGTACATGTACTATGATCCCGGGAACTATATGGGTAGGTCTAATTTCATGTGTGACTGTGTCCGTGACTGCGACCTCGATATATACTCATACATTGTGCATGTATACCGGTAGGCAATGTTGTTCCCTAAATAGGCCGGATGAAGTCAGGCACATCAGCTACTGTACATGTACATATATACATGTAATAAATAATAATTTAGAAATAACAGTTACCACATTATGAAAATTTCCTCAAGAATATACTGATAGTATTGAATATTGATTCTATTATGAATGCGTTATTTTCCACAAAACACTCTGTGTGAGCGGAGCATTTGTATATATACAGCATGTAAATAGTTAGCGATAAGCAAAACACTTTCACACAACGTGGCGATTGATTAGGTCGAGAGTGATTCATGGTATTAAACCATTCAACACCAAAATATGAGATTCAGGTTATTGGCTATATCGGTAATGCAGTATGTTGTAAATAACGGCGGCATTTCTAACAAAATTTCATATACTGGTACATGTACATGCAGTGGGGGTCTACTCGGTGTTGAGTGTTTTGCTTATCGCATACTCTTTACATGTACATACATGTACATGTCATGTTTGTTTACATAAGATGACGTTTGCTTACAAACAATGTAACACAAATTACTAACATAACATTATGATAACAATGTTCATGCTGAAATTAATGTGATACATGTATTTATGATTTGCATAAGAACACGGTTTGATTATTATAATATTAATTCTGTTTATGGCGGTTTTAATGGATCATGGATGTGACTATTTTAACACAATACCCAGCGCCAACACTTATCCGATCTTTCGAAAGATCCTCATGGACATATATCATAATTTTCTTCAACGTCTGGTGTGACAACCCGCTAATACATGTAGACCGTGGTATCATAACCGAACGGCAGTGACCGTTTCCATACCGCTGTCATCATGTCATTGCCAATTCATTAAATGCGACACATCACATATTCATTTAATATTAACTCAACTTACTTTGTACTTCGTACTGTTTGTCTGATAATCATGAAATTTGTCATGGATGTTAATAATGGCATGTACATGTAGATAGGAATGAGTCATTTTGGGGTCGTTCGGCCGAAAAAACATGGCCGCCAGCAGCCATCTTGAATTTTACTCTTTGCATGACTAAATCCTTTGGCACATGCTACAGGTCCTTACTTTGGTCAGATTATCATGAAATTTGTCATGGATGTTAATAATGATAGGCAGATGGAAATGAGTCATTTTGGGGTAGTTTGGCCAAAAAAACATGGCCGTCATGAGCATCTTGGATTTTACTCTTTGCATGACTAAATCCTTTGGCGCGGGCTACAGTTCGTAGCTTTGGTCGGATCTTCATGAATTTGTCATGGCTGTTGACCTTCACATGTAAATGGGAACGAGTCCTTTTGGGGTCATTCGGCCAAAAAACATGGCCGCCAGCAGCCATCTTGGATTTTACTCTTTGCATGACTAAATCATTTGGCACAGGCTACAGGTCCTTACTTTGGTCAGATCATTATGAAATTTGTCATGAATGTTGACATTCACATGTAGATGGGAATGAGTCATTTTGGGGTCATTTGGCCAAAAAACATGGCCGCTGGCAGCCATCTTTGATTTCAAAATTAAATCGATTGGCGCGGTCTACAGGTCGTACTTTTCGTCTGATTATCATGAAATTTGTCATGGATGTTAATAACGACAGGCTGATTGGAACGAGTCATTTTGGGGTAGTTCGGCTAAAAAACATGGCCGTCATGAGCATCTTGGATTTTACTGTTTGCATGACTAAATCCTTTGGCGCGAGCTACAAGTCGGAGCTTTGGTCGGATCTTCATGAAATTTGTCATGGCTGTTGACCTTGACATGTAAATGGGAACGAGTCATTTTGGGGTCATTTGGCCCAAAAACATGGCCGCCAGCAGCCATCTTGGATTTTACTCTTTGCATGACTAAATCATTTGGCACAGGCTACAGGTCCTTTCTTTGGTCAGATCATTATGAAATTTGTCATGAATGTTGACATTGACATGTAGATGGGAATGAGTCATTTTGGGGTCATTTGGCCAAAAAACATGGCCGCTGGCAGCCATCTTTGATTTCAAAATTAAATCGATTGGCGCGGTCTACAGGTCGTACTTTTCGTCTGATTATTATGAAATTTGTCATGGATGTTAATAATGATAGGCTGATGGGAACGAGTCATTTTGGGGTAGTTCGGCCAAAAAACATGGGCGTCATGAGCATCTTGGATTTTACTGTTTGTATGACTAAATCCTTTGGCGCGAGCTACAAGTCGTAGCTTTGGTCGGATCTTCATGAAATTTGTCATGATTGTTGACCTTGACATGTAAATGGGAACGAGTCCTTTTGGGGTCATTCGGCCTAAAAACATGGCCGCCAGCAGCCATCTTGGATTTTACTCTTTGCATGACTAAATCCTTTGGCACAGGCTACAGGTCCTTACTTTGGTCAGATCATTATGAAATTTGTCATGAATGTTGACGTTGACATGTGGATGGGAGTGATTCATTTTGGGGTCATTTGGCCAAAAAACATGGCTGCTGGCAGCCATCTTTTGATTTCAAAATTAAATCGATTGGCGTGGTCTACAGGTCATACTGTTCGTCTGATTATCATGAAATTTGTCATGGATGTTAACAATGCCAGGCTGATGGGAATGAGTCATTTTGGGGTAGTTCGACCAAAAACATGGCCGTCATGAGCATCTTGGATTTTACTCTTTGCATGACTAAATCCTTCGGCACAGGCTCTAGGTTGTACCTTTGGTCAGATCATTATGATATTGTCATGGCCATTGACATGTACAATGTAGATGAGAATAAGTCATTTTGGGGTCATTTGGCCAAAAAACATGACCGCTGGCAGCCACTTTGATTTCAAAATTAAATAGATTGGCGAGGTCTACAGGTCGTACTGTTCGTCTGATTATAATGAAATTTGTCATGGATGTTGATAATGACAGGCAGGTGGGAACGAGTCATTTTGGGGTAGTTAGGCCAAAAAACATGGCTGTCATGAGCATCTTGGATATTACTCTTTGCATGACTAAATCCTTTGGCGTGGGCTACAGGTTGTAGCTTTGGTCGGATCTTCATGAAATTTGTCATGGCTGTTAACCTTGACCTGTAAATAGGAACGAGTCCTTTTGGGGTCATTCGGCCAAAAACCATGGCCTCCAGCAGCCATCTTGGATTTTACTCTTTGCATGACTAAATCCTTTGGCACAGGCTACAGGTCCTTACTTTGGTCAAATCATTATGAAATTTGTCATGAGTGTTGACGTTGACATGTGGATTGGAGTGAGTCATTTTGGGGTCATTTGGCCGAAAAACATGGCCGCTGGCAGGCATCTTTGTCTCTTTGATTTCAAAATTAAATCGATTGGCGCGGTCTACAGTAATGCCCAAAGTAATTGACCACTTAACCACATCAGAATTATGGGTAATTGTTAAGGATTTAGTCGGAAATATGGCTTGTTGCCATTCATCGGAAACCTCTCACCGAGAGCATTCCGATGAATGGCAACAAGCCATATTTCCGACTAAATCCTGAAAGATTACCCATAATATTCTGTTGTGGTTAAGTGGTCAATTACTTTGGGCATTACTGTACATGTCGTACTGTTCGTCTGATTATCATGCAATTTGTCATGGATGTTAATAATGACAGGCTGATGGGAATGTGTCATTTTGGGGTAGTTCGACCAAAAAACATGGCCGTCATGAGCATCTTGGATTTTACTATTTGCATGACTAAATCCTTCGGCACAGGCTCTAGGTCGTACCTTTGGTCAGATCATTATGATATTTGTCATGGCTATTGACATGTACAATGTAGATGGGAACGAGTAATTTTGGGGTCGTTTGACCTAAAAACATGGCCGTCAGCGGTCATCTTGGATTTCAAAATAAAATCCATTAGCACGGGCTACAGGTCGTATCTTTTGTTGGATCATTATTAAATTTGTCAGGGATGTTAAAATTGACATGTAGATGGGAAACGAGTAAATTTGGGGTTGTTCGGCCAGAAACGTGGCCGCCAGCAACCATCTTGGATCATACTCTTTGCATGACTAAATTCTTTGTCAAGGGCTACAAGTCGAATCTTTGGTCCAATCATCATGAGATTTGTCATGGATGTTAACAATTACATGTAGATGGGAAAAGATTCATTTTGAATTCAACCAAGAAACCTGGTCGCCAGCAGCCATCTTGTACTTTACTCTTTACACGACTAAATCCTTTGACACGGGCTACAGGTTGTATCTTTTGTCGGATCATCATGGAATTTGTGAACGATGTTAACAATGACATGTAAATAGGAAGGAGTCTTTTTTTTGTCATTTGGAAAAAAATTGATGGCTGTCGCGGCCATCTTGGATTTTAATCTTTGCATAACTAGGCCTTTCAAATTTCCACATTCCTAATCGCTCCATTAATTGTAACACATGAAATTATTCCCTTTTCACGATGAGCTACAGTGTCATTGACACTTTCATAATTACATTTCAGTCAATTCACATTTTCAGCTACATATACATGTATACCGGTATGTAAACCAATTTCATGATTAAAGAAATTGCAAATTCACCGTTGATTCCATCATCTCAACATTTCATTAAAGTGAGACTTTATGTTCACACATCGATTCATTCAGGCAACATTTTGTTTCCATTTCTACACTGGTCATTGCATTGATCGTCTTCAATGGGGATAATCTATAATTATATATGTATATCATCGTTAACTATTAAAGTGACATTTCTCTTTCACCCAATCGATATTGCATTAAAATGACGCTTCATATTCATTACACTTCATTCAATAATTTCTGTTTCTACATCACTAATTGCATTGATTGCCTTCAGGTAAGGTAAGCTATGTCCGACTCAAATATTAAAGTGACGCATCATATTCACTACACTTCATTCAATAATTGTTTTTTTCTACATAGTTTACATGTATTGCATTGATTGCCTGCAGCTAAGGTAATCTATGTCCGACTCAAATAATACAATTATTGAAGGCATTCCATTTCCATCCATTAATTCTAAGGAAACTTCTGCTGTGATATATATATGTATATATACATACAGGGTACTACATGTGCTACACCACTCGGATAAATGTCTGTGTCATCACACTAAAATACCATGTTATAACTTGAACTGATATATTCGTAATCGTATATAGTAACCAATAGCCGGGTTACTACCTGACATTGCCCATCCAGTGAACTATTCAAACCCAACAGGCCTGGTTGATTTCGCTGTGGGATGATGGTTCACTTCCATCCTCAAGCTACTTATGCAATTTCATGGCATACATGTAATTCTGTTCTGACGTGCAGGGGTAGATATGATTGAGGCCCAACCACAGTTCAATTCACACCAGGTTCTCAGCTATTATTATCTTATGTTCGAACTTTACTCATATGTTTGGACTGATCATAACCATGATTTTAGTGCTGGGTTTGAATAGTTCACTTGATGGGCAATGCCCGTTACTACGGTCGTAACCCGGCTATTGGTGACTATATACGATTACGAATATAATATATCAATCCAAGTTCTAGCATGGTATTTGTGTGACGACACAGACATTTCTCCGAGTGGTGTAGCAAATGTAGTACCCTGTACTGAACATCCTATAATTATTGTAACATTGAACTTAATGATCAACTCGGTGGTTGCTCCATTACGTGTCACGTACGATCATATTAGCTTAGTGGTCACATTTAGAACAAAACCATATATACATATATATATGTGTGTGTAATATGAATCGGTAACATTAAATGCAACATACAGTTAATTATTATATTTGGGATGCATATATAGTTCCATCTATTTATGAAGCCGAACGTGTTTCAGACGTTAAAGGTCTGTGTTTCTTCAATGTGTAATATTTGAAAATGTTGTATGCAAATTCGTTTCGTGGAATTGTTATGTCCACATGCGCCATTGTTTGGAAAATAACATCTTTGGCTTCGTTCCTCATTTACATTTTATTATTTTCTATTACAACATATGCTAACCATAGGGGCTCACATGCGTTATTATATGTATATAGTAAATATTATTAGACTAACAATATATATTATATACATATAATAACATATAATAAACATATAATAACATAGGTGAGCCCATGTGACGCTAACCTCTGGGTATTCGCCGCCCAATATTATAGATACGGAGTAACTGTCTTTCCAGTAACAAAAACACCAAAAAATCATACACCAGTGTTAAATCAAGAAGGAATAGTTTAAAAAAACAAATGCTGTTTGCTCATTACCTGGTTATAAATGTGTAATAATGATGTTTTTTGTCATTTTACAATAGAACAATATATCTACAAAGCACCTGTCCTGTAACAAACTGTATTACTGTAACGCGTGGGGTTGAAATATTGTAAATATTCCGTAAATAGTCTGACATATACGTCTTGAATTTAATAGAATAGTTTGGCGAAGTTCGATAAAAGCTACACTGTATAGATAAATGTCATATTTTCGTTTACGTAGATTGGATGTAACATTTCTCTGCAAATTGCCCATGCTGTAACAATATGTGTATATTATGTAACAACATTGTCCCTCCCATAACGCAACATGTTTTTGTAGTTTACCGACAAGTCACCATGAATATTCAAATGGTCTTTTGGATTTGTCCATGTTCTCACCAAACCGGATTCAAAGTGGTATAGCAATCCCGAATATTATGCGGTAATCGCACACTAAGAAGTTTGGCAATGTTGTGAACACGTCATATTCCGTGAAAAGTGTTATTTAAGTGCAAAATTTGCACAAAGAAATATAATTTGCCCCAAAAATCTTTATTCTGTGTCTTAAATGTCCCCCAGTGCATCATATTCACACATAATTTTTATATAAATTCAATTTTGTAACATGGCAGTCATGTCAAGAATGTATGTTACAGAAAATATATTGTATTGGTACATATCGCGGACAGGACCCCATACAAAAAATACAAGAGGTGTTTAATCTTCCATTTTAGCATTTTTGTATTACATAATGTTTGTTTGTTTCAGATAGAAAATAAAAAACTATGTTTTCCAACTTTTGTTTGTCAATTTTTAGTCAGCTGAAATTTACACTTTTTGTTTATAAGTCCTAGTGTACCACCTGTGCACAGTAGATAGTAACTTGTCACTGTAAACTCCACAATTCACACGAACTATCTCTGGTCCACCGTTACGGCTGCCAATCCACTCGAATCATGTTAAATTCACTAAATTGGTATAAACCCGTAGTTCGAACAAGAACAAAGAAAACATATTTGCCAAAGTTACATAATTATATATGTAATTGGTTCCAATCAATAACAAAATTAAAGTTTGACTGGCGAAACGAAACAAGAGGCATTCGTAATGCAGTGTACAAAGTATGGCGAATATACCATATACTCACCGAAAAATATTTCCCAAACTTCGCCACTGATGTCCGCTGTAGCATCGAGGGTACATATGGCCTGGGCATCATCAAAACTAAAGGTTTTACACTCCGCCTCTTCGCAATAACCACCACATTCTGGTAAGGAACGTGCAGTGACGTATCGCGGACTCCGTCCCCAATCGGATGGCGTGCTGGTAAGTGTGTACTGTACGCGGTAAGCGTCTGAGAACCACCATAACAAGCATGAAATAACACAAGGGACTCCAAAGAAATAGATCGACGTTTTCTGGATATTATCAGTTTCTCATGCTGATGATTAAGGTCTCGCACCAACAGGAACCGAGGAAGAACTGATGTCATATCGAATCTACATGACTACTGTAAGGCCAAAATCAATTACGTCCATTGTTCAATACTCTAGTAGCTCATGGCGGTTTTGTATGCACTTTTATGTCCAGAGCAAAACTCATCATGAATCCACTAATTGAAGGTACACGAACAATATTTGGTTGGTGACACATTTCCCATTGAGGGCGAAATGGGTCAAATGGCCACGCCGCTTTTTGCGCGAAGTACTACCACCCGCCGTGACTATATATCCAGAACCGTTCGACATAGGGGGTCGTGTGACCACTCAAAATGTGCGGAATGGCCACCTTATGGGGAGTCAGTAGTACATTTTCATATCCAAAAGTCAATGGTTTTGAAGATAATTGCCAAAAACCAAAAACAATCCATTTTTAAGGGCCCAATTTTGGGATTCAGCACTTTTATCTCAAAGCTGAGCCCCCCCCCCCCCCCCCCCCCCAATTAAATTTTTATTGATCTATATCCATCGGTACCACATATAGGTATAATTTCTGTACCATTATCGGATGGGATTGACCTTCAAGGAGCTCTTGACCCTGAAAAAAATCCATATTATGGGGGGTCAGTAATACATTTTCATGTCCAAAAGTCAATGTTTTTTAAGATAATTGCCAAAAACCGATTTCAGCATATTACGCACCACAAGTATACAATACCACCAAGGCCACAGCAAATGTATGACACTTTTTAAAGAACTAACCGAATTCTCTGATCGACTTAAGAGCACAATTGACCACACACAATGGGATTAGCTGGAAATTGCTGCTGAGGATGTGTTGACCCCGACACACAACATGAGCTCTTCATGACTGAACATGCCTTGGAAACTGGTGTCCTTTACCAAAAATCAGGTAACAATTGTGCTCTAATCAACAGAAATGTACAGCTTGAACAAAACAGGTTTTCAGAATTTGTTATCAACATTTAACAGCTGATCTGATTTAAGTGACCAAGCTATGAAACATGCTAAACACTTTTACTAAATGGAACGACCAGCTGTTTGCTTCATGCAGCAGCCACATGTTGCGATCCTAAAATGGGTATTGCATCTGGGCATAGTAAAAACATGTTGTAATCAGATGAGAGATGAACATATATAACAGTATATATTTCTGAAGTAATCAATTCTTCCAAAGGGACACCTCATCTCACAAAAAGTTTTAGGAAATGATGGAATTAGTTTTGACTGGCCATGATAGTTGCACCACTTGCAGGTTGGAGAAGATGAGGGTCTATAATTTCACTAACATAATTATTCATAATAGGTAATAGCCCTCATAACTTACCATTTTAAAGATATTTTCATTTTCAATACCACCCCAGGTTAAGTGGTCCTGCTAATTTTTTATTATGCTGATGGGTACTGCTGGATTGCTATGATGTTTGTAGGTCAAAGCGATTCTGTTAAGTACCATCATTTTACCTAAAGTTGGTTATTTTTGCATTGTTTGGCTTATCCGAGCAATTTGTGCAAAAGTCAGTGTCTGTATGAAACATTCAAGAACATATATACTTCAAAATATTTAATGTGTACGCTGATGTTTGGTAAACAACGGGAATAATCATATCAATTATGGCCAGTTTGTAAAAACCAGCACCCATTATTGAAATATTTCACAATATACATGTTTTTTAATGTTTTCTACACATAGTGGCTTATCCTCGATTTGTTCAGATCGCTTTGCTCTACCTGAATATCATACCAAATTTATTAGCATCACCACTAAACTTGGGATGAATACTGCCAAATGAATATATTGTGATATATAGGGCAGTGGAAAAATAATGGTTGAGTCTTTTCTAAATATAATTCTAGTAAAACCTACACAATACCGTCTTGGTCTGATAAGACTCAGAGTCATGTTTATTTAGGAGTATAGACATGAAGTCCACCAGTCTCGTGAAAATTAAATGGGCTCTGCACTAGTAACATATGGGCTCCTGGGACCCATTAATATTGACAAATGCAACACAAATGAAAAATACATAGTAACTTTCCTCAAACATAGATTATAACCTGACAATCATTGTGTTAGAATTAGTGTACATACGTATACGTAGGCATTGCCATAGCATGTTTTTGAAATACTGCAGAGTGCAGACCATAACTTCACTAGAATATACATGTAGTTACTGTATGTATATCACACACATAAGGCGACTGACACACATACACGTACCTGCATGGCTCACAATATTTGACATGTAAAGTATATATATATATATATATATATATATATATATATATATATATATATATATATCTCCTGTGCCTATAACATCAAACCAAACGGTTTACAGTACTTTTACTGACATTTTTGGAGTGGCACATATACATGCATAAAAAATAAAAGTCAATTTAAAGGGACGAAATGAAAAATAAATTTGTGCAACTATAATGGAGATCTATATTGCATTACAACATCCAGAAATCTACAAAATCTACAACAACCACAAATCTACAAAATCTACAAAAGCATCTGACTATCATAGTCATTGGTAATGTGTTCATTTTTCCTTGATAAGTTGAAACATGAGGGAGGATTGCATAGCATGGCTACCTGCAGAATGTAGATTTGTATGTATTTATATCTGCATATCAACTGATGCTTGTATTTTTCTTCTAACTCTCTCTGAGCTCACAACGCAACAGGATTGCATTCGGAATTTCAAGCCCATAAAGTTAGACACTTTAGAATCAAGCTTGCCAAATAAATTTCCATGAACCTCACATGAACTCACTCAGTTGAACACAAGGAACGATTGTCAAGTTGGAAAATATTCTGTACTTATGGAAGCCCTATATTTTTAATGTGTGGATTTATTATAACTGGACATGTATTTGTTAGTTTTGAACAGGACAATATATTTTAATATTACTGCAACTGCATCTTTCTTATGACCTATTTTCTTACAAACTCCCAAATTTGAACCAGAAACAATTTAGGGCAAATATACATCTACGTGTACGTATACATATATCAGGATATAAATATAGGCAACCGTGCCAGGATAGTCATTATTTGTTTACTAAAATAATGTACGTGTTAAGGAAATTGTAGAACCTTTATACAAAATGGTGATGCAGCCAAACAAAATTGATGTGGGACTGATAAAGACACAACCTGCTCGACTACCGAATCATACTGATTGATCAAATTGTAGTAACTCAACATTTACTAAACCTACTTGTGGGCTGAGTATAATTCAATTCAACATTAGAATACCATAAAAACACCCTGTTCTCCCATAAGTTTAAAGAAAATAACACATTGAACTCATTTACAAGTATATTGCTAATGTGATATATGTCATTCCATTTATAACCATTTTGGCAGCCATCTCACATCAAAGGCCATGAAATCTAGATAACAAAAGAACTACATTCAAATTATATCACCAGGTAACCTTTTTGTAGGAGTTTAGGTTACTGATCAAATACCCCATAATTCATGATTTCCTCAACATCTTTGTTATTGGGAAAATGTCTGTTTTTCATTCTACGACCAATATATTCCATCCAAAAACCTTATTTTCAGGGTCAAGAGCTCCTTGAGGGTCAATCCCATCCGATAATGGTACAGAAAATATCAGAAATGGTACCTGTATATGGCACCGATGGATATAGGTCAATACAATTCTAATTGGGGGCTCAGCTTTGAGATAAAAGTGCTAAACCCCAAAATTGGGCCCTTAAAATGGATTGTTATTGGTTTTTGGCGATTATCTTCAAAACCATTGACTTTTGGATATGAAAATGTATTACTGACCCCCCATAATGTGGCCATTCCGCACATTTTGAGTGGTCACTCGACCCCATATGTCGAACGGTTCTGGAGATATAGTCACGGCGGGTGGTAGTACTTCGCGCAAAAAGGGGCGTGGCCATTTGACCCATTTCGCCCTCAATGGGAAATGTGTCACCAACCAAATATTGTTTGTGTACCTTCAATTAGTGGATTCATGAAGAGTTTTGCTCTGGACATAAAAGTGCATACAAAACCACCATGAGCTACTAGAGTACAATGGCTTTTGTTCTCTAGGGCATGAAACTTCTTCAATTAAAGACAAAAACAATCATTGACCGATGGGTGCGATGTGAAAAATTTAAATAAAGAATCTCGTTGTGTGTGAAGCATTTACGTTAATGTGTGCTTGTATACAATGCATCTCATACAATTGATACCACCGCAACAAACACACATATAAACGACTGATGAACGAGAGGCGAAAATGAAAATCGCCATGACATTGTAGACTAACATGTGAAATCCAAGATTGCTGTCGTGGCCACATGTTCCAACGAAATGGGGGGGTCAACAGCTGCCATCCATACATCACACCGAATAGGGTGTGCCGACGAATTAATAGTGAAATCCTAGATGGCTCCCGGTGGTTATTTTTCCATTAACAGTTTGTTATTTTTGTATTAATAATTTTTTATTTTTTATTGACAGTTGGTTATTTTTCCATTAACGGTTGGTTATTTTTCCATTAACAGTTGGTTATTTTTCCATTAAGAGTTGGTTATTTTTCCATTAACAGTTTGTTATTTTTGTATTAATAATTTTTTATTTTTTATTGACAGTTGGTTATTTTTCCATTAACGGTTGGTTATTTTTCCATTAACAGTTGGTTATTTTTCCATTAAGAGTTGGTTATTTTTCCATTAACAGTTTGTTATTTTTGTATTAATAATTTTTTATTTTTTATTGACAGTTGGTTATTTTTCCATTAACGGTTGGTTATTTTTCCATTAACAGTTGGTTATTTTTCCATTAAGAGTTGGTTATTTTTCCATTAACAGTTTGTTATTTTTGTATTAATAATTTTTTATTTTTTATTGACAGTTGGTTATTTTTCCATTAACGGTTGGTTATTTTTCCATTAACAGTTGGTTATTTTTCCATTAAGAGTTGGTTATTTTTCCATTAACAGTTTGTTATTTTTGTATTAATAATTTTTTATTTTTTATTGACAGTTGGTTATTTTTCCATTAACGGTTGGTTATTTTTCCATTAACAGTTGGTTATTTTTCCATTAAGAGTTGGTTATTTTTCCATTAACAGTTTGTTATTTTTGTATTAATAATTTTTTATTTTTTATTGACAGTTGGTTATTTTTCCATTAACGGTTGGTTATTTTTCCATTAACGGTTGGTTATATTTCCAATAACAGTTGGTTATTTTTCCATTAACAGTTTGTTATTTTTGTATTAATAATTTTTTATTTTTTATTGACAGTTGGTTATTTTTCCATTAACGGTTGGTTATTTTTCCATTAACGGTTGGTTATATTTCCAATAACAGTTGGTTATTTTTCCATTAACAGTTGGTTATTTTTCCATTAACAGTTGGTTATATTTCCAATAACAGTTGGTTATTTTTCCAATAACAGTTGGTTATTTTTCCATTAACAGTTGGTTATATTTCCAATAACAGTTGGTTATTTTTCCATTAACAGTTGGTTATATTTCCAATAACAGTTGGTTATTTTTCCATTAAGTGTTGGTTATTTTTCCATTAACAGTTGGTTATTTTTCCTTTAACAGTTGGTTATTTTTTTATTAACAGTTGGTTATTTTCCCATTAACGGTTGGTTATTTTTCCATTAACAGTTGGTTATTTTCCCATTAACAGTTGGTTATTTTTCCATTAACAGTTGGTTATTTTTCCATTAACAGTTGGTTATATTTCCAATAACAGTTGTTATTTTTCCAATAACAGTTGGTTATTTTTCCATTAACAGTTGGTTATATTTCCAATAACAGTTGGTTATTTTTCCATTAACAGTTGGTTATATTTCCAATAACAGTTGGTTATTTTTCCATTAAGTGTTGGTAATTTTTCCATTAACAGTTGGTTATATTTCCAATAACAGTTGGTTATATTTCCAATAACAGTTGGTTATTTTTCCATTAACAGTTGGTTATTTTTCCATTAACAGTTGGTTATTTTTCCATTAACAGTTGGAAACGACAGGGCCGCAGTTGGACATTTCAGACCAACATCAGGCTGAAATTGTTCTGTTAGTTCTATTTTTCAACTTGTTTTCAGACCGAAAGTCAGATAATTGAATGTCTATTTCAGTAAATATTTCCAGCTGAAATTGCTATCAGTTGGAATTTTTTGAACCAGAATTCGAATGATCAATTTGCTATATTTGGTGTCAACACAGGGGGGTGGCTTGAATAATTTTGATGTTCCAAAACGGGTTGGTGCGGTTGATCATTCCCTGTAACTGCCATCTCGGAGAATCGATTGGTCGAGGAAGAAAATTATATCGAATAACTCTGCGTTATACTAACACTCCCCGTACACACGCGGTGATCATATCGTCAACGCATGCGCAACCTAAATATACCTTAAACGCGGTGATCAAATCGTCAGCGCATGCGCAATGTAAATATACCTTAAACGCGGTGATCAAATCGTCAACGCATGCGCAACCTAAATATACCTTAAACGCGGTGATCAAATCGTCAGCGCATGCGCAATCTAAATATATCTTAAACGCGGTGATCAAATCGTCAGCGCATGCGCAATATAAATATACCTTAAACGCGGTGATCAAATCGTCAGCGCATGCGCAATGTAAATATACCTTAAACGCGGTGATCAAATCGTCAGCGCATGCGCAATGTAAATATACCTTAAACGCGGTGATCAAATCGTCAGCGCATGCGCACTCTAAATATATCTTAAACGCGGTGATCAAATCGTCAACGCATGCGTAATCTAACTATACATTAAACGCGGTGATCATATCGTCAGCACATGATCGTGCAATCTAACTATACCTTAGGATATGCGGTGCATGTAAATCATACACACGCGGTGATCAAATCGTCAGCGCATGTGGAATCTAAATATACCATATGATATGTGATGCATGTAAATCTAACATGGGACACGAGTATCACGTTGTACTCGTCTGTGACAAATATACATGTATCATGAATCAATTATCTTGCCCCGAAATTCTAGTGTAAGCATTCGGAAGCCAGACGCTGGATTTGACCCCTCAACTATTCCAAACAAAAATAATTTATTGCGAGTGAATACTCGCATATAAATATTTATACATGTATAATGATGATATTTAATGGAGTCTATAGGTCAAAATTTGAAAAGAAACGATAGAATAAACAAAACTTGCACTGACTCAAGTGCTCAAGTCCCAGGCATGTCCAAAAGGCCAAAGCTAAGCATGCCCCGGAGACATATATATATATATATATATAGCATCATATATATATATATATATATAGCATGCTACTGTGCCATATATTTACTATATTTATGTCACATTATATATTATTACTGCATTTTATAGTATACCAATACAACAATGAAATGATAACATCACATCTCTGTATAATATATATATATCGTCTGAAACAAATCTGTATTTATTTAAAAATTGCCTTTAGAGATGACTCTCAATGCCAACTGAGAGTATGGTAGACATTATTGAGCAAATATTGTTCCGGTATCGGTACTGGTTGCTATGTAAACATACAAACAATGATGTAATGTATGAAAACACATATGTATACACAGAGATATAGTTTATTTCTCCACTTAAAGGGGTACTGTACGCCAAATGTTGTTGTTGGTTTTTATAGTCTCCGAGTCGGAGAATAAGGTAAAAACAAATTCATTATTTGAAAGTCTGTTGAGTGCGAAGTAGTGTTACGGATGACAAATTTACCGGAATGCAAAAATACAAATTGTCGTTGTCGAGTAATTTTTGTACAGTTTTCAACCAAATGAATCAAATAAAAGTTATATTATATGCATACTAGTCCCATATAATCATTTAAGTTATTGTATCGTCGCTAGTCAGTGAGTGGCTTGAGTGTTCTCCCCGTATCATCATAATATTTTAAGCGATCGTGTGTGCGATCGGTTTAACCAGCCAGTATCCCTCAATTACTTATTTGAGTACGGAAATTCGTAATTTAATTGACGCCATTTTATGGCTCCAGCCATAAATTCAATTTATATCAAATTATTAACTTTTAAATTATTAAATTTTAAGAGAGTTTACATAATACATCTTCGACTCAAATTACTTATGTTTCTATATATTATCGATATTAGATCGTTGTTGTCACCGGAAATTTAATGAAAATGGCGTACAGTACCCCTTTAAGTCAGACGTAGTATACAATATATATATATATATATATATATATATATATACACTTACATAATAAAAAGACAATAAGATTAACTTGGTTTCACGTATAAATGTATGTTATCACAACAGGCAACAATCAGAGATCTGATATTATCGTTTCATCATGATTTCAGAGAAAGAAGCTATTACTCTACTATACATAACAAAATTACTGTACTATGTATATATACATGTATATATAAAAACATGTACGGCGATTGCAATTACACAAGTCATATATTTTCACAAGATAATTTGTGGCATGCCCAATCAACTGCATTGTCTCTGAGAGCATATAATAAATGTTCGCAGTGTGCTGGCATTACATATATTATACAGAGATGTGAAGTTATTATGAGGAATGGTGACACATTTCCATTAATATCAATATGGTTGGAAATGATTCCTCAAAATAGAGTTTGGATATAGCTGATGAAAATGTCACCGAAGTTAAATACCTTAACCCTTTACCCAACAAACCGGCCAAAACCGGCCAATTAAAGCTTCAACAGCCTAACATATCTTCGGTCTGTCTCAATAGAACCATACAAATATGGATATCATTGGAACCGGCTCCTTGACCACATTGTGATAGTTACAGTTATGCCCTGTGCCAATGCATTCTCTTATATATGCGAGTCGACCATAGAACAATGCAACCCAACTTACATTAATTATACTGTAAGCGGTTTAATTAAACCCACGATTGCGTCGGCTAAAGGAACAATACGAGAAACTCGGAGGATACCAATCTTCTTTTTACCATCGATTTACATATAAATAAATAACTCAGAGTTTCTCTGAATGATAATTTTCCACCTTTGCTCGTTTTCAGGAAATTTGGATCAATTTGGTGAAGTGTTTGTCAATGGAGAACATAACATCGCACCAGTGCATCGGGCCATCGTTAACCTTTTACCGAACAGAACGGCCCTGTGCCAATGCATTCTCTTATATATGCGAGTCGACCATAGGTCGCCTCGCATATATAAGAGAATGCATTGGCTTAACACATATTAAAAATGATAAAATTGTCAAAGAATGTAGAAAAATATTATATTTTTTAGGCCTATGGTCGACTCGCATATATAAGAGAATGCATTGGCACAGGGCATAACTGTAACCATCACAATGTGGTCAATGAACCGGTTCCAATGATATCCATATTTGTATCATACAAATTGTATGGTGTTATTGAGACAGACCGAAGATATTTTAGGCTGTTGAAGCTTTATTTGGGCGTTTTTGGCCGTTTTGTTGGGTAAAGGGTTAAAACCTGCGTGATCAATATTACAGATGTTTGCGGCCTTTTAGGATATATAAATGGAGGCTAAGGGTACGTTCATACGCTGGCAAGTTTCCACACACGGTATGTTATTGTGGGAATTTTGGCATAGAAAACCACATGGTGCCAGAATATGAACGGAAACATGCACATAACATGCATTTTTACCAAAGCGAAAGACATGAGAAGTAAAATTTATGTCGTTCCACTTGTAGCGGTGCTACTGGAATTTGCCTTCAAATACCTGTATGATTTATTCTTGCGAGATAATTACATGCTATTTACAGGCAAATTCCGGTAGCATCGCTACAGGTGGAACTACAGAGATTTTACTTCGTACGTAGTTAGCTGTGGTACAGGTGCACTTTGTGTGCATGTTTCCGTTCATATACTGGCGCCATATCGTTCTCTACGACAAAATGCCTGCAAACCATACCGTGCAAACTTGCCAGTGTATGAACGTGCCCTAACTGTATACTTGTATAGCGGCTTGGACGGTCAAATTTTACTTAGTAATGTTCATTTTTGTTAAATTCAGGCCCGTTTCCGTGGATCAAATCAGGTTGATATATTTGACTCTTAGGCAGGGGTTGGGCGTGTTTACACACCCGCACAACTAAATATGTCAAAATGTTCAATGACATGTCCATGTCTGACACAACGGGACCCACTAAAGACGACCGCATCGCACGAGATGGTTCTTGCATTACCATGCAGAAGAGACCTTTAATAACACACGGGAGAGGGGGTACTCATAAGTGAGTCAGCACTTGTCCTCCAATCCCATTGTGTGTATAAAAATGAATGTGTCATTTCCTATGTGTTTTTATTGATTATAATAATGTGATACATTGATGGAAAAAGCTCTAAGAGCTCTTTCCATCAATGTATCCCATTAGTATAATCAATAAATTTGAAAAATGATCTAGGAAATATGGGTTGATACAAAAATCGGACTTGGCACTGAAAGGGTTAAACTAATAGATATGTATATACCAAAGTTACATTCCCCAACTCCACAGCTTGAGCCGGACCGCCATTGTTAACCCCTAACTTATATACGTCATAATTGCAAGTTATTGACAATCTACATCGACATTGAACATTGAGTTGTATATCTTCTGTAGATAGAGTAGTACAATATAATAGTGTAAAATAAACTATTCTGGAACTTTGTCTAATGTTCTACTCAAGAATCCATAAAATCAGTGGGTGTTCTGGGTGGATGTATGATTTTTATCAGTGATTGGTATACTCCACGTGATACCGGTTGAAAATAGAATGAAAAAGTAAACAAATTTAAACGCCTGACACCCGCCCCTATTGGGGGGGGGGGGGTAACATATTTTTTGGGGGGGTCGTTACAGGAAACACACATTTAATGTATTTTTGCCCTATAACAAAATTCGAAAATCTCAAATCTGGAAATGAATTTGAATCAAGTTTCATTTCCCATTCCTACTATTCAAAAAACATGTGCTCACTGTTTTGAGTCATTTTGAGTTATTTTGAGTTACCTTCTTATCCCCTCTGATGTGAAGCATCAAGTAAGGTATAGTCCTCACGTTTCGTCCCGCATTAGTGGGTGGTGGCGAGGTACCTTGGGTGACCAGCACTCGGGGTTGCTTATTATGTAGGGGCCGCTGGGCATATTGGGGGCAATTAGGGGCCATGGACTGTTCAGCAGGGAGCCTCCATGTGAAATCCCTTGATATTAGGTCTAGATTTAGAGCATCCATTATGGCCTCGAGTTTCAGTTCTGTTCACGATATAGTGATTTTTATGGGTGTCAGGGCATTTCAAAGATTAACGCTGAACCCTATGGACATTTTATTAAACGACTTCTTGTCCAGAACAATTTGACCAATCTGGTTCTTAAGGTTGAACCGATAGCAAAACCATAACCGCGACAATGCCGGTTGTTTGAATACATAATCGGCCGATTGTCGATGCCGATGTATGTCTTCAGTATGTCTTGTTTCAGTATGCCGATGTATGTCTTCAGTATGTATGATTCAGTATGTCATCTTTGATTATTGGCAAAACTGTCAATTGATGAGACACTTCGTTAACGGTTAGTCCGGCAGTCATTTGACGAAATTATTCATAAGTCTAATACACCAAACGGTTAACACATCCTCGCAATACACACGTGTATCACCTGAACCTGTGTACCTTTATCACGATTGTCCCAACCTGGGTACCTTTATCACAGTTTTCTTCTTATTCTGCCAATCAACCACTCGTACAGAAACAACAAATGGTGTCAGCGGTTGATTGATTGATTGTTTATGTGCAAGGCCAACATTTAACCTGGAACATGGCCAAATATATACATATATACAAACAATATATACAAGCGATTTATACGTTACAAATTATCATATGATATTTGCATAACAAATTCACCATAATATTATAACTGGACCCATCACGTACAATCCATTAACAAGTACATTGCATACTTATGAAATTTCCAAGTTAGAGATGTGTCATATTAGATAGATTTTGATATACGTTTTCATCTATATCTAATAGTATCTTAAATAATCTTTTTCAGGGCTAATTTTATAAATATGCTCAGTCTTTTCGAATGTTTTCAACAGTAAGTAGTCCATGAAATTTATTGCGGTTCGGATTATCACAATATTTAGAATATATAATTCGCGTTAATCATACAGCTCTTGGCATATCATCAAAACATGTTACTCATCACGTGGGCTATCGCTGCACAAAACTCAGTTTAAATCATTATTATCTGTTCATTGTGTTCATCTATTCTTTTCAACTGGCAATTTATTGTTGGATGTTCGTATTTTCAGTAAGAAGTTAGATAAATGGGCTGGCAAATATACCAGATATCGATTCATTTTAAGGGAGTCGTTTATGTTGCTGTAGAATACAGCTCTGGTAGATGAGGACGCCGTCAGACTACGTTCATAATTTTCAATCAGTTGACTTCAATGTATGTATCCAAGCGCTGTTTTGCTGAGTGATGACCAAACGTGTTCCATGTTTATTACATGAAGAATCCCTTCGACAAATCTAATCCGTTTTATTTTGTCTTGCAATAAAATACGCCTTCATGTGCATACTTCATTAAAAAATATATTTTCAATGCTAGTTCTGACCCATCATGACTCACTAGATTTGACCAATACGATAGTGCTCTATGTTTCATTTCTATTGATATCGGATGTCTTCCAAGTTCTGCATATACCATGTCGTTATGTGTTCTCGATTTCGTTGAAGTGATTTTTTTACAACATTTATGGTGGAGTGTCTCTAGGGCCTGTATTCTTTCGAAACACCAGACTTCACTTCCGTATAGCATAATTGGCAGAATCATACATTAAAATAGTTTCAATGAAATATCGATTGGTAACTTGAGTTTGCGAATTTTGTAATAAACCATACATTGCCTTACTAACAGTATTTGTGGTACTCTTTATAGACTGACAAAATCTCCTACTGTAGAAAAATTGAATATCAAGGTATGTGAATTATTTTACAATTTGTATTTCCTGCCCTCTGTATGTGAAAATAGGACATTTTGTAGGTAACTAAAAAGTTTGCTATTCATAATTTTCCTCTGAATCTGATAACATTTCAGTGCTATCGGCATATAATAGGCACAACATATCGATGTAACATCATAAATGCTCAAAATCTTTTTCGTTAGGAAATTCAGATTTTCTATTGCACAATCACTCTGAAAACACTGTAAATCGTTCAAAAAGAGGGAAAATAACAAAGGTAACATTTTTTCACTTTGAAATAAACCAACCTTGCTCACGGAATAGTCTCACTGTAAGTTACAATTTGTCAAGCATAATTTAATATTCGTATACATGCTTCGTAATACACGAAAAATCTTACCATTTTTATATCTGATTTCAACTGTTTGGATTTAGGATCAGGTTCAAAAGTCGAACGTATATGGGTATCATCTCATTTACTGAAGATTTAATATATTTGTTAATCATTTGATCAATACCACCGGCCTTGCAATGTTTCAGCTCCCTTGTGGAAATAACATTTCTTCCTCGGATATGTGGTTATATAGATATGACTCGTCGTTCTCGTGGAACTCCATCGGCCGAATTCTGGTCTCTGGTCTGGACCAGGCTTCGCGTGAACTATAGTCTAGAGCAGGCCGAAACCACGGTGATCGCGATGTGTTACCATGCTTCGGAGCGAGTAAGCTGGGATTATTGGTCCGCACTGGTCCGTATTCTCGTCTTTTTGAAACTCAGGTTTACGCAAACCAAGGTTTGCCTTCTTATTGTCATTCAAGCCTGTGTCGGTCTGTTCATAATTCGAACCATGTGGTAACGTACAAGTTCTGGTAACAGAAAGATATATATTTTTGGAAGCATTTATCTTTATGTTAACCAAATAGGATTTGTGTTTTATAGGATAGGATAGGATAATTTATTTACAATACACATATGAACAATACAATGGCTGTAACACATAATCAGGTAATTCTGTATATTGTTGGGGGTTAGCCTGGTCCTATCGGGCTGTCTTTCTGCTACCCCCTAAAACAAGTATCACTATATATAATTGAATAGATTATTGATATGCCGTGTAGAGGAAAGGTTATAATTATATATGAACTGGACAAAATTTAATATAATCAATAATTATGTGTGTTATAGGTAATAGTCTACAAATGAGACCTAGTACCCCCCTGGTCTGAGATTTTTGTATAAACCGAGACTTGAACCTGAGACGAGAATACCTATTTCTGGTTTCGCAATAACGAAATAGATTGGTAATTTGATTGTAAATCATGCGTGCGTTTATCTGGCTTTACAGTGGAGTTTTATTTATAACACCCTTGCCTTGTTTGAAAGCATATTACCGTTAGATGGATTAAGTCACATTTTCGTGCTATTATTTCTACGCACAAAATGTTATCGATGGCTGTGGTTGACACGGATACATAGGGAATGGTAGTAGTTTTACAATCGGAACGTTATCAGCATTGGATGCGGGTGTCTTTCGTTCCGTGTTTCTGAAATTAATTGAGGTCGGAGCTAGTTTTGATAGTACTAATTCGTCATTTGAGAATAAATTATTGCTGGACTGAATATTAAATATAACAGAAAAAACTCTCAAAATTATATTAAGACAAAACGAAAAATTGTGGTTCAAAATAAGGAATCGTCCGATTAAATTTAATTAAATTAAATTAAATGGGACCCCTGCTCTTGATTAATGATCTATTTGGTCCAGTTTCTTAAGCCTTGACATTTGAAATTGGTTTATTTGTCATAATTTATCTTTAAACATGGATTTTGAAAACAATTACATGGCAATGGAAATATCTGCTATCGGGAGTGTGATACAACGCACCCATTTTGATTTTTTTCCGATAATACCAGGGGGGGTCTGCAATTTGTTTCCAAACACTAGACGGAGATGGTGGGTTCAGCAGCCCGACGTATACATTTTATCCTGGCCCTGTACTTTTTTTCCTATAATTATTTATCTTCAAAATAATGGGACAAAATGTTTTAAGAATGCTTCTATTATGTAATAGGTATGCACTTAACTCTTGGTAGTGGGGTTTGAGTTCACGATCAGTTAATAATGAGGGATGACACCAAGGGGTAATAACAAGTTCAGCTTGCTAAATGATTTCATCAATGATCTATCAATGCACATTGACATGGAAAGGCTCAGATTAAAATAGTTCTATTAAAAATCATTTATTCAACATGATATAAATGAAAACATAACACAATAATAGATTCTTCAAATAAATGTAAATAATCTACTGAACTCTTCAAATAAATATAGACCATTCAAAAAACCATAATAAAATAAAACAAAGGTGTTAAAACAAACTTTGACCGATTGCAACGATATTCGGTATATGGGTCTAGAATCACCTCTATTTATGAAAAATATGGCCGCTGGCAGTGATATTGTGATTTACTCTTTGCATCAGTAAATCCTTTTATAACACACCCCGCATAGCTTATCCCTCATCCTATCATCACCAACCTTCATATGGATCTTTGGTGTGACCTCTCGATGGGTGCCTACCATTTTGTAAAAAAAAAAAAGGGCTGCCAGGGGCCATCTTGAATTTTACTCTTCGTAAGACCAAATCCTTTAGCACACTTTGCTGGTCACATTTCTCACCCAATCGTCACCAAACTTGATATGGATCTTTGAATTGACTTCTAGATGGGAGCCTCCATTTTTTACCCAATTTTTTTTTTAAACAAACATGGCCACTAGCAGCCATTTTGGATTTCAAATGTCAATCAGCATACCCTACAGCCAACATTTATTGGAGAATTATTTTTGAAACTTTACAGTCTTGTTGGTAAATACAAAGTAGGAATGCTTCTATAAAGATGACACGGAGCATTCATCGGATAGGATCAGGAAAACTGAGTAAAATAGTCATTTGAAGCAGTTTGGAGGGGGTGGGTCCCTATCCCAGAATCGGACAAAAATAAAATTAGGGGGTGGTGGGTACCCAGAGAGCGGAAAAAATAAAAAAGCTCATAGTGTCCGGAATATTTTTTCCTGAGCCCCCCCCCTGATAATCGCCCCCCCCCCCCTCCCCCGTTATGACCATTACATTTTCTGGAAAATAGTTTTCAATAACTTCAATTAGTTAGAATCTTTCTAAATTTTCAACTTATTGCAAATTCCCAAGTCCGCGATATTACATTGCACCTGTCACCCCCTCACCCCACCTGTCACCCCCTCACCCCAATGAATTGAACATTTCCAACAGGTACCTCACTATTTCCAGTTGTTGGAAATTCCCACTTGATATCCCTTATAATAATGGTTCGAAATGTTTTCAAAAGCTGAATGTAATTTCGGTGTAATATTTTGACTCAAAGTTTCATCCACTGACGGAGGATGTCCATGGATTTCCAACTGCTCCTCCTCTTGAATTGGGCCAAAGACCCAAGATCACATAATTGAATTTGCACACCTCCCATCGTCTTTGAATTTCCCATGGTACCTCACATACCTTGAATTTTGACTGGACACCGGGGAGGGAGGGGCCTAGAAGAAATTCCAAACCAATAATTTGACCAAAGTAGGAAAAATGCAAATGTTGGTCTAATACCATGAATTCAACATACATTAATGGTTGAAAAATCGACTACAAGAACAATTTCAAACCATTGTTGGTGTGAAATTTCCAACTAATATTGTTTCCAAGTTGGCGGGGTCTCATGTCCCCACATGCACCCATGTAAGTTCGGTAACGTAATGTACACCACAACCCCATGCACCAAGCAACAATTTCACGAAAACTTCATATGGGGTCTCATTGGGGGTAGGGTCATCCGATTTGCCACAAAACCATAATAACATTTGTCACCCCACATATACATGCACTATGATATTATAACATTTCCAAATTTTCAAATAACGTAACCACTTTCTCATTATGCAGACGGTCTTTATGCATGAGATCAGCAACGTTGCTAATCCCACCCGACTTCGGTAATACATGTCAACAGTTGGAAATTTCAAAAAGCTATGAATTGCCAAAATGGACTATAGGTTATTTACCGGACGCAATTCACTTGAACCAGCATGACTAATACTGTTCTGATTGAGCTCAATCAACACCGTCTAAACCGCCGCGTTCTCACGGGCGTAATCTTTGCAGCAAGAAAATATCAGTGTGCAATTTTACCTGATATTTTCTTGCAGATATTTTCTTGCAGCTTCATGTGTACGCGCCCTAACTGTGGCTTGTTAATTATGTAACTGCTGGCTGTCGGGTGGATGGGAATAACCCGAAATTTGACCTAGATAGCACAATAGGTGAAATGTGATGTAGTTGGAAAATAGAAGCTAGACAAACCAGTTTCCGAATGGATACCTATATATAGCAACAACACCGTCTGCATCACCTGACTGGGTCAAATTTAAAGTTTTAATAATATGTTCATATATGAATAGCAAAATGGCCTTCGATGCTGATTATTCACCTGTAGCAATATGTGTCTAAAATGTGTATAAATATAAAGATATCTCAATTGTTTGCAGCTGTCCAAGAAATATTTAACCTCATTGCAAGTTGTCGATGAACAGATATATTACAATTAGTGAACACCACCAGTCGTATATTATCTTAAATCTAGATACCAACATGCAATAAATATATGACGATAAAACTATCTTCCCTACCCCAAACCAATCTTGAACATTCAATATTGTTATTGTGTGATTAGTCAGAATTTTTCTGTTCAACATTAAGGCATGCAATTTTTCTTCTGTGCACCACCATCATTGTCCAGGGGAGAAGACCTAATTTCTATAACTTGTTCTCCAATCCCCATTCGTTCATCCTATTTTAGTTTGTTATGAACAAATCTGTTTGAAATGTATATAATGGGATGCTGAATACAATATGAAATAGAAGGCTGCTAATCATTTGAGCAGAACGTCTGCCCACTCCCCATGGGTTAAAGGTCCATGTAATTTTCTAGTGATCGATTTTTGTTTATAGTGCCTTGATATATGGTTTTAATAACAATATATGCCATAAATTATGATTAAATTACTATAATTCATCACCATTTGGAACGGCTGTGTCTCATAAGGTACCAATAGAGTTATTCCCCTTACATTGAAAATAATACACTTTGCACCACAATTCAGATGGATCTTGAGCACATAACACACGTCGGATCTCAACAAAAACATGTTCACAGTTTATTATACTGATTCTATAGAATATTTAATATCATTTTAGCTTATAATCACCGATGAGTTAAAACAAACTTAAACAGACTAGAAAACAACAGGAATTTGAAATATCAAGACAAAATGTTAAAATGTGTATAAATAATATCACAAATTTACTTGAAAATCAGTATTTGGACCCAGCAATATGATATATTTTATAAAAGTGTGGATGGATCAATATGCTATATATACAAATAGGTGGATGAATATACAAATATATACATATGTCCAAATTAAATAAAATTTTAATTTAAAGATGCATTATCTCTTCTTATAACAATTTTGAAATAGTATCGTGGATATCAAATAATAAATATGAGTTGAATACCCTTGTCCGAAAACGCTTCTACCAATTGATTTTGATTTTGTTTCGAATATTTTATTATAAAATGTGATGATTGAAAGGTACATATAATTGTTACTACTTTTAGAACAGACCATTCAGGCGATATCATATAGCGATAGAGATTATTAGAGTGGTCCCATTGATACGCTCCGAAAGTCAAATGGCATAGGTTGATCGTTTGTAATGTTTTATTCGATAGTTTATTTGTGACAAAATTACACAAAAAAATATTTCTGGTCACCGTTAACAGTAATCACTATTGGTACCAATATTAATTGATAGAAGCGTTTTCAGGATAAGGGTCGTCGATATATATTCATATGTAATATGTTATACCCCGGTATCTATATAACACGTGTTTACAAAGAGATCGACCATCAGTAATATCACAACATAACAATAAAAAAACTTTCTCAGGAATAAGGCCGACTATAATGAACTCATTAACTCAGTGTAGATGTACCAGAAAATTTCAATCTGTATAACCCTTGTCATTGAAAATAAATATTTCTACCAATTGTTTATAAACTTTTTTGCTCACAGTATTAACAAACAATTTCCCGTGCAAATTTTATTTCCCGTCAATGTGTTCTAAATATATTTAGGGGCGATCTAGTAAGCCTTAAGAAAGTTAAAAGCTAAATATCTACAAAAATATCCGGACACAGAAAAGTTATAAATTGTTTCTGATATTCATAAATGACATTACTGAAGGGATGACAAGTTCAATTAAGATATTTGCGGATGATACAAAGTTATATAGAAGCATGAAGACAACAGAGGACGAAAACTTACTTCAAGAAGATCTAAATAGGCTGTCAAAGTGGTCAGACAAGTGGCTGTTAAGATTCAACTCTACAAAATACAAAGTGATGCACCTGGGAAAACAAAGCACAAATACAGGAACAACCTACACAGTATCAGAGGGAGATAAACACAATATCATAGAAGAAACACTGGAAGAAAAAGATCTATGAGTGACATTCGATAATAGAATGACATTTCACAAACACATTGCAACAACCTTAAATAAGGCCAACCAGAAACTTGGAATTCTTAAAAGAACATTCAGATTTATGGATAAACAGATGTTTACCACACTATACAAAGCATTTACCAGACCCAAGTTGGAATACGGGACATCTATATGGTCGCCTCACTATAAAAAATACATAACAATGATAGAAAGGGTGCAGAGAAGATCAACTAAAATGGTGGATAGGATAAAAAATCAGGAATATGAAGAAAGAATCAAAGAACTAGGATTACCAACTTTAGAATATCGAAGAGAGAGGACCGATATGATTAAAATGTACAAGATAATGCAGAAGAAGGATGACGTCAAGCTGAACACGATGGAGTGATACACAGATACTGGAGGAAGCAAAACAAGAGGTCATAGTAAGAAGATTAGGAAGAAAGGACATAACACCACTTTATGCAAGAACAACTTTGCAGCCAGAAGTAAAAACAATTGGAACAGTCTCCCTGAACATTTGGTGTCGGCCGGTTCGGTTAATGATTTTAAATCGATTTTAAATGACCAGTGGCGAGGCAAGCTAAACTAATTCTGCTATGTATTCTGACTTGAGCGCACTGTAAATAGAGCAAATATAACAATTGGCCAATACAAGCGAAAGCTTATAATAGGCCCGAAGAACACAGGTAAAACACACAGGTAAAAGAGGTACATGAACAAATACCTTAAGAATTAACTAAGATTCATGATAGTGAAAAAAAGTCAATCGGATTAATTTGTGGACGATACTACATTAACCAATTGTTTAGTATAATAGTTCTGAAGAGGAAGCATTTACAATCTCTATCGTCGTTCTTCAATGTATAATATTAGTCAGCTTCAATTTTATGTACATGTAACATGCAGATCTATAGATTATAGCAACTACAATGTATTGTGCCAGTCAGCGACATCCTCAGACGCAACCATCCCAGCTTCCTCTATGCCACATTTTCCTGGCACAAAATAATCATAAAGTTCCGGCATTCACACCGACACCATTGCGATAAGCTATTACGTCACTGTGCTTGCTGATAGTATACGTGTGTCTTACTAAAAACTGAGCCCGGTTTAGGGGCTAATTATGTGATAAAATGATTTATAACAATTTGGTCAAACAAGACTTTGTCCGGTCTCCACTGTGTAGGAACTGTTACATCGGAAATCCTTCTATCGCCGGTTTGTGATGGTTCTTGGCTGATTTTTTGTGACGGTTCCTGATTATCGAAATTATACATTTTCACGACTTTTTGACAGTTAAAACGCAATTTTGAGGCATCTAGGTGATAATTCGATTAGTTAGTTTCGATCTCATCACAATCTGTGATACCAATGAGCGTGTTAATAACGAAACTTTCATTGTGCGAGTCATAATAACGACAAAAACCGCGAATTTTTATAATTGTTTGGGTTCTCTCCTGATCGAGTCGGTTCTCTCCACATTTAATCGTTCTATACGGGTAAAACTATGGCTAATATTTGCCATGGTAGATGGTTCAAACTGCCAATTTTGTGAAAGTATACAAAGATGTGCTATAAGTTATACTGTATAATAGTGTACTGTTGTTGACTCCTTGTTGGGAGGAATAAACTTTGTATTTTGTTTTACTTTGTATCACAGTGACAATTGTTATTGATATATCAATTGGACTTCCATCAAAAACCTTAAAGTTCATATTCAGTACAACACAAATATATGTTGCTGGAAATTATGACGCACATATACACAAAACACAGTTTTTAATTGGACCATATTTCACATCATGCAGCAATGGTTACCATATATAGGCTCAGGTTTCATAAGTCAGAATAATTCTGAACGTTGCCATCATCAGATGTCATGGTAACCTGTCCTATGGTCTGATTGATCATGTATCCATATTCTGAGTACTGTTGCTGTTTGAGCCAGCCTGGGTACCGCTCAGTCTCGTGGTTCCACTCCCCTAATGACTGACTGCTACAATCTGATTGGACGCTCTGTCTCCTATATATTCGTCTTGGGGGGAATTCTTCTGCGTTGGCTAAGCACCCATCCTTCTCGTAGTCTTCGATCAAGGTTCCCCAGTCTTTGTCTGACCTCAGAAGGTTTTTGTTTCCTAAACGTATAAACATAGAGTATGTGCTAATGCCGTTGTTTCAACGCTCGATGAATTTCAGTACATTGTATATACTGAGCCCAGAGTAATCTGTCTAAGCAACAACACTAGCTACATTATTTTATTTAGAATTTATCCATTAAAAACTTACCAATTTCATAGCAAAACTGCCATCTTATGAGGTGTTACATTTATTCCATTGATGATTATGATATGTTTATGAGTCCAAGTAAGTTAACAATTTCTTTAATAAATGGATTCACCAACCCACTTATGAATGGTATAGTATCCATCTGGAGGGTGTTTATAGAATATACACAGACGGCAGACTGACGAAAAGATAATATAAATGCCGAAGGATTCCTATTGATTGGTGGGAAATTTTCAGGTAATAATTTCAACAAGAAGATATATGGCTGTCTGTTGAACTTGTAATCTGAACATTTCCTAAGGGAACTACTCATCAATGAGGGAACTACTCATCAATAAGGGAACTACTCATCAATAAGTATTGAGTACAGACATGGTTAAATAGGGTCTATAGCTGTATAGCATGACCAAACTGCAGAATGGAATAGGTCTTTATTACCTTGAATATCTCCTTGTTGTAACGGTTTAACCCTTTCATGATGGGAGCTACGCTGGTACAGCATTAAAGACCCTGTGCCAGTACACTCTCTTATATATGCGAGTCTCCCATAGGGAGCCTCACATATATAAGAGAATGCACTGGCTTACAAGGTCAAGGTAAATATCGTTAGGACGAGCATTCTCTTATTTATGCGAGGCTCCCCGTGGGAGACTCGCATATAAAAGAACGCAATGTCATAGGGTTTTCGCAAAATTTCAGGAAGCTCCAGTCATGGAAGGGTTAAATATGCTTTGGGTCGAAAACGTTTGTATCAATTGCAGTGAATTATGAGTAAAAAGATGTGCAGAATTGCAAAGATATAATTCAGTATACGTTAGCGTTTACCTTGTGATCAGCACATTGTGTATGTTAACCCTTTCATGGTAGGAGCCGCGTTGATGCAGCATTAAATACCCAGTGCCAGTGCATTGTCTTATATACGTGAGTCTCCCATTGCGTCACGCATATATAAGAGAATGCATTGACATTCAAGATCAAGGTAAATAGCGTCAGGCCAATGTATTCTCTTATATATGCGAGGCGCCCTATGGGCGACTCGCATATATAAGAGAATGCATTGGCACAGGGATTTTTGCAAACATTCAGGAAGCTCCAGTAATGAAAGGGTTAAGCTTGCATTAAAATTGGAATATAAGCAACGAAACTCAATATGGACCCAGTCATAGTTACCTATCATGATAAGTCCTTTCTTCGCTCGGGTTAGAGCCACATTGATTTGGTTCTTATCGCATATAAAACCAAGGTTCTGCTTACACCATCCCAGAGTCGGGCGTGGCTCAATCTTGTAGAATGGCTGAGATCGGACTGTGCTGAATAGGACATAGTCCCACTCACCGCCTATGAATGGATGAATATGATTAGTAAGCTAAATATTTCATTAATATTGTATAGTACACAGGCGACAGAGGCGACAGGGGGGGGTTTACCTCCCAAATTTGGTCAAAATTTTCAACAGTTGGAAATTTAATACCTGCCAAAACATTAGTTGGAAATTTCACACCAACAATAGGTTGATACTGTTCTTGTAGTTTGATTTTCAAACAATTTATTCGGGGAATTTATTGTTTTTGGACCAATATTTGCATATTTTCCTATTTGTTTGGTCAAAATTTTGGACTGAAATGGTCATCCGTTGGAAATTTTCCAACCTTAAGGGGGGTGAGAGGTTTGAAATTTCCAACACTTGGAAAGCTTGTGTCCTGGTCCCTCCCCCGTGGCCAGTCAAAAACTGCTAGTTAATTTAAGAAAACAATATTGTCATACATGTGTTCAACATTGTCATTGGAATTGTCATCAGTTTGAAATTTCCAACTCTAGGAAGACTTGAGGCTAGTCTAGATGCTAGGATTTTGCAACTTTCTTGTTCAGATTCAAAATTTTCGCACACCGGTCCGAACATGGTTCGGCCCGGGGGTTTCATTGTCCCTCCCCCGTGGCCAATACAAAACGGCTAATTTGTTTAACAAAACAATATTTTACTACATTTGTTCGAGCGTGTGGACTGAAATGGTCATCAGTTGGAGAATTTTCCAACCTGAGGGGGAGATGAGGTTTGAAATTTCCAACACTAGGAAAGCTTTTTCTTGTATAGTTTTAAAAACAAATTCACACCGGGCCGAACAACCATGGTGGGCCCGGTCTCTTGTCCGTAGCCGTGTGTATTTATCTGGAGTTAGACCACTAGATGTTAGGATTTATGCAATTTTCAGGTTAAAATATCTGAATGTTCTCATACCGGGAATATAGAGCCATGGTTTATGAATATATAGGATATTAGGCATGAGCACTGAGGTGCAAGGGGGTGCAAATGGAATTATGCAAAACTTGTGTTTGGTCTGATTCAAGGGGGGTGCAGTTGGAATTTCCCAAGGTGGACACCCCCCCCCCCAATGGAGACCCTCTAGCCACGTCCCTGATAGTACCAAGAGTGGATTCCAATTATCTGGTGCAGGTCAGTTCCCAGTTGATCAACGGGGTCAGTTCATAATAGTCCAGTGCATTTATGGTTTTACCCGGATCAAATTGCAACACCATTTTATTTGCAGAAATAAGTACATTAACAACATATAAACAACATATTAAAACTCAACAAGAATCTAGAAATTTTCGGGAAATTGGTGAATTTTGTGAAATAAATGTAGAATAAGTTGGTAAAATCATCAATTCATAGATTTTCTGCGATGTATATAACAAAATTTAATTCACATTTCCTTCCAATTCCAGGGGCATTTTGTAGGTCTTACTTTCCTGGTTACAGTACAGAAAATATTTCGCTATTTTTTTTAGAGTTGTGTGCCTTCAAAAACGGGAGTTTATCTGTTTTTGGAGAATAAATTTCTCAGAATGAACCAATTTCAATATGTTATCGTCAAATATTGAGAAAAAAACAGAGAAAATGGAAGTGCTTGTTCGCTGTTTTGTATTTTTTCTCCTAGTTTTCTCACTTGTATTGAAAACGTACAACTAATGGGTTTATAGTAACAGATCGGCAGGGAATATTTAAAGTACTAAAAAATGATTGCGGAATCTGTTATGCCCTACATGTATGTTATTGCGGAATCTGTTATGCCCTACATGCGGAATCTGTTATGCCCTACATGTATATTTATTGCGGAATCTGTTATGCCCTACATGAATATGTTATGCCCTACATGAATATGTTATGCCCTACATGAATCTGTTATGCCCTACATGAATCTGTTATGCCCTACATGAATCTGTTATGCCCTACATGAATCTGTTATGCCCTACATGTATAATCTGTTCTGCCCTACATGCGGAATCTGTTATGCCCTACATGCGAATCTGTTATGCCCTACATGCGGAATATGTTATGCCCTACATGCGGAATCTGTTATGCCCTACATGCGGAATCTGTTATGCCCTACATGTATATTATTGCGGAATCTGTTATTCCCTGCATGTATATTATTGCGGAATCTGTTATGCCCTACATGTATATTTATTGCGGAATCTGTTATGCCCTACATGTATATTATTGCGGAATCTGTTATGCCCTACATGTATATTATTGCGGAATCTGTTATGCCCTATATGTATATTATTGCGGAATCTGTTATGTCCTACATGTATATTATTGCGGAATCTGTTATGCCCTACATGTATATTATTTCGGAATCTGTTATGCCCTACATGTATATTATTGCGGATTCTGTTATGCCCTACATGTATATTTATTGCGGAATCTGTTATGCCCTACATTATTGCGGAATCTGTTATGCCCTACATGTTATTGCGGAATCTGTTATGCCCTACATGTTATTGCGGAATCTGTTATGCCCTACATGTATATTTATTGCGGAATCTGTTATGCCCTACATGTATATTTATTGCGGAATCTGTTATGCCCTACATTATTGCGGAATCTGTTATGCCCTACATGTTATTGCGGAATCTGTTATGCCCTACATGTTATTGCGGAATCTGTTATGCCCTACATGTATAATTATTGCGGAATCTGTTATGCCCTACATGTGGAATCTGTTATGCCCTACATGCGGAATCTGTTATGCCCTACATGTGGAATCTGTTATGCCCTATATGCGGAATCTGTTATGCCCTACATGTATATTTCTTGCGGAATCTGTTATGCCCTACATGTATATTTATTGCGGAATCTGTTATGCCCTACATGTATATTTATTGCGGAATCTGTTATGCCCTACATGTATATTTATTGCGGAATCTGTTATGCCCTACATGAATCTGTTATGCCCTACATGAATCTGTTATGCCCTACATGTATATTTATTGCGGAATCTGTTATGCCCTACATGTATATTTATTGCGGAATCTGTTATGCCCTACATGTATATTTATTGCGGAATCTGTTATGCCCTACATGTATATTTATTGCGGAATCTGTTATGCCCTACATGCGGAATCTGTTATGCCCTACATGCGGAATCTGTTATGCCCTACATGTATATTTATTGCGGAATCTGTTATGCCCTACATGTATATTTATTGCGGAATCTGTTATGCCCTACATGTATATTTATTGCGGAATCTGTTATGCCCTACATGTATAATTATTGCGGAATCTGTTATGCCCTACATGAATCTGTTATGCCCTACATGAATCTGTTATGCCCTACATGTATAATTATTGCGGAATCTGTTATGCCCTACATGTATATTTATTGCGGAATCTGTTATGCCCTACATGTATATTTATTGCGGAATCTGTTATGCCCTACATGTATATTTATTGCGTAATCTGTTATGCCCTACATGTATATTTATTGCGTAATCTGTTATGCCCTACATGTATATTTATTGCGGAATATGTTATGCCCTACATGTATATTTGGGCGGAATCTGTTATGCCCTACATGTATATTTATTGCGGAATCTGTTATGCCCTACATGTATATTTATTGCGGAATCTGTTATGCCCTACATGTATATTTATTGCGGAATCTGTTATGCCCTACATGTATATTTGGGAGGCTCCCCATTCGTAAATTTTCAAAACATCTCAACTTCAAACTATCAGTTTGAAGGAAAAATCATTATCTTTAAAAAGCAATGTATGTTATCTATATCTATATTTGCGAATGTCTGTCTGTCTGTCTGTCTGTCTGTCTGTCTGTGTTCTATAGAAATTCACAGGGGACCATCTAGATGATGACAAAGGGGTAATCTAGGAGTAGCTTTTACGAGAAAGATAATGGTCGGGGTTAGAATTTTCTAAAGTGACGCCGTTGTTGTCAGGGACAGAAAAGGGGGAGGGGCAATCTGTTATGCCCTACATGTATATTTATTGCGGAATCTGTTATGCCCTACATGAATCTGTTATGCCCTACATGAATCTGTTATGCCCTACATGTATATTTATTGCGGAATCTGTTATGCCCTACATGTATATTTATTGCGGAATCTGTTATGCCCTACATGTATATTTATTGCGGAATCTGTTATGCCCTACATGCGGAATCTGTTATGCCCTACATGCGGAATCTGTTATGCCCTACATGTATATTTATTGCGGAATCTGTTATGCCCTACATGTATATTTATTGCGGAATCTGTTATGCCCTACATGTATATTTATTGCGGAATCTGTTATGCCCTACATGTATAATTATTGCGGAATCTGTTATGCCCTACATGAATCTGTTATGCCCTACATGAATCTGATATGCCCTACATGTATAATTATTGCGGAATCTGTTATGCCCTACATGTATATTTATTGCGGAATCTGTTATGCCCTACATGAATATTTATTGCGGAATCTGTTATGCCCTACATGTATATTTATTGCGTAATCTGTTATGCCCTACATGTATATTTATTGCGGAATATGTTATGCCCTACATGTATATTTGGGCGGAATCTGTTATGCCCTACATGTATATTTATTGCGGAATCTGTTATGCCCTACATGTATATTTATTGCGGAATCTGTTATGCCCTACATGTATATTTATTGCGGAATCTGTTATGCCCTACATGTATATTTATTGCGGAATCTGTTATGCCCTACATGTATATTTATTGCGGAATCTGTTATGCCCTACATGTATATTTATTGCGGAATCTGTTATGCCCTACATGTATATTTATTGCGGAATCTGTTATGCCCTACATGTATATTTGGGAGGCTCCCCATTCGTAAATTTTCAAAACATCTCAACTTCAAACTATCAGTTTGAAGGAAAAATCATTATCTTTAAAAACCAATGTATGTTATCTATATCTATATTTGCGAATGTCTGTCTGTCTGTCTGTCTGTCTGTCTGTGTTCTATAGAAATTCACAGGGGACCATCTAGATGATGACCAAGGGGTAATCTAGGAGTAGCTTTTTACGAGAAAGATAATGGTCGGGGTTAGAATTTTCTAAAGTAGTCCAGGAGATATTGGTCGACCTCTGCACCCCCCCCCCCCAGGACTTAACTTCACCCCACTAATTTTCTTCCTTATGGTCTCCTCTAATTTTTTTCACTTGTTAACAAGAAAAAAAAGTGGCCGCAGAGACTCCAGACAAGATGGCGTCCATCATGGCGGCCATTTTTTTTTAATGCACCAGGTCTCTTTGATCGCCATTATAGTAAAGATGATAGCACATGCGGTCTTGTTTTCCGCTCGATTCGGTATGCTAATATATAATCCTTACAAATTAGCCAAAAATCCGACACCAGAATCCAATATGGCGGCCAAGATGGCCGCCGAAATGTGAAAATATGCTATTTTTCTGACATGTTACCACCTTTCGTTTGTCTCTGTGGGAAAATGTTAGAATTTTTGCGTCATGTTATACATATTTCATATAGAGGAGTCATTGGCGAACACATGGGGACCATAATATGCATTCATTGCGGGATATTTTTGTCCGATATCACGTTTTCCCAAATGCCGGTATCATAGGCCAAAGCCGAATCTCCGTTAATAACGCGATGTTATGTTTCGAATCAATGAATGTTATTGCTATTATAACAACACCCATGCATATATATTTGCAGGAGATACTCGAGCTAGGATTCCTCTTATACCTGAGTTGAGGAATATTTACCCAAATCCAAGATGGCGGCCAAAATGGCCACCAGAAATAAAAAATCGCCGAAAATCGCTGATTTTAACATCAGTGAGCATTTTTGTCATGACAACTCCACACCTGCTTACTATTGTAAGTTGGTAACACTTAGGCGAAGAACTTTCCTTGTACCATATCCAAATAAAAGTCCCCCAAATCCAAAATGGCGCCCACAATGGCGGACAGATTTTGAAAAATCACCGAAATTCCCTCATATTCACATCATTGGGCATTATTGTCGAGACAACTCCACCCATGCTTACAATTGAGTTGTAAATACTGAGGTGAAGTAATTACATTACATCTCATGCAAGAAATTGTTTTCCAAATCGAAGATGGCGGCCAAAATGGCGACCGAAATTTGAAAACAAGTCTACATTACTTTACTTTCTTACGATGGGCGTTATTGTTTCGCGATTTCTATCCACCATTACATGTTGATATGGAATAGTGACATGAAGTATTCATTAGGGTTTGGCAATTGATACTCACAGCCAATATCGCTGCTAAATTGGCGGCTAGAAATTGAAAAGAAATCGATATTTTCACATATTAATTTCAACTTTTTGTCATAATATCGGTATGTATGGACGAAACTGTACATACACCATCTACTAGTTCAACTTAAAGGTATCAAAACGCATAACATAGCTCGTATCCTTCTGGAAAGTTGAAACACCACAATTAATATCGCGATGTGGCATTTCGAAATCCAGTCTCCACTTAGCGCCGATAATGGCCGTAAGAAAATGTCAGGAACTGTGGTGCATTTATTTCACTATGTATTTAAAGAACAATTGATGGCAATGGCTGTGGCCGTTGGGGAACGCGACCTTTGTGATCATATAGCTTTATATATATAACTTTAGAATATAGTAGTTAATGTCTCATGCAGGAAAATGGTCGCATTGGTGATGTTACCAAGAAATCACTTGGTGTACAAACGTCTGTTGAACTGAATGCAAGAGCTCATCAACGTAACATTCCTCGGGATGTACTTCGCGTTGAACATTTCACCCTTTTGTTGATGGCATTTGTACTTTCTTGAACCATACCACCCAGCGTGAGTATGACATATCAACCAACTATCAAAGGTATCGCCTTTTAGACTACACCCCAGTCTTGGTGGGGCTTATACAGCAGTAGCCAATGGCATACTCCTGGTCCAGTTGTTTAAGAACGGCTTACAAACGGATGGGGACATACAATCTTAGCATACAAGGAAAGCAAAGCCACACATGAGATCCTGTCTGAATCTAAAACATAACAAAATAAGGGGCGGTGCAGTCATGGTCCAATTTCATTTCCACTATCATGACACATACCCACAAACTAGCACCGTGTGTATTGTTATCATCTGCTTGGATCTGTTCGGTGAGACGATTGCTGGACGCCAACAAGCTTGTTCTTATGATCATATTCAAGGAGTTTGGGTATATTATGCATTATGGTCTTCTACGCCTTAGCAGAAATGCATCCGTCAAATGTCGGGCTTTCAACATTCGAAGCCATATACAGAAGTTGTCCGGATACGTCAGTGCATTCATTAGATGAGTATGTGAATTGATGAACCATATATTGAGAAGTGGCTCTTTGGGAAGATCACCAGGTGTACACGTTGTTAACCCCATTAGGTCACCAAAGCCGACAATACGCAGATAGATAGGTCCTTCTGAAAGCTAGTATACGCATCGACCGAATACCTGTATAGTGTATCGCAAAAGATGACGCATATACCCCATATGTAGAATCTGAATTATACCATAAGCTATACCACGAATGAAGCTCGCTAAGAATTCCAAGCTTTCGAAACCAACACGTGAGCTGGACACCGGCATATGTATTGTTTGAAACATTCCGATTAGTGGCACACTCCTACAAAGAAGAGTAGTGAACTGTTGTTGTGAGTGAGATAGATTAATCTGACGAAGAGACGGAAACGAGTCTAGATAATGCTGAATGTGGCAATTCAGAATAAGCTCAGGTACTGTTGTTTTGATTCTTGGAAGTCATAATATGACTATTCGGCGCACCTATATACGGTTACGGCCAGTATGAGCCCTTAGTGGAGAATGGATTTTGAAATGCCACATTGCGATTGTGGGTTTTCATCCTTCCAAAAGGCTACGACTTACATTGGAACTAATATATGGCTTATATTATGTACCGTTTCGTTTATACAAATCAATATTATGACAAAAAGTTGAAATTAGTATGTGATAATATCGGCTTCTTTTCAATTTCTGCCCGCCAGTTGGCCGCCATATTGACTGTGAGTATCACTTGCCAAACCCTAATGAATAATTCATACATATCAACATGTAATGGTGGGTAGAAATCTCGAAACAATAACGCCCATCCTAAGAAAGTAAAGTAATGTAGACTTGTTTTCAAATTTCGGTCGCCATTTTGGCCGCCATCTTCGATTTGGAAAACCATTTCTTGCATGAGATGTAAGGTAATTACTTCACCTCAGTATTTCCAACTCAACTGTACGCATGGATGGAGTTGTCTCGACAATAATGCCCAATGATGTGAATATGAGGGAATTTCGGTGATTTTTCAAAATCTGTCCGCCATTGTGGGCGCCATTTTGGATATTGGGGGACTTTTATTTGGATATGGTACAAGGAAAGTTCTTCGCTTAAGTGTTACCAACTTACAATAGTAAGCAGGTGTGGAGTTGTCATGCCAATAATGCTCACTGATGTTAAAATCAGCGATTTTCGGCGATTTTTTATTTCTGGTGGCCATTTTGGCCGCCATCTTGGATTTGGGTAAATATTCCTCAACTCAGGTATAAGAGGAATCCTAGCTCGAGTATCTCCTGCAAATATATATGCATGGGTGTTGTTATAATAGCAATAACATTCATTGATTCGAAACATAACATCGCGTTATTAACGGAGATTCGGCTTTGACCTATGATACCGGCATTTGGGAAAACGTGATATCGGACAAATATATCCCGCAATGAATGCATATTGTGGTCCCCATGTATTCGCCAATGACTCCTCTATATGATAAATGTATAATATGACGCAAAGATTCTAACATTTTCCCACAGAGACAAACGAAAGGTGGTAACATGTCAGAAAAATAGCATATTTTCACATTTCGGCGGCCATTTTGGCCGCCATATTGGATTCTGGTGTCGGATTTTTGGCTAATTTGTAAGGGTTGTATATTAGCATAACGAATCGAGCGGAAAACAAGACCGCATGTGCTATCATCTTTACTATAATGGCGATCAAAGAGACCTGGTGCATTTAAAAAAAATGGCCGCCATGATGGACGCCATCTTGTCTGGAGTCTCTGCGGCCACTTTTTTTTCTTGTTAACAAGTGAAAAAAATTAGAGGAGACCTTAAGGAAGAAAATTAGTGGGGTGAAGTTAAGTCCTGGGGGGGGGTGAAGAGGTCGACCAATATCTCCTGGACTATGACGCCGTTGTTGTCAGGGACAGAAAAGGGGGAGGGGCAGAACAAAATTTGTCGCCGATTGCCACCAAACTTATATATGATCATCCCCATAATATGAGGAATCTAATGGCGTGGTTTAAATATGGCAAAAGTCGCGCCGTTCGCGTCAGGGGTGCCCGGAGGGGGGGGGGGGGCAGATTTTTTTTCTGCCGCCGATTGCCACGAAGCTTACATATAATCATCCCCATGATATGAAGAATCCAACGGTGTGGTTTAAATATGTCAAAAGTGGCGTCGTTTGAACGGAAGGGATGAGGGGCACCAAAATTGATCAAACTAATTTTAGCGCTGATTTCCACCAAATTGATATATATTCTTCTTCATGATACAAGGAGTCTAATTGTGCGATTTAACAACGCCAAATTGTTGTTTTTGGATGAGAGATTGGGAGGGGTGGGCACTAAATTTGATAATAAGTCGCCGATTGCCACCACACTTATACAAAATCATCCCCATGGTATGAGGAGTATAATGGTGTGGCTTTTATCTGTCAAATGTGGCCTCATTCGAGTCAGGGTTGCATTGAAAGGGACAGGGGCACCAAAATTGATGCACAATTTTTTTAACGCCAATTTCCACCAAATTGCTACACGTTCTTATCCATGATACGAGGAATCTAATCGTGCGTTAAAGACGCCATAGTGGTGCTGTTTGGGTGAGAGATGGAGACGGGGGGGATTGGCACCAAATTTGATAAAAAAAATTTGTTTAGTCGCCGATTATCACCAAACTTATAAACAATCATCTCCATGATATCACGAGTGTAATCGTGTGGTTTAAGGATGTCACAAGTTGGGCCATTCGAGTCAGTGGGGTATAGAGATGAGAGGGACACAAAAAATATATCTATATGTTTAGTGCCGATTTCCACCAGATTCGAGGAATCTTATCGTGTGGTTTAGATACACCAAATCGGTGCCCTATGGGTGAGAGATATGGGGACCTTAAATTTGATACGAATTTGTATACTCGCCAATTTTCAGCAATTCCATATATATGCATCTCTAATCTCTAATGAGTCTTAGTGTGTGCAGCTTGAGTCCGAAATAGGGACGGGAGGGTCACCAAAACTGATACAAAATATTTTTAGTACCAATTACCATCAAATTCAGACACGTTTTTCTCAAATGATACAAGAAATAAAATCGTGCTGTCTGTCTGTCTTTTTGCCTGTCTGTGTGCGTTCTATATATAACTTCACGCGGTACAATCGAGATGGCACCAAGGCGTTCTAAGAGGGGTAACTTTTTACAAGGAAGATAATGGTGCGGGTTAAAATTTTCTAAAATGACGCTGTTGGTGGGAGGGGAAATTTAAAAAATATGGTGAAATAGTTTTGTCACTGATTTCCACCAAACGAATACATAATCACCTTCGCAATATGGCGTTGTTCGAGTCAGCGTTACATCAACAATTGATTTAATAAACCAAATTCCACCAAATTCATACACGTTTTTCTCTAATGATATACCATGAATTAAATCACATTTGGTGTCGTTTGCATCACGGATGGCGAGCGGATATGCAATATCATTGATAAGATTGCTATTCGCCGATATCCACATATAAGTTATATACACCAGGCCATCTCCATATCATTTTAAGTAGTTGGGCGTTCACATTTCACAATCCCGACATATGGCGACCCACATAAGTCACTTGAACAATTATATCTTCTTAACAGTCATATTTATATGGGAATGGCAATCAAGGCATTCACACAATGAGCTAGCAAAAAGAGATAACTAGAAGAAGCATTAAACGTATATTTATCATTCTATTGAAGAGATACATATATTCGTGCAAACTGAGATACCTCGAACCGTCAGAGGATTGCATATATATAATAAAAAAATTAGTTTGTTCCATTCAATACAGTTTCCACAAAAAGTTACAATTTGTCAAGAGATATGGAAGGCCTGTTCAAAAATAGTGGTCACAGTGTGCAGTCAAATATAGTTTCTTCTGATATACAAGAAAATGCAGTTAGTAGCACAAGACTTTTCAGGATCCTACCAATACTGACATCTGACAAGGGTTTAAGAACAGACTCATCGACTGACATAAACAACTCAAAATCTCGCTCTGTGCCTGGCACATGTAGCTGATATATCCGCGCAGTAACATTTCGTTTAAACTAAGAATATTTAGCCAATATATAGCACCATGAACAGAGGAGCACCTGGAAATTTCTTTGAAACATCTGTATCTTCATGGATATATGATAGCCAGGTGTCCTCGAGATCTTACTCCAACCCACTAGATTGATTGATACATCTCAATATGTAAAACCCAATTATCATCTTTTATCGAACTAATGTGTTTATGATGTTCATGTATCATATTTTAACGTCTAATGTATACGCAGTTGTAAATAAATAAATACTTCATTATTGGTGGAACGGATTAATCGCGATAAACAGAATGACAATTGACAAGGTGAGCCACTACTTATATTCCATGACTGTAATAATCATTTTTTGTGATGCTATTTGAATATACAATTTATGAGAAAATGTATAACACTTTAAGCAAGAGCATTCTCTATTCCCAACAAATATCCACAGCATACATTAACCTGGGCAACGCCGGGTAACCATGCTAGTAGTACTATAAGAACACACAATATGAGAGATGCGTTGTAATTATGTAAAAAAAAAAGTGGTTTCTTTAAAATAAAAACAACAATTTCAAGGAGAGTCATTTGAGAGTTTGATAGGGAATCTTTGCAATATATTGCAGAATACGCGCTCACTTTACTATCTGCATGATATCATGAATACCTGCAAGAAAATAAATAAAACATTTTTCAATGCATATTTTAGTTTCTCGGCGGCCATTTGCAGAACTAACTATTTTTTTTGGAGGAAAAGTCACCATAAAACAACATAATGTCTGATTAGATGAATCATTATTGAGTGTTTATGTCTGTCAGATTCAACGTGGTTGAATAATAGTTATGTTGTTTTATGTTTGTTTTTGTTTTTAATTTTGGTCCTTCACACAACAAAAAATATTTCTGCAAATGGCCACAAAAATATTAAATATGCAAGGAAAATTGTTTTATTTATTTTCTCGCAGACATTCATGATTTCAGATTGTAAACTGGGCGCAAACCCTAATTGGGCCCATAAACTAGATAATGGAATGCGTTTGCTGCAACTATTTCCTGTCAGGCTCTCCAGTGACCAGCCTTGATAAATTTAGTTTTTTTAATTTGTTTTACCACCTTTTTTTTTACATAATTAGAATGTATCTCTCATATTGTGAGGGTGAACATGTGTTTATAGTACTATATATACATACACCTGATATCTCTTCCGATTTCCCCATAGCGTTACGGTAGAAACGCCCCCTTATTCAATGCGTTCATAACCTATGAACGTAACGTGACGTCACTTTCAATGTCGTTCATAGGTTTATGAACACATTGGTCTCGGAAATCACCGGGGATTGTCGGACATTACTGCTTGAGTATCTAGTTAGCCAACATGCCAAGGATTTGATAGCAAACAATATGTAATCGAGGTTCACGATTGGATGGCTAGTGGCATCTAATCGCGAGCACGGGTGGCACGATATATTCGATTGACTATCAGAATGTTGGTTATCATATAATCCCATATCCCATAATATGTCAAATATAGCGAATTATCGAAATATGAAATACAACGAAAAAGCGAAATATGAAAATACATCGAAATAGCACGAAAAATCGCAATAGGAAAATACAGCGAAATAGCGAAATAGGGCGAAATATAGAAATAGGAAATTATTTTTATAAACGAAATAACGGAGATATTTGAAAAAGTGTTTTTGACGAAATAACGGACATATTTGGAGAAGTGTTTTAAAGAGCGTAAGTATATAAATATAAATTATAAACGGCGGATTTAAATCACCATGTCCCCCGTCACCCTTGACAGCGGGGTATAACTTATAAGAGAACGTGCTCCAAACATCGGGGGTATATGAGCACGTGAAACATCGGGGGTATATGAATGACCCTTGAACTGGCAGTTTCCACCAATCGCGACGTTGCTCTCGCACGCCGAAGTTGACGTCACCTGACGCCGGATACTTAGATCAGCTACTGCATACTGAATTATTCTTATTGGTATGAATTAATCGGATAACCTATGAAAACACAGTTAAATTAAGGTTATTGTTGTGGTGACAAAATCGTTATCTCCGGCAACATCGTGGGGTACATGGAGATTTAATACCTGGATGTCTCTTTTTGAACCCCTCGGCTCCGCCTCGGGGTTCAAAATCGACATCCAGATATTAAATCTCCATGTACCCCCGATGTTGCCGAAGATAACTAATAATAATTTACATTGGTTATGGTGGATAAGAAATTTACTCTTCAAATTGATAGCTGGCAATCGAGTTTATTTGATAATTCATGAATGGGGTGCCTCCTTAAATAGATAAAGTTGTGATCAATAACTAAGGACTCAGAAAGGCGTTTATGCAATTCAGTAAAATATTAATTGTAAACGATTATTAAGGGTACGTTCATGCGCTGGAAAAATTACACTGCAAACTGCAAAAATGCCATGCCCGATGGTCGTTTTGTTAGCTGGCATTTTTGCCGGCTGCCGGCTATCTCTTGCTCCGTCGTTGCTGGCTGTCAACAATTAACGATGATTTATGATAACGACGAGTACCTCTTTGCCGGTGAACAAGGCCACTAACAATAATTGCTAGTGTATGTGTCCCACAACTAGTCCATCCATAAATCACAAATCAAGTCACATACGCCTGTCCAGCTTTTCATAAATTGGGCGTATGTCGTGCGTGGGGTCAATATAATGCAAAAAAGGTCATTTTTCTTTGCTAAATCGCCTGCGTAGGCATGACAATACCAACCATGGGGCTATCCTTTTGTATTCTTCTTGTGCCACCAATAGTCCATCTATAAATCACAAATCAAGTGACATACGCCTGTCCAGCTGTTCATAAATTGGGCGTAAGTCGTTCGTGGGGTCAACATAATGATAAAAGGTGGGTTTTCGTTGCTATATCGCCTGCGTCGGCATTACCATAGCATCTACGGGGCTATTCTTGTGGATTCTTCTTGTGCGATAACTAGTCCATCCATAAATCACAAACTGGTTCACATACCCCTGTCCAGCTGTTAAAAAATTGGGCGTAAGTCGTGCGTGGGGTCAAAATAAAGAAAAACAAATCATTTTTCGTTGCTCAATCGCCTGCGTAGACATAACCATAACAGCCAAGGGGATATCCTTGTGGATTCTGCTTGTGCCACCACTAGTCCATCTAGAAATCACAAACCAAGTCACATACACCCGTTCAGTTGTTCAAAAATTGGGCGAAAGTCGCGCGTGGGGTAAAAATAGGGACTTTTTCGTTGCTAAATTCATGTATGCATAACCACATCAGCCAGGGAGCTATCCTTGTTGATTCTTCTTGTGCGACCGCTAGTCCATCTATAAATCACAAACTGGTTCACATACCCCTGTCCAGCTGTTCAAAAATTGGGCGTAAGTCGTGCGTGGGGTCAAAATAATGAAAATAAGGTAATTTTTCGTTGCTAAATCCAGCTTCTTCTCCTGAAAATAAGCACGTTTATATGCTTAAACTAACTATGTTTTAGGTAGATAATCTTCTTAGTATCGCCTTAATTTGAGTCAATAATATGCTGAAAGAATAACATTTTAGTCACATTATCTACTCATAATCAGGCCATTCTAAGCAGATTATGTGCTGAAAATTACACAAATAAGCCAACCCATGACTTTTCAGGTGTAAGCTTATTAACATGTGTTTTCACTGTGGCTCGCGCTATAGCAGAAAATGACGACTATGACTCCATTATCTGCTTATTTCAGAATCAAATAATCACTTTATGTACCTGTTTAAAATTAAGGTCGATTATGTGCGTCTTTTTGTGAATGTATGTTGCTAAATCGCCTGCGTTGGCACAACCATAGCCGTCACGATGCTATCATTGTGGATTCGATTTACACCGCCTCTAATCCATCTGATGATCACAAAACAGGTCACATAGACCTGTCCAGCTGCTCAAATAATGGGTGTAAGTTGTGTGAGGGATAAACCATGTCAATGTTCGTTGCTAAATTCCCCATGTAGCAACGGGGCTATCCTTGTGGATTCTTCTTGTTCCACCATTTGTCTATCTATAGACATCGCAAACCAAGTCACAAACGCACGTCCAGCTGTTCAAAAATTGGGCGAAAGTCGTGCGTGGGGTCAATATAATGAAAAAAAGGTAATTTTTCGTTGCTAATTCGCCTGCGTAGGCATAACCATAGCAGCCACGGGGTTATCCTTTTGGATTCTTCTTGTACCACCACTAGTCCATCTATAAAAAAACAAAATGGTTCACATACCCCTGTCCAGCTGTTCATAAATTGGGCGTAAGTCGTGCGTGGGGTCAAAATAATTTCAAAAAAAGGTCATATTTGATTGCTAAATCGCCTGCGTAGGCATAACCATAGCAGCCACGGGGTTATCCTTGTGGATTCCATCTAGAAATCACAAATCAAGTCAGATACGCCTGTCCAGCTGTTCAAAAATTCCCCATGTAGCAACGGGGCTATCCTTGTGGATTCTTCTTGTTCCACCATTTGTCTATCTATAGACATCGCAAACCAAGTCACAAACGCACGTCCAGCTGTTCAAAAATTGGGCGAAAGTCGTGCGTGGGGTAAAAATAATCAAAAAAAGTGGCGATCTCACATTCCAAGTGGCATTATTTTGACTGGCCTAAGAATACCAATACGCACTGTGTTCGTAATATGTTGTAAACGGCTCAGCGAGATCAGCAATCACGTAAAAACCGCTGTCGTGAATGACCGCTACTAACGCCGATTTGTTGACAACAGTTACTGGCAGAAATTAATCTGTTTTGGCAATTTTGCAACTGGCATTTTTGCAGTTTGCAGTGCAATATTGCCAGCGTATGAACGTACCCTAAAGAGGGCGACTCGACTTCATTGGACGTAAGTGAGAGAATATATGGGGTTTGAAACTTAACTAACTACTCACCTTGACTGGAGACAACAGTCTGCACCTGGGTATTTGTAAAATTATTTTTCTTGAGCGCTTCACGTATCTCATGGCACTGAGCATTGTATTGTGACAGTACCATAACCTGGGAAGGTTTCTTACCCTCCTTAAAGATTATATCCTCATATAATCTCACCTACAAATATAAAGTCAGCAATCGTGTGACCAGTCTAGATGGTTCAAATTAACCTTTCCACGACTGGATGTTACAGAAATTTTGCGAGAACCCTGAGCCAATGCATTCTCTTGTGTATGCGAGTCTCCCGTATGGAACCTCACATATATAAGAGAATGCATTGGCCTAACAATATTTACATTGACATTGTAAGGTAGCGCACTGGCATTCAAAAATGTAACACAATCAAGTCTGAATTAAACTTTTCCTCAACCACGAACATGACATTTGGAACGTATTCCTTATTCTCAGAAATGTCTCTTTCGGATGATTTGGTATGGGTGGGTGGTCCGCCTCAAATACCACTAAACACACCCGACCGCCCCCCCCCCCCATTGGGGTTGTCACATAATGTCAGGAAGCTCCAGTCATAACCCTTAAATGACTGGAGCTTCCTGGATTTTTGCGAAAACCCTGTACCAATGCATTCTCTTATATATGCGAGTCGCCCATAGGGCGCCTCCCATATATAAGAGAATGCATTGGCCTAACAACATGTACCTTGATCTTATAAGCCAGGGCATTCTCTTATATATACGAGACTCCCTATGGGAGACTCCCATAAAAAGACAATGCACTGGCATAAAGTCTTTAATGCTGCAACAGCGCAGCTCCAATCACGATTAGGTTAATAACTATTCGTCGTCGTAAAAGTTATTGCGGGCCCAGGTGGTAACGGAAAAATGTTCAGTCACGTAATATCATGTTTTGCTTTCAACCATTTTTGAGACACACCAACCCTTTGACCCAATTGTAGTTTCCGATTTTGATAATTGTTTCCAGTCATTTTTGTCACCCACCCCAAGTATCACAAGAACAAGGATTTACAAGAGATAAAAACACCGAATGTATTTTCTTGATTACTATATACTATTGAGCTAATGATATTTGTTGAGCTTCATAGCTGCCATATAGTTAACAGATATTGTCCAAGTACCCAAGCTCCATACCTTAAGTAAGTAAATTGCTTAACCCTTTACCCAACAAACCGGCCAAAACCGGCCAAATAAAGCTTCAACAGCCTAAAATATCTTCGGTCTGTCTCAATAGAACCATACAAATATGGATATCATTGGAACCGGCTCATTGACCACATTGTGATAGTTACAGTTAGCCCTGTGCCAATGCATTCTCTTATATATGCGAGTCGACCATAGGTCGCCTCGCATATATAAGAGAATGCATTGGCCTAAAAAAAATCTTTTTTTAACCATTTTTTCTTACATTCTTTAACAATTTTATAATTTTTAATGTGTTAAGCCAATGCATTCTCTTATATATGCGAGGCGACCTATGGTCGACTCGCATATATAAGAGAATGCATTGGCACAGGGCCCTTCTGTTGGGTAAAGGGTTAAACAAGTTAACTAGCGTGTGTAAACAAGTTAGTAACGTAATGTAACGAGTGTCATTCTAAAGGGGTTGACATACCACATGCTTCACTTCCTCGCTGTTGCTTTTTGACTCCTCGTTTCCTATTTCCGTTGATACCGCCAAGGATTGTTCAATCCCTTCAACATGAAGGAACATGTGTGGGATTCCCTTGTTTGGCCACATTTGAAGGATATTTGAAGGATCTTCCCCCTTCCACGAATGCGCAGTTTCCAGCTTGCCATCGTAGAAAGCCTTTGATGGGAATTCACATATCTTCGGGTGCTTCAAATTCAAAAATAAGCCGGCTTTGTTTGTATGTTATGTTTTACACATTTGGGATTTGTCGACAAAATGAATAGCATTTCTAGGTCGTGGAAAAATAAGCACTTTAGCCATTTCGAATTGTACTAACGAAAAATAAAATAATAATTTGAGCTTACAAAGAATATCTGATATACCCCTAACTCCAGTGACAAAATGCGGTCAAATTCTAAGTCGAAAAAGGGCCATAACTCATGTGAACCCATATTCGAACTTGGACTGTATTATTAGCTGAAAAACACACATACTTGCTTTGGTTCAGATAAAATAATCCAAACTGGAGTTATTATCGGCCCGAAACCGAAATGTTATGAAATCGGTCAAATTCTAAGTCGAACAAGGGCCGTAACTCATGTAAAAATAATTGGACCGAACCCATATTCGAACTTGGCCTGTATTTTTAGCTGGTAAATACACATACCAACTTTGGTTCAGATCAAATAATCCAAACTGGAGTTATCGATCAGAAACCAAAAATGTTAACGGACAGGCGGACGTCCAGACGGCTCGACGTACTGGCCAAAGTATACTTGTGGGGTGACCGCACATACCCAAGAATACTTATGGGGTGCGATCTTTTGTTTGAGTAACTTGTGGGGTGCAACCCACAACTGACGATTTTTTAAAGAGCGTATTTTTAAATAATCATTCTGCTCTTGTATGGTCTGTGTTTATGTATGGTATGTGTTTATCTCTTGTATGGTCTGTGTTTATGTATGGTCTGTGTTTATGTATGGTCTGTGTTTATCTCTTGTATGGTCTGTGTTTATGTATGGTCTGTGTTTATGTATGGTCTGTGTTTATCTCCTGTATGGTCTGTGTTTATGCCTATCGTCAGCTTTTATTACCTGATCACCCATCTCAATGAATAATAGACCATTCCAACGTTCACTTTAATAGCTGAATGGAAGAATCCAATTACGGAAAGGATCGATCTGAATTGATTTTTAATTTGGCTGGGATCGATCTGAATTGATTTTTAATTTAGCTGTCCTAATGTAAATTTTTTACCAATTTATACCAAATTTTTGCAACTTGAAAAGAGCCCCCAAAATCAGCAATTTTCAAACTGTTAGTGCAAACCATTAAAGACCCACTTAATTTTCGAGTCACTGATTATTTTTTTATAGTACCTTGATATACGGTTTTAATAACAATTTATGCCATAAAATATATGATTAAAATACTATAATTCATCACCATTTGGAACCTCTGTGTCTCAGAAGGTGTTCATAGAGTTATAGAAAATAGCCGAAATCATAATATCATTTCCCCGGTTATCGCTCACAGAATGCAACATAATTCAAACTGTAGTTTATTTTCAATGGAAGGGGAATAAATATATATATAAGTATATAGAGTTATTCCCCTTCCTTCAGGGGGGGGTCGGAAAAAAATTTCAGGCACGTATGGCATTTTTTCCCTTTCGATCATTTTTTGTACCCACCCACCCCCACCGCCAAATTTTTTTTTCCGTTTTCGGCAGTTTTTTCCGACCATTTTTTGACACCCACCCCCCCCCTTTTAACACTAAAACAGAGATTTGCGGTGGGAAATTCTCTGTAAACAGCTGTATATGAATTTCTGTGCATACTATTTATCATGGATGTTAACATGGACATGTAAATAGGAATGAGTCATTTTGAGGTCATTCGGCCAAAAAAACATGGCTGCCAGCGGCCATCTTGGATTTCAAAATTTGCAACAAAATACAACACGATAACTGCCTGCAGTCAGTTTACAGTTAGAATTACATTATTTCTCTCATTCAAAGTGGTTTTGAAGCCCAACTCATTGCCAAAACACTAAAAAACAAGCAGGAATTTTTTTTTTTAGTTGCGGAAAAAATTGCTTGTTGGTGGCTTTGACCACCCACCCACCCCGGCATACGTGCCGGAATTTTTTTTTCACCCCCCCCCCCCCCCCCCCCCCCTGCTTCCTTTGGAAATAATCGACTTTGTGCAGAAACTTTAGCACAGAACAGACGTCGATATATCAACATAAACAACATGTTCACAGTTTATTACATCGAATAAGTTGAAAATACAATGTTTTGGAGCTTCCTCTATCAAATGGTATATAATATGGCATATTTTATATAATGTGATCTGGGGTTCTAAATTAAAACATAAGAAACCTACCATTCTATACTGTATGTTCAGTCTAATGGCCATCGCGCTGTATCTCTCGAACATCGACGTCTCCAGACCTAAGCGGCCTGCCTCTCTGCACTGTATTATCGGTCGTAACTGTTTGTGGTCGCCGATCAGCACCACTTGTTTAGCGTTATTGGCGACGATCGGAACGAGAGTTTCCGGTTCTGTGCACATCCCAGCTTCATCGACGATACATTGGTATATTGAAGCATTCTCGACAAACCGCCTTCCGCCAGCCACCGAGCACGTGCAGAGTATGACGTCATATTTGGGAATCTCCTCCTTTTCAGCCTTGTTTAAAATTTTCCTATATTCTTTGATGACTTTCACGGTAACAGTTTTGGGTTGCTTGAGAAATTGTGTGTCGAAACCCTTTAACTTCTTGGCAAAATTTCCTTTTGGCTGCCTGATGATTTCATGCAGGGCAATTTCTTTTAGCCGTTTGCTTACTTCGTAACCCACTATGCGTCTCCTTGAAATGTGTCGACCTTTAGGAATGAGGTAATACTGCTGCACCACTGTCTCACCATATATTCGGAGAATCTTTGGACATTTATTCTCTAATTTGTTCAGCAGCATTTCTGTAAATTGGTCAATTATAAAAGGTTTTAGTTCATGATAATGGTAAATATAGAATATTATTACAATAAACTATACACTAATTCCGGCCATATATGGGACCTTCCCCTTTTATACTCGACAACATAAATGCAACAATTGAATGAATTTGAGTCTTGAATGAGTGCAATATACACTCATGGGCTCTATGAACAATATGGTAATCATAATGAAAATGAGTTACGAGTCATAAACACATTTTCATTATAATTACCATGCTGTTTTACATCGATCATAAAGTAAATGATCATATGTTCACTCATGGCTCAATCGACTCATTAGTTGCATATATTCTTTGGAGTATAATATGATATGTTCCCATAAATGACCAGATTTAGAGTACAGTACCTATTTAATTAGGGACACACTACCTTTGAAGTGGGTTCATTAATTTTACAAAAGTCGGCAAATGATAAGTTGCCCTCTCTCTCTCTCTCTCTCTCTCTCTCTCTCTCTCTCTCTCTCTCTCTCTCTCTCTCTCTGCAATTTTATAAAAAAAATTAGCGTGACAGCATTTAAAATGGTAATTATTTTCTTGAAAATCCAAATTATTCTTCCAATTTTGAATTGTGATGTTTCACTATCACCGTCTGTATCCGTGTTACCAGTGTAACTAATAACATTGGTATGCTCCCAAGCCATCGTCAACAGATTGCAGTAATTTGTAAAATCTGAGACCGATTTCCAAAATTGACGGTTAGTAAAAATGTGACCAAATCATTCACAGAAATTGTGTGAGAATTGGCACCAATGTTCGATATAATATAATCAATAATTGATGTCTTGTCGTTGACTATAACAAAATAGAGGTCCCCGAGGTTGAATAGTCTATTCCGCCTCTCAGACCACTATTTTGGCATAGTCAACTCCAAGCCCCAGATATGATAAAGAGAGGAGAGGGAAGATGGCTACACAATCTACCACCAATCACATAATAGCAAACAAAGAGCCAACACCCTTCCTTTCAGAATAGTAAACACCTGGAATGCCTTACCATCAGAAGTAGTCTATGCAAATACGGTAAATGAATTCAAAAACAGTCTAGATACATTTCTCTAAAAAAGGAGAAAACGATACATATACGACGCACAAATAATGGAAATGATAACTAATGAACAATTGACAAAAGAGACCAAGCCTGCTGTCAGCAAAACCCTTAAGTAAGTAAGCCATGTATTATGTACATAATAGTAGAGACCTTTCGCAAAACTCACGTTTACGATTACGGATACGGATAGGGTACTACGTCACCAACCTTTGTGTACTTTCTAATCGTTCTCGTATTTTACTATCCGTAATAACGTTTACGATTTCATGGTTTCTAATAAGCTCAAATAACACCTGAAATTTATTTTCTGCAATATATCACTTTGCTCCGTTCGAGACTGTATATGTATGAGGGTATCACCCCCCCCCCCTTCGGTACGCGGGATTCAGGGTGTTTTGAAGCCGTACGCGGGATTCATACCCCCGAATTAACTGGTATTCGGGTTCAAGCAAAACATCTTGGACGCAGGTTTTGATGGCGCAAAGTAATATTTTGTGCTAGTTATCTGTATGAATGAGTGGGTAGAATAGCTTCTTGGCATATTCGACCACCATGCCATCATAAACAGAGACGTGGCGACAGGGGGGGTGGTCTCACCCCTAACTTTGGTCAAAATTTTCAACAGTTGGAAATTTCATACCTGCCAAAACATTAGTTGGAAATTTCACACCAACAATAGGTTGAAATGTTTTTGTAGTTTGATTTTCAAACAATTTATTGAGGGGAATTAATTGTTTTTGGACAAATTTTTGCATATTTTCCTATTTTTTGTCAAAATTTTGGATTGAAATGGTCATCAGTTTCAAATTTTCCAACCTCAGGCGGGTGACAGGTTGGAAATTTCCAACACTTGGAAATCTTGTGTCCTGGTCCATCCCCCGTGGCCAGTCAAAAACTGCTAGTTAATTTAAGAAAACAATATTCTCATACATTTGGTCAACATTGGCATTGGAATTGTCATCAGTTGTAAATTTTCCAACCTAACTGGGGTGTCAGGTTTGAAATTTCCAACTCTAAAAATGCTTGACGCTAGTCTAGATGCTAGGATTTTGCGATTTTCCTGTTCAGATTACAAAATTTTCGCACACCGGGCCGAACCATGGTCGGCCCGGTGTGTCATTGTCTCTCCCCTGTGGCCAATACAAAAATGCTAATAAGTTTAACAATATTTTACTACATTTGGTCAAACAGAATTTTCTCCTGAGGGGGAGTATGAGGTTTGAAATTTCCAACACTATAGGAAAACTTTAGTTGAGGCCAGTTTGGACGCTAGGATTTGCGATTTTCTTGTTCAAATTTCAAAATTTTCTCACACCGGCCGAACAACGATGGTCAGCTCGGTGTGTCGTGGTCTCTTACCCGTAGCCGTGTGCATTTGTATGGAGTTAGACCACTAGTTGTTAGGATTTATGCAATGTTTCACGTTAAAATATCTGAATGTTCTCATACCGGGAATATAGAACCATGGTTTATGAAGATATAGGATATTAGGCCTAAACACTGAGGTGCAAGTGGGGTGCAAATGGAATTATGCAAAACTTGTGTTCGGTCTTATTCCGACTCAAGGAGGGGGGTGCAGTTGGAATTTCCCAAGGTGGACACCCCCCAACGGAAACCCTCTAGCCACGTCCCTGATCATAAAGTATCATTAATGGTATCATAACGGCCTCATAACGCGACCGGCATCATAATGTGTCTATGTAACTTCTGCTTGTATATGTCTGATATTAAAACAGTCAATTTGTATGTCATTTATCACATATTATTTCTTAACATGTATTCAGGATTCACCCCCAAAATTAACTCGTATTCGGGATTCACCCTCCAAAATTAACTCGTATTCAGGATTCAGGGGGAGGGGGTGATACCCTCATGTATATCATGTAAACCATACAGCTGTATTGAGCTACGACCTCACTATGCTGTTTAGATTGTCAATCACTGAACTCGTCGTCGTGAATCACGAGCTTCCAGCGAAATAAGATCGCTATTCACAACGGATAGCCATCGCTGGCTGCGACACAAAACTTCACAGTAAGAGGAGTGCACTATGAAACCAGTCGCCAAAAATACAGTATATAGTGTGCGATGCATGGGGAGTTTTGAGTGATTATTATGGGCAAGATAGTACACAATATATAGTGTAATTCAAAAATTATTTAAATCAACAACCCATGGTGGTGTCCTAACGTGTGCAGTTATAGAATGCCTCAGGAAAGCCTAAATAATGGCATAACCCTATTAATGAATAGTGAAAGATTTTGTGTTCTCTTCCCCTTTCCCGAATTGAATAGTTCATTCAATTTAATAATATTCGGTTTTCGGTAAATGTTGGGTTTTATATATCTCTCTCGTAGAGTCTGTAATGCAGGGCATTTTAAAATTACATGGAATTCATAACCGAGTATTAAGTTACATAAAGTACTCTTTCTATCTAAGTAATCTGAACCTACCATGGATCCCGATTCAACTGGTAAGTAGTGATTTCTGTTCATGAACCGTAACTAAAAGAATATTTGGTACACCCACCGACATCACCATAGATCAGCAGTCTCTGTCAGGTTTGTTCTTTGCATTTATTTTTAATTTAAAAAACACGTACAAATGCGGCATTTAAAGGTACTCAATCCGATTAGATGTCCCCATATCACCAGATTCCAACAGCAATTTTTTTTTTGAAATGCCGCTTCTGTTATCAGAATCGAGTAATTGCTCAAAATTAATGCTAACCACAATCAACTATATCATAAAATTGCCCAAAACCTGTTATTTATCAACATTTTGTTCAACGAAATTTTGCCGGTTTGTCAAATATCTGACAAAAAAGCAACTTGATGCACATCGCTTCTACCGTGTCGACTTTGTTTCGATTTGATCGTAACAAATCAGAAGTGATGCACATCAGCGAGCACATCAACCTTATGTCGATTTCCTAAACCCAAAGAGGTGAAGCCGAAATCGCATTGAAATCAAATCGCGGACTTGAAGGGGCTTGCATGATGGCGTAGTGGTTGATGTGAGGTCCAAATTCAGGAACCCCCTCTTCCCCATCAGCATAACGTCTATCTGGTCATCCATGCTAACAACGAACTGAATATCCACCACATATGACCTGGCATTTATACCTGTATTGCCGGTCGTGACTGGTCGAATGATTGACACATTAACATGTCATGATTATCGCATTGTTGCATATGAGACGATAAGTGGTGTATTAAGGGACTGTATACCAAACACACGCTTTGGGTTGTAAAAGTGGTACGAAATAATGATCGTACGTGTTCGTCAAAACTCTTACGCGTAATCGTTTTGCGAAAGGACTTTTTGGCCATACGGATAGACTTACGACTACGAATAGCTATCCGTATTCGTAATCGTAAACGTGAGGTTGCGAAAGGTCTCTAGTATGCTTACCTGCCACCACGTCTACAGATTTATTTGATGGTCCACAGTACAAGACTTGTGTTTCCCTGTCGTTTCGGTCTTTATTTCTTCCATCAATTTTCTTGTTTATCTCATTGAAAAGGTATATGAGCTTGATACCTGTAAATGACTTCCCAGTGCCTGTAATGTAACAGTTCATGAACAGTATGAACTATGATCTACACTCAAAGGTTCATGCTCTAGCCAAAGGCCAGATTGTTTATACCGTAGTGACCACTCCATCAAATCACTGCATATGTATGATGGTATATCGTACAGACTACACCAACAAATCAGTGCACTCATATACTGGTATACCATAGTGACTACACCAACAAGTCAGCGCACTCATATACTGGTATACCATAGTGACTACACCAACAAGTCAGCGCACTCATATACTGGTATACCGTAGTGACTACACCAACAAGTCAGCGCACTCATATACTGGTATACCATAGTGACTACACCAACAAGTCAGCGCACTCATATACTGGTATACCATAGTGACTACACCAACAAGTCAGCGCACTCATATACTGGTATACCATAGTGACTACACCAACAAGTCAGCGCACTCATATACTGGTATACCGTAGTGACTACACCAACAAGTCAGCGCACTCATATACTGGTATACCGTAGTGACTACACCAACAAATCAGTGCACATATATATTGGTATACCGTAGTGACTACACCAACAAGTCAGCGCACTCATATATTGGTATACCGTAGTGACTACACCAACAAATCAGTGCACATATATATTGGTATACCGTAGTGACTACACCAACAAGTCAGCGCACTCATATACTGGTATACCGTAGTGACTACACCAACAAGTCAGCGCACTCATATACTGGTATACCATAGTGACTACACCAACAAGTCAGCGCACTCATATACTGGTATACCGTAGTGACTACACCAACAAGTCAGCGCACTCATATACTGGTATACCATAGTGACTACACCAACAAGTCAGCGCACTCATATACTGGTATACCATAGTGACTACACCAACAAGTCAGCGCACTCATATACTGGTATACCGTAGTGACTACACCAACAAATCAGTGCACATATATATTGGTATACCGTAGTGACTACACCAACAAGTCAGCGCACTCATATACTGGTATACCGTAGTGACTACACCAACAAATCAGTGCACATATATATTGGTATACCGTAGTGACTACACCAACAAGTCAGCGCACTCATATACTGGTATACCGTAGTGACTACACCAACAAATCAGCGCACTCATATATTGGTATACCGTAGTGACTACACCAACAAATCAGTGCACATATATATTGGTATACCGTAGTGACTACACCAACAAGTCAGCGCACTCATATACTGGTATACCGTAGTGACTACACCAACAAATCAGCGCACTCATATATTGGTATACCGTAGTGACTACACCAACAAATCAGTGCACATATATATTGGTATACCGTAGTGACTACACCAACAAATCAGTGCACATATATATTGGTATACCGTAGTGACTACACCAACAAGTCAGCGCACTCATATATTGGTATACCGTAGTGACTACACCAACAAATCAGTGCACATATATATTGGTATACCGTAGTGACTACACCAACAAATCAGCGCACTCATATATTGGTATACCATAGTGACTACACCAACAAATCAGTGCACATATATATTGGTATACCGTAGTGACTACACCAACAAGTCAGCGCACTCATATATTGGTATACCATAGTGACTACACCAACAAATCAGTGCACATATATATTGGTATACCGTAGTGACTACACCAACAAGTCAGCGCACTCATATATTGGTATACCGTAGTGACTACACCAACAAATCAGTGCACATATATATTGGTATACCGTAGTGACTACACCAACAAATCAGTGCACATATATATTGGTATACCGTAGTGACTACACCAACAAGTCAGCGCACTCATATATTAGTATACCGTAGTGACTACAACAACAAATCATTTTTTTTAGTAGTGGTATGTTGTCTGAGAAGCACATTTATATTCGTATACCATAGTGACTACACCAACAAGTCAGCGCACTCATATACTGGTATACCGTAGTGACTACACCAACAAATCAGTGCACATATATATTGGTATACCGTAGTGACTACAACAACAAACAATTTTTGTTTAGTAGTGGTATGTTGTCTGAGAAGCACATTTATATTGGTATACCATAGCGACTACACCAACAAGTCAGCGCACTCATATACTGGTATACCGTAGTGACTACACCAACAAGTCAGCGCACTCATATACTGGTATACCGTAGTGACTACACCAACAAATCAGTGCACATATATATTGGTATACCGTAGTGACTACAACAACAAACAATTTTTGTTTAGTAGTGGTATGTTGTCTGAGAAGCACATTTATATTGGTATACCATAGTGACTACACCAACAAGTCAGCGCACTCATATATTGGTATACCATAGTGACTACACCAACAAGTCAGCGCACTCATATATTGGTATACCATAGCGACTACACCAACAAGTCAGCGCACTCATATATTGGTATACCATAGCGACTACACCAACAAGTCAGCGCACTCATATATTGGTATACCATAGCGACTACACCAACAAGTCAGCGCACTCATATACTGGTATACCGTAGTGACTACACCAACAAATCAGCGCACTCATATACTGGTATACCGTAGTGACTACACCAACAAATCAGCGCACTCATATATTGGTATACCGTAGTGACTACACCAACAACTCAGTGCACATATATATTGGTATACCATAGCGACTACACCAACAAGTCAGCGCACTCATATACTGGTATACCGTAGTGACTACACCAACAAATCAGCGCACTCATATATTAGTATACCGTAGTGACTACAACAACAAACAATTTTTGTTTAGTAGTGGTATGTTGTCTGAGAAGCACATTTATATTGGTATACCATAGTGACTACACCAACAAGTCAGCGCACTCATATATTGGTATACCATAGTGACTACACCAACAAGTCAGCGCACTCATATACTGGTATACCGTAGTGACTACACCAACAACTCAGCGCACTCATATATTGGTATACCGTAGTGACTACACCAACAACTCAGTGCACATATATATTGGTATACCGTAGTGACTACACCAACAAGTCAGCGCACTCATATATTGGTATACCGTAGTGACTACAACAACAAATCATTTTTGTTTAGTAGTGGTATGTTGTCTGAGAAGCACATTTATATTGGTATACCATAGCGACTACACCAACAAGTCAGCGCACTCATATACTGGTATACCGTAGTGACTACACCAACAAACAATTTTTGTTTAGTAGTGGTATGTTGTCTGAGAAGCACATTTATATTGGTATACCATAGCGACTACACCAACAAGTCAGCGCACTCATATACTGGTATACCGTAGTGACTACACCAACAAGTCAGCGCACTCATATATTGGTATACCGTAGTGACTACACCAACAACTCAGTGCACATATATATTGGTATACCGTAGTGACTACACCAACAAGTCAGCGCACTCATATACTGGTATACCGTAGTGACTACACCAACAAACAATTTTTTTTTAGTAGTGGTATGTTGTCTGAGAAGCACATTTATATTGGTATACCATAGCGACTACACCAACAAGTCAGCGCACTCATATACTGGTATACCGTAGTGACTACACCAACAAGTCAGCGCACTCATATATTGGTATACCGTAGTGACTACACCAACAATTCAGTGCACATATATATTGGTATACCGTAGTGACTACAACAACAAATCATTTTTTTTAGTAGTGGTATGTTGTCTGAGAAGCACATTTATATTCGTATACCATAGTGACTACACCAACAAGTCAGCGCACTCATATATTAGTATACCGTAGTGACTACAACAACAAATCATTTTTTTTAGTAGTGGTATGTTGTCTGAGAAGCACATTTATATTCGCATACCATAGTGACTACACCAACAAGTCAGCGCACATATATATTGGTATACCGTAGTGACTACACCAACAAATCATTTTTTTTTTTAGTAGTGGTATGTTGTCTGAGAAGCACATTTATATTGGTATACCATAGTGAGTACACCAACAAGTCAGCGCACTCATATACTGGTATACCATAGTGACTACACCAACAAGTCAGCGCACTCATATATTGGTATACCGTACCGACTACACCAACAAATCATTGCACATGTATGTTGGTACGTGTATAGCGTACTGACCTATTTCAAGTTTGTGCGATTCTCATTGTCAATTTCCACATCACGAAATTGATCAATTGCCCTATGTTCTCGTGCGTGTTTTTATCCTCTTGCTTTATTTCTTGTTTCTTGTTTGTTATGTGACCGCGGTACCAGGTGGAATGGGTAGGACCGGACTGCAGCGCATTGGTAGTGGTCGGAACAACTTAGTCTGTAGCAGAAATACAAATGCTTGAACACTATGTGAGGCTATTGGCTATGATGAATATGGTTTTCTAACTTCTCCACAGGCCACGACGTTACATATAGGCATGGCTTACGCCGATGTAACTTACCTGGAGGACCTTGTATCAGAGTGAAACTGTTTTGAAGAGCGTTTTCAATTGCTTTACGCTGGAACTTGTTATTTTTAGGCAAGTGTCTTAACGGAATTTCCTTTTCTATTTCTAGTCCTTCTTTTTTGCGATTCGGCTCTGAAATAACAATTTTAAACTGCTTGCACAACTAGGTTTTCTATGCAAGCTAGCTTAGAATTATGAGCTTTTTCACCAATCATATGTATAAGATAAACTGCAATTCAACTGGAATGGTTCTGGTAAAAACTTGCATTCCGATTAATTAAGAGTCGCTAATTTATTTATTGTTATTCTTGATTATCTGGAAATGCATATTAGCAGGTAATCATTTTTAATGAACCTCTTCCAATAGAAACGCCGCTGCACTCCCAGAATGTTCTTACGGTGTCACTGAATCAAGCACAGTTGTTTTGATGTATGCATGGCTGTTTGTTGTTTAGAACAGCAATCAAAAATACAAATGAAAATGATAAAAGAGTGTTCCGCTTTAGCACACGCATCTCTAGAAATATCATTACAGATTTCATTGGCAACACAAATAATATCAGAAATGTTAATTTGTTACCGAGTTGTGGAAAGTTCATCAGTAAAATATTGTGGATAATCCCCGACATGTCTGTGCCAACCCTATTCATGTGTTTAACCATTCTCCTGAAAAATATATAAACGAGAGGTTGCACCATGGGTTACTGACATACGTTTATGTACGATGCCCAATTGAAACATGGTCCGGACAGAAATGCAGACATCGGTAAGGCTTCACCGAAAGCCGTTGTGATGGTGAACATCCACGCACAATTCCAATGTGATACTATAATACATAGCTGAGATAGTCAGGCCAATGGACAGATAAACGAAAACGGATAGATCAAGAAACGAAAATGAAAATCAAATCAATCCTTCCATGACTGGAGCTTTCTGAAATTTTGCGAAAACCCTGTGCTGTGCTAATGTATACCTCTTATATATGCAAGTCTCCCATAGGGAACCTATCAATATATAAATTAAAAAAATTATAAAATTGTTAAAGAATATAAGAAAGAATTATAAAATTGTTTATAGAATGTAAGAAAAAATTATACAAAAAATGATTAAGAATGTAAGAAAAAATGATAACAAATGATAAAAATTGTTAAAGAATGTAAGACAAATGATAACAAACGATGTCTCACCTGAAATATCTGCGATGATATACAGAAGACGGTTATCTCAAGATAAATAAAGAATGATAACTATATAATAAAAAAAATACGAACAATATCGTTTAATACTCCTTTGGAAGCCCCTTTGACGGTGAATATAAACACATAATATATATAACTTAATATATATAACTTTTGATATTAGGCAACCAGTGTCTGATATATATATATGTTCGGAGGGATGTATTGCGGACAGATAGACTGGTGGAGGAATGGTCGCATGTAATTCAGTACCCCCCCCCCCTAATCTGTGAGTGGGTGCATCACTATAAACATCTGTGAATTTCAAGCTTCTCTACAGACATTACAGTGGTGTAATTCGTCATCGCATGCGGTGCATATTCTCGCCATTTTCAATCTTATATACGTTTATTAAAATTAAAATAAAAAACCGCCCGGAGGCCCCCAATTTATTTTTGACCCTCTTATCGGAAACACGGATCCATTAATATTGGCCTTATTTGGAACATTAACCCTTTACCCAACAGAACGGCCCTGTGCCAATGCATTCTCTTATATATGCGAGTCGACCATAGGTCGCCTCGCATATATAAGAGAATGCATTGGCTTAACACATTAAAAATTATAAAATTGTTAAAGAATGTAAGAAAAAATGGTAAAAAGTGTTAAAAAAAGATTCTTTTTAGGCCAATACATTCTCTTATATATGCGAGGCGACCTATGGTCGACTCGCATATATAAGAGAATGCATTGGCACAGGGCATAACTGTAACTATCACAATGTGGTCAAGGAGCCGGTTCCAATGATATCCATATTTGTATGGTTCTATTGAGACAGACCGAAGATATTTTAGGCTGTTGAAGCTTTATTTGGCCGGTTTTGGCCCGTTTGTTGGGTAAAGGGTTAAAATATGAAAACAGAGATTCCCACCTACCTCGTCATCTCAGTCATTGGTATGATTTCCACAGAACACTCCAATTTACTTTCAAACACAGCTCGTGGAGGCGAATGTTCATGTTCCACTATATTAACAAAGACCTTCACCACATTATTTGTTATATAAATATCATTTGTCGTTCCATGGCAGATCCACATGTATCCATCACACTCAAGTAAATCATGCTCAGTGCTTCTATTGTCTTTATGAAAGTACTTGATGCACACATAGTCCTCATCAAAGAAGCTACCAGGATCATCTCTTATCTGGTCCATGCTTTTGCCGCCAAACTCAATGTCCCGATCTTCACAGAACTTGTAGCTCAAGTCAATCCTGCAACGGATCTTGCCATCTAGGTATCGGTGGAATTGAACAGGAGAATTATTGAAAATAACGTTTGAGGCGCCTTCTGATCGTACAGCTTCTACACAACTCTCCATGCCCAACAAACTCGACCAGGTTTTTCTATATTTACGAAGGTCATCATATGTTTTAGGGGCCATTGAAGCGTCATAACTTGAAAACGAACTGATTGGATCTCTTATGTGATGAAGACAAAAACCGAAATTTTTCGCTATTTGGAATGCTTGAACCACAGGAATGAGCTGGCATGCATCCATGGTCGCTGACACCTGGACTTCAACAACCTATCCAAGCGTATACGACTGTGAAAACTTGCAGACGACATACTCATCTTTACCATCTTCAGAACTGACTTCTGTAACTGTCCCCATGCTGCGGTTGTGCGTTTCTATTGGCCGACTGGTTATCTCCCTTTGCAGCTTTTGAATCTTCTGTGTCACGTGATGTGACGTGATTGTGGCCGATACAAGCTTCGCCCATTCTAACATCGGGATCATCAGTGAGTTTTGATGTGGGTCTATCTTCACTCTCGTTCTTGGATCCAATGTCATAGGCTTGGGGTGTTGTTGTCCCTTGCAATCGAATACATATCGATTCCATTTGACCTCCACGGCAATCCGCTCATTCAGAGATGATGTTATGTCAGCAAATACCTCCGGTATTGAAGCCGCATTTATTTTATTGAATTCCAATTCTAAATCGACTCCCAGAGATGGTGACCAAAGAACAAGTTTCCCGTTGGAAACTTCTTTGACAAATGTCAATATTGTTCTTGGCTTCTCCTAAAAGCAAGAATGCAAAATTTATAATTATTATGACCAGCATTATTTTTCTCTCATCCAAACCCAATAGGGTTGGGACGATTGCATGCCAATGTAATCGATTACTTTTGATTTAAATTATTACGATTACAGATTTTATTTGTTCCAATGTAATCGATTACGATTACAATTACTTTAGTAAACCTAATCTATTATATTTCGATTACATCTGATTACAATACCACTATATATATAGTTATTTATCTTTTCCTGACTATCGGAAAAGTTAAAGTATAAAGGGGGCTGTATACTAAATCCGGCCATTTATGGGACCATCTCATTTTATACTCAACAGAATATATGCAACGAATGAATGAATTTGAGCCATGTATTAGTGAAATATACACTCGTATGCTCTATGATTGATACAAACAACAAGGTAATTGTAATGAAAATGAATTTATGACTGGAGTCATAATATCATTTTCATTATAATTACCATGTTACCGCACGTTATGACCGTTCAGTGGTTCAAAATCCCGTTCTGCAGTTCACTGGCTGCAGTTCAGCAGATTATCCCGAACGCAGTTTAATTTACTGTTAACGAAGATGCAAATGAATTGTAATCGACAGTTCATGGAAAAGATATCATTTTATCGACCTATACACCCCAGCTAAACTGCTTAACTGGATGTTGAACGAATGAACTAGCATGGCGGGCGGTAAAATTGTGTCCCCTCCTTGTATTTGGATATAACACAATATATAATAGATTACGTGTTATATTTATTACCCATGGCCGACCATCATCATTATAAATGAATTAAACTGAATTCGAGAAATCGGATGAGCATTTCAGGTTATAATTTCTGATCAGTAGCTGATTCAGCATTTTTCGAAAACACCCGGATCTTATCCGTTTGCTTAAACCCACATTGCTCGCCGATGTTCTATGAAATCCATTATGTTGGCGTCTCTGGGAACCCATGCGTCTATTTCCGTGGCATGCGCATAAGTTAAACAAAATATGGCACGCCTGCTTAACAAGACAACATTCAATAACAAGAAAACCAATGTCAGAAATGGTAACGCGCTCAAGATCATATATTATATACCCATGATTGTAAGTATAGAATATAAAATATATTGGTTTCGCGAATGAACAACTCAGAATTCCGTTAAAATAAAAATAACAACCAGCACATATTAACGAACCCGCGGCCGATTCGGCCGTCTCCGACCACAACCCCCAGTGGGCTGCAGAACGAACAATGTCTATAAGAGTTGAAATATAAGACTTACAAATTATCTTTTTCATTTCTTTTATTTGTAATTGGCATAGCTTATATATCACAAACCAAAAATCAACATTATTGACATAATGTTAACGACAATAAACGAAATTGAAATTCCCAACAACACCTTTTACCGGACTCTGCCTCCGGTCGCAGTTCGACTTTTAATCCTCCCAAAAATTCCCATTCTATAAATAAAACAATCATGCGCCCAGGCAAAACATGAATCTCTACATCAGTATAGAAGCGGAGCGTGCGTAACAATTATGCTTGTAATTCGTGTGGCTTACGTTTCGCATACGAATTAGGACATGTCACGCTCTTGTGCAAATCCACTACTTTTGTGAATGTAGTATACCCAATGAATGTATCCTGGGGCCAAAATCATACTTAATGGCCATGCCGAACCATCCCGACATCGCAGAGCTTGAAATTTGTGCCGAACGGATTTTTCTTTCACGCAAATCTAATTGTGGGGGACATATTTTCCGTTCACTTCATGTGTATACCAGTGCATGATAGGGCGAACGGGAATTAAACAGAGTTTGGACTGAATCTTCAAAACCACTGCTCATCGTGAGTCTGAGTAAGATTCCAGATAAGAAACATAACATAAGGCCAACGAATAATGTGATTGGGGTTTACCGTAATCCAAAGTTCTTTTCGTGGTTTTCAAGGAAAACATTTTGAACTTGTTTTCAATTTCTAAAATAAATATAAAAAAAATTAAAAACATTTGAAGCCTACCTACTGAACATGTTTATTTTCTGACTTAATCACCACAACCAGACTTATAATTCTCATTGGCCTAAGTATTAGTCCAAGCATCAATGATGTTGATGATTTGCCGCGATTTCCGAGACTTCTGTTATTGTTGAAACCTGATGGCAATGTCGTTATATGTTTATGATCACTCGTTGTGGTTATATCAATATGAACAATTAATTGACTCAACACTAATATGTGTGGTTTTGGAAATGGTATACGTGGATTATTTTAAAAGCAGAAGCAATACTAAATGTATCAACCATTTCGTTACTAAATACTAATTGACTAATACAGTCCCTCAAGAAATGTTCAACAAGCGACCATATAGGGTATTTTTAAGCAGAAGTAATATTAAATTTATCCACATATTATAACTAAGCCTCAGTTTAGTGTGCCTGTAATTTGAATGATGTGGTACTCAGAGGTTACATTTAGTGACGCTATCCCACATAGTGGGCTAGCATCACTAAATTCACCCTCTGGGAACCTCATTCTGCTTAGGCCTTGTCTTCTAAGGAAAGTTTCTTTATTATCAAATTTCTATAGAAACTTCTTCACATAGATTATATTTCTTTTTAGTGTTTAGTTTCTCTATATCCCCAAATTGGCAGAGAACACATTGCATAATCGAGGTCCCCAATGGGTGTACATCACAATATTTGGGAACTTCAATCTGAGTCTATGTCTCCCATAGAAGATGATGCCATGCACAATGAGGTCCCCAGAGTGTTAATTCTAAATTCACCTAAATTCACCCTCCGAGGACCTCATTCTGCAAATGAGAGGCACATTAAACACAGACTTGATTATAACCCTTTCTTTACTAAGTACTCATGGGCAAGTAAGTTCCCTAGGAATTGTTCAGATAATAAGTCGTTTGTTGAACTCACATTATCTAAACATGTTCACTAAAGAATGTGAATTATTCTGCATGTGCATTAATATATGTTGTCTGCTTATATTTGCTGAACATCCCTCACAATGAATAATAGACCATTCCAATGAATACTTGTATAACTGAATGGGAGAGTCCTTTTAGTTAATAAAGCGTTAATCAATACCTTCAGTTTTGCAGCAACCTCGTACATTTTGCACCCTCTGTCATATCTCTTGCCTCGCCGTGATACCTCGGTCAGTGATTTACCCAGCATCACGATATCATTCTTACTGAATGGAGCCCTTCCACCGCCAAGTGCCGCATGAATCATCCGCTGGGTAACTATATCGGCATACCTCCTGATTGGTGAAGTGAAATGGCAGTAAAACTTAAATGCCAAATCAAAATGGCCGATAACGACTTCTCCAGAGCATGAGTATTCTGCCATGTTCTGGATTGAAATCCATTTCCGTATAACCAGAGCTTGAAGTGGGTGGATCGTATCCCATCGGATTATCTGCTTCCGTTGTCTGCACAATATATTCTCATGTTCACCATCACCTTGGCCTTCTTTGTCTGACAATTTTGACCACACGTTTTTAACAAGTGGTATTTTCAGGTCTTCGACATCATTTACTGCTGCGATGTCTGGCGTACAACCCAGTAAAGTACGCCCTTGTAGATTTCCAAGCAAGTTGAGAACATTTCGACCAAACAAACGGAGGAACTCTTCGATATTCTTGCCCTCTGGTGGTCGCTGTGATCTCAAAAGTGTGGAGTTCCGAAACTTTTTTGTCAAAAATTTCGCAACTGAAACATTTGCGGCAATCATGAATTCTTCAACAAGCTGGTGTGCCTCGTCGTCTGTACCATGATTTCTTACCGGTGACCAAGATATTCCAGATCCACCAGTGCGTCTAGCCTTCACTTTTTCTGACAGTGAAGATAGATTTTTTATTGCGTCCCCTACAACAGCATCGAAACTAGACGACGCCTTTGATTCTATAGCATCCTGGGCATCCTCATACGTCAGCTGACACCTTGATTTGATGGAAGAGAGAACTATTTCGGGATCCGTTGTCTGTTCTCCCGTTTTTATATTGAAAGTCATCATGATTGTTATCGTGTCTCTCTCCTCGTCCGGCAACAGGCTGCACCTCTGAACTGATATTGGTTCCGGAATCATTTGGATCGCCACCTAAGATAAGATAAGATAACTTTTATTTAAAAGTCGGAGGTAACAACTTTATAAAAATCGACTGGAAGACAAAAATATGTACATATATAAATTAAACACATAGGCTACCCATTATCATATAAATTTTATACAAGTTAAAATAAGTTATCCTAGTTCAAATACATAAAGTTCTGTAAGTTGTAACAGTTAAAATTTGTATGTATCGAGTAATAAAAGTACTATTTTTTTTCTTTTAAACCCAGAAAAAATCAGTATAATTTAATTTGCCACTTTCAGTAATAAAAGAGAAAAGAAAATTATAATTTGTTTGAATTTCATGTTCCTGAGTTTTTAAAATGCTTTCAACGTACGGTTAGCCAAAAATGATCTCCTGTAATAATAATATAGGAACATATTAGTGGTTTACCTGATTTGGGGGATAGAACGTCTGCCCGCGTAGTCTTGCTGTGTTATCAACTACGCTGTCTTTCGAAACTATACAAGCAACGTCTGCTATGTGCACTCCTACGCGTACCGTTGTCCCGTCATTGTTGTCATGGAAACTTAAAGCATCATCAATATCTTTACAGCCAGGAGGATCGATTGTGAAAGTCGTAACATTCGTCAAGTCTTTTCTACCACAATCATCGTAATTGATGAATTTTCCGCTCTCAACCTCGGTAACTGTTGCTTTGTTAAATAAATAAGGGACATTATTCTGAATTCGAAGGATGATGTCATTAGTGTTTGTGGCCTCATCACACGGGATAACTTCTACAACGGCTCCCAATGGATATATAAATCCTTGATTCCAGTCGGTGAATATAACCCTGAAAAGGAACTTTGACGGTAGATCTGGGTTAATTGTCACATAACGTTCGAACACTAACTGGTTTTTTCTGTGTATCTTATAAACTTCAACTTTGAAGTTTTCTCTCCCAGGAAATTCCTTTTTGGCTTTTTGATGAAAAATTTCTATTTTTGGAATCGTTTTGCAAATTGGCTTCATGAATTTACTTGTCGTGTTGTCAAGTTCACATAAGAAGACAGGGTTAGTTTCGTGTTTGAATCGATGCCGTTCTAATGTCCCCAGCACTTTTCCACACAGAACACGTTCCATTTTCAGGCCAACTTTGAATACAGTTTCTCCAAGTATTTCAACAACAACTTCGTCGTCGCTGAATACGTTGTGGCCTGCTTTCGATCTGCCATGTATTTCTATTTGTTCAATTGTGGACTCAGTCTGTACTGGTTGACAGTATGATAGATGAGCGGCTCTGAACACTATGGTACAATGAATGAATTTGTTCGGATCTCGATTCAGGCAGTTAACCAACTGTTGTTTTGATAATGGATTTTCATAGAAGACTCTGTTCTTCAGATAACCTGGTAATGTTGCTCTGCGATCGAGCTCTATGCTAGTGTTTCCGACTCTTTGGTAAATATCATCAATAACGAAGTTATCCAAGTGTACCTTTTTACTTTTCTCATGAATCGTCTCATTTGACTGTTTTTCCTTAGAAATTCTGGAAGACGATAACTCCGGTCTTATATAGTCGCCGAAAAATTTATCATCTCCATCCTTCAATACATTTGACATTATCCACTTTGGTTGTTGTCGTTGAAACTATCTTATCTGTGTTTGTGGACTCTGCCTTTTTTCTACCTGACTGAAATGTACTATTGTAAATAACTCTTGTTTTCCTGTTTTGAGAATGGTCCGGTGCTGGGCACTCACTCTCTTTTCTTTTTGCTGTAATTAAAATAAAAACAAAATGATATTAATATGATGGCATATGTAACCAGTTATTAATACAATATGAGAATGGACAAATGGCCCATTCGAACCTCCAATTTATGTTTACGCAATTGGTAAGGAGGGATAACAGGTAGAAACATGAAATATCTATCTACAGACTTTATATTCATTGAAAAAAATTACCGACTTTCTTATTAACGAGTAGACAGAGGTCCTACTTCGCGATTGCATGATTAAGGCGAATTTTGTGAGCCAATTTCGTGATAAACATTGAATTGATTACCCATCCGGAATTTTATTATTGTAAGAGAGGCAGGGCGAAATCGGTTCACAAAAGCCCCCTAAGCCATTCAATCCCGAGTTGCATGCACCAATTGTGAATTATTCAGGAATAGGTGTTAACTAAGAAATTTATTACCTGCGTAATTTGTTCAATCACTTCAATGTTATAAAGTTCCCAGTTTGAACTTCAAAACGTTACGAGAATTTGAGCTGGTGGAATCTGATCTCTGAGTAGAGATTCGTGGCATGATCCATTTCTACACTGCTTATTGCATTGATCGTCTTCAATGAGGATAATCTATAATTCTATATCATGATTAACTATTAAAGTGACATTTCTTTTCAACCCACCAATATTTCATCAAAGTGACGCTTCACATTCCCTACACTTCATTCAGTTCAATAATTTCCGTTTCTACATCGATTATTGCATTGATTGCCTTCAGCTAAGGTAATCTAATGTCCGACTCAAATATTAAAGTGACGCTTCATATTCACTACACTTCATTCAATAATTTCCGTTTCTACATCGCTTATTGCATTGATTGCCTTCATCTAAGGTAATCTACATGTATGACCGACTCAAATATTAAAGTAGCATTCCTTTTCCACTTTGAAACTGAACTGATACAATACATGCATGATCAAAGTAAGTACAGTTTTATTTTATCTAACTTAATTGGTGTTGTGTCAGATTTTAAAATTTCAGCTGAATAGAATAATTTTATAAGAAATTTGATATTCCGCTCCATTTAAATATTTAAATTAATTAGAACAAGCCCAGATTTGAATGTGTAAGCTTAGTAACTTACGTCGACTTCTGGATTTCTTTTTCTTTTCAGTAGCTTGACATTTTGAATTCACCTAGAATTATTTGTAGATTTATAAATTTAAAATTATATTAATTAAGAAATAACTCTTAAGACAGATAAAGTGAGATTAATCTTCATTAAAAGATGCATAATCCGATTAAGCGCCCCTTAATCTCATATATATTTTGAAGACCTCTGTCTGTTTGTTTGTATGTTTGTCTGTATGTTTGTATGTTTGTCATTTATACAAATCTACGATTCTCGACCGATCGGGACCAAACTTGGTACGTGTGTGTAGTTTGACCAGGCGGTGGACGTTGTCGTATTGGCGAGTCCGTGCGGCGCCCGCTTCGCACATGCGCAGACGAGATCTCGGAAACGGATGGAGCTATCGACTTGAAATTTGGTATGTGAATGTATCTTGCCCCGAATACGAATTTTATCGGGTCGCCGAGCCCGTGCGTCGCCAGCTTCGCGCATGCGCAGACGAGATCTCGGAAACGGGTGGAGCTATCGACTTGAAATTTGCTATGTGAATGTATCTTGCGCCGGATACGAATTGTATCGGGTCGCCGAGCCCGTGCGACGCCAGCTTCGCGCATGCGCAGACGAGATCTCGGAAACGGATGGAGCTATCGACTTCAAATTTGCTATGTGAATGTATCTTGCCCCGGATACGAATTTTATCGGGTCGCCGAGCCCGTGCGACGCCAGCTTCGCGCATGCGCAGACCAGATATCGGAAACGGGTGGAGCTATCGACTTGAAATTTGGTATGTGAATGTATCTTGCCCCGGATACGAATTTTATCGGGTCGCCGAGTCAGTGCGACGCCAGCTTGGCGCATGCGCAGACGAGATCTCGGAAACGGGTGGAGTTATCGACTTGAAATTTGGTATGTGAATGTATCTTGCCCCGGATATGAATTTTATCGGGTCGCCGAGCCCGTGCGACGCCAGCTTCGCGCATGCGCAGACGAGATCTCGGAAACGGGTGGAGCTGTCGACTTGAAATATGGTATGTGAATGTATCTTGCCCCGGATACGAATTTTATCGGGTCGCCGAGCCCGTGCGACGCCAGCTTCGCGCATGCGCAGACCAGATATCCGAAACGGGTAGAGCTATCGACTTGAAATTTTGTTTTTGAATAGCCCGGATTGAATAGCCCGGACAACGTCTCGGAAACGGGTAGAGCTATCCAGATCTCGGAAACGGGTGGAGCTGTCGACTTGAAATTTGATATGTGAATGTATCTTGCCCCGGATACGAAGTTTATCGGGTCGCCGAGCCCGTGCGACGCCAGCTTCGCGCATGCGCAGACGAGATCTCGGAAACGGGTGGAGCTATCGACTTGAAATTTGCTATGTGAATGTATCTTGCCCCGGATACGAATTTTATCGGGTCGCCGAGCCCGTGCGACGCCAGCTTCGCGCATGCGCAGACGAGATCTCGGAAAAGGGTGGAGCTATCGACTTGAAATTTGGTATGTGAATGTATCTTGCCCCGGATACGAATTTTATCGGGTCGCCGAGCCCGTGCGACACCAGCTTCGCGCATGCGCAGACCAGATCTCGGAAACGGGTAGAGCTATCGACTTGAAATTTGTTTTTTGAATAGCCCGCACAACGTCGGGCTCATCGGCTAGTCTCATATATATTTTGAAGACCTCTGTCTGTCTGTTTGTCTGTTTGTCTGTTTGTTAGTCATTTATACAAATGACGAAACTGGGTACGTGTGTGTAGTTTGACCAGGCGGTGGACGTTGTCGTATTGGCGAGCCCGTGCGGCGCCAGCTTCGCGCATGCGCAGACGAGATCTCGGAAACGGGTGGAGCTATCGACTTGAAATTTGCTATGTGAATGTATCTTGCCCCGGATACGAATTTTATCGGGTCGCCGAGCCCGTGCGACGCCAGCTTCGCGCATGCGCAGACCAGATCTCGGAAACGGGTGGAGCTATCGACTTGAAATTTGGTATGTGAATGTATCTTGCCCCGAATACGAATTTTATCGGGTCGCCGAGCCCGTGCGACGCCAGCTTCGCGCATGCGCAGACCAGATCTCGGAAACGGGTGGAGCTATCGACTTGAAATTTGTTATGTGAATGTATCTTGCCCCGGATACGAATTCTATCGGGTCGCCGAGCCCGTGCGACGCCAGCTTCGCGCATGCGCAGACGAGATCTCGGAAAAGGGTGGAGCTATCGACTTGAAATTTGGTATGTGAATGTATCTTGCCCCGGATACGAATTTTATCGGGTCGCCGAGCCCGTGCGACACCAGCTTCGCGCATGCGCAGACCAGATCTCGGAAACGGGTAGAGCTATCGACTTGAAATTTGGTTTTTGAATAGCCCGCACAACGTCGGGCTCATCGGCTAGTTACTATATATTTATATTCGGGGGTAAACAATTGCGGATTAAGATGGATAACTCTAAAATCAAGAGGCTTCGTGTTGATAATAAGGCCAAATTTCATCGAACAATATGTTGATAAATAACACCACTGTCAACTACGTATAAATTTTTCCGAAAGTTCGGTCAAGTTTTATACTATAGTTGACAGTAGTTATCATTATTTTTGGTCATTTAATAGATTCTGATAACTGAAGCGTCATTTCTAAAAAATGTTGTTGTTGGAATCTGATTATATGGGGACCATCGAATCGGATTGAGTACCTTTAATGCTAAAGTAATTTTTTTTCAAATGACTCAATGATATCGAACGAAAAGTATCTTTGATGTTTTAGCTGAAACATGTAAACCGTTCAAAAATAGCGGCCACTCAGTGTATTTTCAATAGGAACTTGCCCAATAATTACAAATATTTACATACTGAGTGTGATTATCACTAAATCCAGCATTCCGATTGGTCGGCGCCCGCGTGACTAGTTGCAATTATTTATCGGTGAACGCGCAAGAGGGTCATAATTGCAACCATAATTACATCGACGCGTCATTGATTTTGGAGAAGATGAAAGCGTAATGTTTTGGACGCATTTGCACTCGCGCAGGATTGACTTAATAAATCATCAGGTTTCAATATAAAGAGCCTCGTTTTGAAATTGTTCTCAGCTGGTTTCTGGTCTGGTGTTATGGGATATTTTGGGCTGGTTTTGTCACGATACACTTTTCGATTTAAATACATTTACAAAAGTGGCATTTTCGCTAAATGTATATAAATATAAGGATTAACTGTCATGTGGACTGGTTTTATGGAGATGTAACCGTGAGGTAAGTGGTCATAACTTGTATGTAAAACCCTTCGGGTCAACGTAATTTGGAACGGGGTATAAAATAGGTTGACAAATATTTACATACCGGCTTCATATGGTCTGAAAAATTCTTGCCATGGTCACAACCATTTTCCAGATTTTTTCAATTATTCGCACAGAAGTGAAATAAACGTTCTTTATCTATATCATATCAGGAATAAACTAATACGGAACGCTCTTTTCTGTTCCATGTCGTACACATGACTGTTTTTTGTTTGGGACCCAAACAGCGTGTTCAAAGTTGTATTTTCTATGACTTCAATGCATCTTTATGTGATGTAATGCTCGTAGGAATGGAGTTCAATTATTTATCGACCTATTTCGATACCGGGGAAAAGTAAAAATAAATATTATTCGGTGATTGTTCAATGATATGCCTGCTTTGATTCCCGGACAACTGTTTTATACATAACTTTTGCTCCGGAGATTTGCATGGGGATATACCCATTCAAAATTGGTCACTTGACCTTGATATACACAGCAAGCGTGTACATTTTATTCTGGCGTACGGCGATTTTCTTATAATGGCTCAATCCCATGCGGACTACATTTCTTGAACATATATCATGTCTACGTCACAAGTTGAAAATAGTTGAAAATGTTAGGGTGCCTCTCCGATCTTATATGTTATCATTTGAATTACGAGCCGATGATTTTTTTATTTAACCCTTTACCCAACAGAAGGGCCCTGTGCCAATGCATTCTCTTATATATGCGAGTCGACCATAGGTCGCCTCGCATATATAAGAGAATGCATTGCCTTAACACATTAACAATTATAAAATTGTTAAAGAATGTAAGAAAAAATGGTAAAAAGTGTTAAAAAAAGATTTTTTCTAGGCCAATGCATTCTCTTATATATGCGAGGCGACCTATGGTCGACTCGCATATATAAGAGAATGCATTGGCACAGGGCATAACTGTAACTATCACAATGTGGTCAAGGAGCCGGTTCCAATGATATCCATATTTATATGGTTCTATTGAGACAGACCGAAGATATTTTAGGCTGTTGAAGCTTTATTTGGCCGGTTTTGGCCGGTTTGTTGGGTAAAGGGTTAACCGCAGATATAGCACCCGTAAACACATTATTCGCGGGTATTTCGACACATTTGCTAGTTGCATGTGGTACCAGTAACTGCAGATGTCATTAATTTCTCGTGATATTTGGCATTACAATTCAAAAGTGCATCTTCAACTAAACGTGTATTTATCCTCTTTTCAAAATGTGCTGTGTCGTCTATTTCGTCTATTTCGATGTAAAGATTGTCATTTGGAGTAGTCCCAAAGCGAAACGATCCATATTTCCTATATTACATAGCCGAATGCATGGGACACCGCCCCCATACAAATAACAACAAAACTCACATCAAATTTTATTCCTGCAACACCATCGATTTAAATTCATCAGCAGCTGAACCGCAGGGGATAACTTGTGCTCCGATCCCCTGTGCACCCACAACATTATCCATATATTATGTGTTGTAAAATATTCCATGTATATGTGGGTCACAATAAATAAGTTCAAACAATCTATATTACCCCTTTCCATGTCTGGCCTTGAGTTTATTAAGGGGAAGGTCAAGTGAACAATTTTGAATGGGGATTTCCATGCAAATCGGGGGAGCAAAAGTTACACAGTTGCCATACTTCTGTAAAAATGTGTTCAAATAATTATAAGATTTCTATTCTTCCACTGAAATTAATTCCCATTCAGCAAATAAAGTGGTGATTCGGTAAGTGAATCAAAAAATAGAAGTTTGCTTCTAAAAAAAATACATACCTTACGACAAATAATTTCAAGTTCTCATCAATGGCAATATGACCTGAAAATATCACACAAAATTCCCTCCAAAACTTTGAAATTGAATGAATATTACAGGCCACAATTTTTATCTGGCAAATATAAAGGTTGTATTTACACACAGGGACAATGACTAGAGGGCCTACGTTGGGGTATAAACCTTGATATTTCCAACTGCACCCCAGCCCTCTTGAACCAGACCAAGCTTCCAGGTCCACGAAATTCCATTTGCACACCATCCCGTGGGTTGTAACATCATTCTCAAGCTTTCAAGTGTTGGAAATTTCTAACCAGTTACCCCTTGAGGTTGGAAATTTTCCAACTGATTGCCACCACAGACTAAAAATTTGACAAAAAGTTGAAAAGCATGCTACTGTTTGTCTACGAAGAGCAAATTTCCCAACAGTTACTGGTTGGAAAATCAAACAATGAAAACAATTTAAACCTATACTTTGTGTACTTATTTCCAACTAATGTTGCGTCAGGCATGAAATGTCCAACTGTTGAAAATTTGGGTTAAATAACCACGTACGAATTCCTCTCAATCCCCCTCCCGCCCCTTAGCACGTCCCTCTTTACACATGCCTAACTAGTCTAAACGGTCTTATAAATACGCCCTTTAGACATTTCGAATTGTACTACCGCAAAATAAAATAATACTTGGAGCTTACATGTGAAGAAAATATGCCCCTAATTTTAATGCCAACATGCGATCAAATTCTAAGTCGAAAAATGGCCGTAACTCATGTGAAAATAATTAGACAGAACCTATATCCGAACTTGGCCTGTATCTTTATCTGGGAAACACACATACCAACATTGGTTCAGATCACATAATCAAAACTGGAGTTATCGGTCGGAAACCGAAATGTTATGAAATTGGTCAAATTCTAAGTCGAAAAAAGGCCGTAACTCATGTACAAATAAAGGACGAAACCCATATTCGAACTTGTCCTGTATCTTTAGCTGGGAAATACACATACCAACTTTGTTCAGATCAAATAATCCAAACTGGAGTTATCGGTCGGAAACCAAAACATTTAACAGACGATCAAATTCTAAGTCGAAGAAGAGCTGTAACTCATGTAAAAATAATTGGATGGAACCCATATTCGAACTTGGCCTGTATCTTTAGCTGAGAAATACACATACGAACTTTGGTTCAGATAAAATAATCCAAACTGGAGTTATCGATCGGAAACCAAAAATGTTAACAGACGGACGTACGGCACGACAGACGGACGGACGGACAGACTGATAACATAATACGTTCTTTTGCGTATTAAAACGGATGCCAATATAACCAAGTCATGTTTATTAGCTGTTCACCAGCGTATAATAGTACTGACGACATTGAGGAATTTCGATAGGCAATCAGCATTCTTAATTCCTGAGACGCGAGGGCCCTTTGTTGGTCATATTATCTGAACATTCCCTCCAACTGACTTAGTAGGAAGGATATGTCTGTTACACTTGCATTATCAAAACACCCATCGAAATTAATTATAGACCATTCCAATATATACTCTTATAACTAGATGGGGGATCCATTCATTAATCTAAGGGGTATAATCATAATTTGTTAACCTTTCTACTGATTACAGCATTGGTTCCCTGAAGCCAAGATGCACCAATCTTGTCGCTGTCTGCAAGTCTGCTCCCAGTTTCAAGTTTGTTCCCAGTTTCAAGTCTGCTTCCAGTTCTACTTAGCTCTCTAAGTCGTAATTTCTCACGCAACTTTGTTATTTTATTTCTGAGTGTATGGTCCTGAATAAAATATAACTTTATATTATTATCCATCCCTTAACTAACACTATTTCTGATTGGGCAAAAGCCGCCACGTGATAATCCGGGAAAAAGTCATATTGGACTCCTGAATGTCATATTGGACTCCTAAGTGTGCAATATTATAAAGTTATTATACAATGTTGTGTACAGTATGAGTTTTTTTTGTACGAGTCCAGGTTGTGCTGATAAGTCACATTGGACGACACACGCAGTGTCGAGTCCAATGTGAATTTTCACCACAACCTGGAAGAGTGAGAATTAAGTGGGGACAAATACCAAAAGTAACCACTAAAGTTTTATTCCCAAAATTTGGATAAACATACAGACGGATAATAAAAATGTCATAATACAATGTTGTGTACAGTATGAGTTTTTCTTGTACTCGTCCAGAATGTGGTGAAAAGTCAATATGACTTCACCACAATCTGGACTCGTACAAGAAAAACACATAGTTTACACAGCATTGTATAATAACTTTATAGTAATAATGCGTGAGATGAAAACATGATTTATGTGTCCTCATCTACGCTTAGAGAAAAATCAGATTAATATGACTAACTTAGAGTTAGTCACAGTCATTGGGAGTCACTTTGACTAACCTCTCAGCGTATAACAAGACAACCATCCCACCCCACCCCCGTGGTTGGCAGGTTCAACTCAATGGACGACTATCACAGCTGTCTGTATAGTGTTTTTGCCAGTATCCCCATTTCAACGTGATGCGCTAACACTACAACGGATCCAGCGGAACGGGACTCAAATCTAAACATGGCTACATGGCTACGTGGTTGTACACGAGTTAACAGCATTGTATAATAACTTTATAGTAATAATGCGTGAGATGAAAACATGATTTATGTGTCCTCATCTACGCTTAGAGAAAAATCAGATTAATATGACTAACTTAGAGTTAGTCACAGTCATTGGGAGTCACTTTGACTAACCTCTCAGCGTATAACAAGACAACCATCCCACCCCACCCCCGTGGTTGGCAGGTTCAACTCAATGGACGACTATCACAGCTGTCTGTATAGTGTTTTTGCCAGTATCCCCATTTCAACGTGATGCGCTAACACTACAACGGATCCAGCGGAACGGGACTCAAATCTAAACATGGCTACATGAAATACCTTCACTGACAGATATGACATATATTAGTATTAAAGTGATGTGAAACACTCCGGTAGGGTGATCAAATATAAATGGAGAATAATCTTGTTCAAAGTAGTAATTTTTACAAATAGTATATCCAAATTGACAACACACACCGTCATTCTCATATATTAATTAAATGCAGTGACTCCAGATGGCGAAATCGTTTACGTTAGTTTATCGCCGATAGATGCGTCCCGAATCGAGTAATAAATATTTACAATTGAGAGTAGTTCAGACGATGTTTTCTATGGATTGGTACGGTCGATTTGCTTCAGATTATCGGCGATGTTAGTAGAAGGCTACATTCACCCAGTTGCCATAGCGCCTGGCTACTAACTGATTAGTTTCACGCACCCGAACAATTGCATAATATGTCTTTAAGTTTACATCAACAAACCTTAGATTTCGCAATGTTGAGGCATATTTTAGCACGATTTGTGTTGCCCATAGAGAGTAATAACTTGGCGTGTGCATATAGCAGCTCTTCCTCGTCATAATTACACAGGTCACGAAGGCCTGAAATAAGATTGAAGCATACATGTAGCAGCCAAGCCTGATTATAGCGTGCCTGTCATTTGCAGAATGAGGTTCACAGAGGGTGAATTTAGTGACGCTATCCCACACAGCGGGCTAGCATCACCAAACTCACCATCTGGGACCTCATTATACATGGCCTCATCTGCTATATGGGAGACATAGATTCAGATTGAAGTTCCCAAATGGTGAATATTGTGATGTACACCCATTGGGAAACTTGATTATGCAATGTGTCGTCGGCCAATTTGGGGATACAGAGGAACTAAACTAAACTTTCCAGAGAAGACGAGGCCTAAGCAGAATGAGGTCCCCAGAGGGTGAATTTAGTGATGCTATGGGTCGATTATTTCATTACTGTATAATTATGTTACCAGTATTGCATCAAGTGGCGTTGTTCTTTTTCTTATACTAAAAGCAACATCGTTGTGTTTAACGAATCCAAGTCCGGCTATTCTAAATCCAATAGATCTTGTTGTTTGGGGCCAAACAATATGCCACAGAATACAGAAACTATTCATGTTGACATATCTCAGAATAAATTCGCAAACGGACGAACACAGGGGACCATTGTATCTTTGCAACTACGGAAAACATGTTTCTCCATTGCACGGAAAACAAACACTTCTTTAGACACTGGGAACCCTTCGAGAAATTCTGAAATGTGTAGTGTTGCCGAAGGCTCTGTATGGGTGTGAGTTGTTCCCACTGGAATACTCATCGAGTCTCCCCATCACGGAGAGGTCACTTCGGACGTGTGGATAACGTATACAAACACCCCAGAAGAGAGCTTGCACAAGATTATCGCTTGGATTACTAGGAATAATCCCAATAGAACAGCTAATACACAGAAGAAAACTCTGCTTCCTTGGCAAACTCATCCACCTGCCCATGCGTCACCAGACCACTTAAATTGTTTCTTCCTAAGTCTCACCAACGACGTCTCTTCAATAGATCTACATCAGGCTTTACTCAAGAAATATTCCAGCTCCTTATCTTTTCAACTTTATGGACGAATGTACGTTTCCATCGAAGGATGCATGGAAGACGTTAGCAAAAGACTTCGTTATGCAATAATAGTCCAACTCTTGGCTTTCAGTGGTTGTTTCTTATCCACGGCTGAAAGTACTGTCATTGACCCATCACAATCCGCTTAATCAGTCGCAGATATGGGACATACTGCAGTTCATAGGCGCATATAGCACTCCGTAAAGTATATGAATATGGTATAACTATTGAACCGAACTACCCTTGTCAACAAATGTTTCTGTGTGTTGTTGTCCATGCTGTACGAAAATGAACTAATGCACATTATGTTCTCCTGCCAGTCTCATCTGTTAATATCTGCACGGAAACAATACTGGAGTACGTCAACCATTGTGGAAAACAAACATACCTGCTGATGTCTCGCCTATCTTCGGACAATTTATTCGCTCTGTTTTTCGGTTCTGCTCTCCAACATGTGAACTGGACTTGCCTCTAGCTTGACAAAATCATTTACTCCACATCTACATTTCTCCTATATGCAAACGACTCATTGAGCGGAACACACAAACAACTTACTTATAAAACAGTGAGACAATTGTAATCACATTACGAACTTATTCAGTAGATGAAGGAAATAACAATTTCTTAGTAACAATAACATACACTACTAGTAACTAATTTATTTCCAGTTTCTTAGACAGGCCATTTTCATGTGATATATGCTACTTTCTGAATTCGATGTCTGAAACATTTGTCTAATTCCACTCGATAAGGTAATATGACGACACATATTCTCATGTTCCAATATTCAACTTTGATGTCCAGTAAATATTTTTTTTGGAAGTTTTATTTCGCTTGGCCACACGCATGTGATATTGCTATTCAGGTTTAAAAGGGCAACTGGTATTCAGGCAACTCTGTGTATGCCTTCCCATTTCTAAATTCTATATTATATTATCTCCGACCTCGCTGACACTTGAAAATTGAAAATGTCAGAACTTGGTCGCATGCGTGTGACATGGCGTAAACACTGTAAGATTAATATTGTGATTAATAATGTGATTAGTATAACAGTTGCAACCATATTTATAAAACATGAATATACTTGTCATTTGTACAAACGCTATCCAAAATTGAGGAGATTAACAATAAACTTATAGTGTGGTCGGATCAGCATAGCAGGAGACTGAACATTGCCGTACCGCATGCATACTATCCACTGCCCCATACATTGTGATATATTTCTTCACGCACAAATATAGACATGAAGACATTATGACATTATACTATATAATTATAAATTAAGTCAATGTAATTATACAGTACCTCATATAAATTCTTATATATCTTTGTATAGTTTAATGTTTATATTCAGAATATACACTTACTTTGGACGCATACTTTGTCTATACATCGCGCAACTTCATTTGGACAACCATTTATCTCAGCGACCTGGAGGATAAGGAATGCACTTTAAATAACCCTAAATTTGACATATAAATATATAAATAATTATTATCAGATGGGTTCTATCAATCAGCGACTGAGTCAATCGCTTGTTGCATTAAGAATTCTTTGTTCACCTTAATGTTTATATCCACGCATATTTTCAGTTAAATTGCCTGTTTTCAAACAACTTTGGCTGGCAAAGTATAATGTGCTGAAATTTAGATTTGTGCAATAATGTTGGCAATTAACCACTTTAAAGACGAAATGAAGTTATGATTTCGGGTGTATTTTAACATATAACCATGTAGCGCCCCAATGGAAATGACCAACATCAACGGGGGCTATCTCATAAAATTTAATATAATATAACTTATGATAATTATTGCAATATTACAACATGGCTGATTATTACTATTCTGACCATACAATTAATCGTCCAGACGTCGCTATGACCATTTGTACAATGACATACAGTAATGCTCTAAGTAATCGACTCCTTAACCTCAGCAGAATTATGGGTAACTTTTCAGGATCCATTCACTACCTATATACGAGCGCCTGTGGCGCATAATATACTATGGGTGGCGGGATGGGTTGGTGGGTGGGTACTACCTATATACGAGCGCCTGTGGCGCATAAGATACTATGGGTGGCAGGATGGGGTGGTGGGTGGGTACTACCTATATACGAGCGCCTGCGGCGCATAAGATACTATGAGTAGCGGGGTGGGGTGGTGGGTGCATGGGTACTACCTATATACGAGCGCCTGCGGCGCATAAGATACTATGGGTGGCGGGATGGGATGGTGGGTGGTTACTACCTATATACGAGCGCCTGCGGCGCATAAGATACTATGGGTGGTAGGATGGGGTGGTGGGTGGGTACTATCTATATACGAGCGCCTGCGGCTTTCCGATGAATGGCAATAAGCCATATTTCCGACTAAATCCTGAAAAGTTACCCATAATTCTGCTGTGGTTAAGGAGTCGATTACTTAGAGCATTACTGTATATGGTAACATAAATTGAGGTACAATGAATATCATTGAACGAAATTATGGTAGATATCCATATGTTGATATCACAAATAACAATATATTGGGACAGAGAGCGACAATAGCACTTTGTGTAAAGGCGTTGATATTTCAACTAATATTTATATTTCTTATTTTGTGCTCCATATGGTTGCTGGTTAGTAATATGAGTCATTACAGAAACGTCAAAAAATAATATATAATATACCTAGCCTTCATGACAGCAAGTTTGGATTTAACTATTCGCGGGTCACATACATGTATGTGTTAATAAGCCGGTATATTTTTTGCAGAACCACGTACTTTGTCAATTCTGTTCATTCATTCCAAGAACCATTTGTGTAACCATGTTGCGTGGTGTGTTCATTATTATGGCGTGTTACTATAAAAACAGAATATCCATCTTATCTCATGACAAGCTAGCACGTGAACACTGATGATTAGACAGCGGACATATCATATGAACAAACCAAAGTGAGTATTCACTCTAGTAACGAAATATGCATGAGTCATGCATAATTTATTTCGGCGACCATATTGAAGGCCATCTTCTATTTTGAGAGGCATTTTGGGCCCCAATGATTTCATTTTAATTTATATATTATACTTGTTTACAACTCTTCTACTGTTTTTGTTTTTGTTCTGTGACCATCTGGGACACCATCTTAGCTTCCACCAAAGCAGATTTTGAATATGTTTTCTTAGGCCCTGTCGCACCGAAGGACACCAAACTTGTTCTGACTTATAGTGTACATTTATTAGATATAGCCTAAAAACGCAGTACTCGATACTTAGTCGATAGCAATCTTGGTCTCCATCTTGAATCATGATTGTTTTTCCCACAAGGAGGATTTTAGCGGAAATGTTTTCCCACGATACCGCCGCACAGAATTATATAAAAGTCGCATTGTTACAAATTTATTTTAGGTCATACGCTCCACCAACCAGAATTCTCATATATATTTTGAAGACCTCTGTTTGTATGTTTGTATGTATGTTTGTCATTTATACAAATCTACGATTCTCGACCGATCGGGACGAAACTTGGTACGTGTGTGTAGTTTGACCAGGCGGTGGACGTTATCGTATTGGCGATCCCGTGAGGCGCCCGCTTCGCGCATGCGCAGACGAGATCTCGGAAATGGGTGGAGCTATCGACTTGAAATTTGGTTTTTGAATAGCCCGAACAACGTTGGGCACATCGGCTAGTCTCATATATATTTTGAAGACCTCTGTCTGTATGTCTGTCTGTCTGTATGTCATTTATACAAATCTACGATTCTCGACCGATCGGGACGTGTAGTTTGACCAGGCGGTCGTCGTTGTCGTATTGGCGAGCCCGTGCGTCGCCCGCTTCACGCGTGCACAGACGAGATCTCGGAAACGGGTGGAGCTATCGACTTGAAATTTGGTATGTGAATGTATCTTGCCCCGGATACGAATTTTATCGGGTCGCCGAGCCCGTGCGACGCCAGCTTCGCGCATGCGCAGACGAGATCTCGGAAACGGGTGGAGCTATCGACTTGAAATTTGGTATGTGAATGTATCTTGCCCCGGATACGAATTTGATCGGGTCGCCGAGCCCGTGCGACGCCAGCTTCGCGCATGCGCAGACGAGATCTCGGAAACGGGTGGAGCTATCGACTTGAAATTTTGTATGTTAATGTATCTTGCCCCGGATACGAATTTTATCGGGTCGCCGAGCCCGTGCGACGCCATCTTCGCGCATGCGCAGACCAGATCTCGGAAACGGGTGGAGCTATCGACTTGATATTTGGTTTTTGAATAGCCCGGACAACGTCGGGCTCATCGGCTAGTACTATATATATATAAAAGAGTAAGATCTAAGATCTGTCTGTCTGTCTGTTAGATCATGCCATGCATCTTTACCCTGGCTTACGCCGGTCTACGGGCGTTAGCCAGGGTTGAGATTCATGGCATGATTTGTCTGTCTGTCCGGATTTTCCCCCAAACCCCTCTGAACCCCTCGAAGAATTTCAGCCAAATGTGGTGTTGTGACCCTGTGTACATTGGCAGATGTTAATAATGGCGTTATTTTTTTCAAAATTTGGATTTTTTTTTTTTTTTAAATTTGAAAGGTATTAATTTTTTTTTATCAAAATGTTTAAACGCTCAGGCATCAAAGTGATTGTAATGATAGTTTGATAGATATAAATACCTTCAAGACAGTATGAGGCAAGAAATTCAGAAACTTCTTCTTTAGGGCAAGCTTCAGAGCGAGCTCTCTTCTCGACGTTGACGTCGCTTGCTTGACATGGACGATCAGACCCAGACACAATTCAAGTGTGGAGGCAAAATATTGCGAGCGAGAAAACTGCAAGCCTGTTTCCTTCAACCCCAACTCAATTGTTCCAATCAACCCATCGGCGAGCTGAAATACCAAAGAACACAAGCGTACTATTCGACCGTACAATACATTTCACATCAGATAATCCCTAATTTATAATAAACTTTTGATGGTGCATTATATAACATAACATAACATAACATAACATAACATAACATAACATAACATAACTTGAACTATCGGCAATAAATCACAATAACTGTTGATCACAAAGTGCGTTCAATATCACACTTTGAAAGTGCTGAGGTTCTCGGCTTCAATCACTAATTTCGTTAGGTTATTCCCCTGTTTAAGAACGCGCGCTCTGTGAAGAAATATAGGTTCATCAAGCCTTCATGCACGTCTAGGTTCATCAAGCCTTCATGCACGTCTAGGTTCACCAAGCCTTCATGCACGTCTAGGTTCCGCCTGATGATTTGCTGTTTAAAGATGCATTATCCGAATTAACACTCCCAAATTACTATTTCTTTGGCTTGGGGGGGGGGGGTAAAAATATTTTATTTGAGTCGAGGAACCCGTCACCCATCAAAGCTCAGAGTGATTAGATATCGATTTTTGAAGTTTGTTATTTCTCGAGATGAGCAATTATTTGTGGTCCAGAAAAGATTTGTCAAACCGACGATCTCGGACAAAATTGCGGATGAAGATTGATAACTCTAAAATCAGGTGGTAATACGGCCACCAAATTTCGTGATACTCAAGTGATAATACGGCCATATTTCGTTGAACAATATGTTGATGGCTAATAACACGTTTTTGGGAAATTTGATACCATAGTAGACAAAGGTTAGCATTATGGTGTTGCAATTAATCGATTCTGATAACTAAAGCGTATTTTGAAGAAATGCTGTTGTTGTATCGTGATGATATGGGGACCGTCTGATCGGATTGAGTACATTTAAACTCACGTTTAGCAGCAAATATTTGGAAATTATACCCCTAGATACCCGTTAATACCGCTCTGTATATTAATACAAGGTCGCTGGAGCTTAACAAACCTTTGATATCTGATTACATCGTTCTGAGTATATACGACCGTCGACCAACCATACTATGCACACATATATAATTATATACCACTGTCGTCTCTGACGTTGCTTATTCCATAAACTAATATGTGTTTTCTCTTTCAGATATCCCTTGTAAATATGTTATACATGTATGTAATATTTTTGTTAATCTTCGATCTCGGAGGATAATTAAAGAATATATATACTAATAACGTTTATGAGTATATCCCCGGGTGAGTTCATAGGTTTCGATTATGTTTCCCCTAACCGGCGATATACTTTAATTATCAGTTTAGTGGCACTCCTTTGGACCCATTCCAAGACCGTCGATGTGTTGTTGTTAGTCGTGAGGATGGTATACATGTACATACAGTTTCTGTAGTCCAAGACTCAAGCTTGCAAATAGCGTGTATGTCATTTGCAGAATGGGGTCCCCAGAGGGAGAATTTAGTGATGCTATCCCGCATAGCGGGCTATCGTCACTAAATTCACCCTCTGGGGACCTCATTCTGCTTAGGCCCTCAACTGATATGGCAGACCTAGGATGAGATTGAAGTTCCCCTGTTGAAATTGGTGGTATTCACCCATTGGGCACCTCAATTACGAATTTTATCTTCTGAAAATTAGGGAATATAGAAACTTCCTAGAAGGGAAATGTAACTTAAAACAATCTTAATTTGATACTATAGATACTTCCCATAAGATGAAGCCTAAGCAGAATGAGGTTTCCAGAGGGTGAATTTGGTGATGCTATCCCGCTGTGTGGGATAGCATCGCCAAATTCACCCTCTGGTGACCTCATTCTGCAAATGACAGACGGGTATCTACAAAATAGGCTCAGCTGTTTCGGGATTTATAAAAAAAATGTATTATGCAAAGCATGTCATGTACAGTATATCTCAGTAAACACATGCATATAAGGCGAATCAACACCAGTGCACACCACCACGCCTTTACAAAATATATAATCCGAGAGCCTGTTTGGTTCTTTTTGCACAATCGCGTATATACGAAAAGTTTGATGCCCCAGATTTGTTCCACATCAAGAACGTTCAAAGAAATCCGATTTCTTGAGTTCCGCATTCCCGGCGTTTAGGGCCAGAGACCCCACAAGAACCCAAAAAATAACTTCCATTTTAACTTTTAATCAATCATACACAATTTCTGAAACGAAAATTCCTGGCATTTTCATTTTAGAAGGGGATTTTTGTAAGTACCCTATAAAAAAAACTCCAAAATGTAGTTTTATTTGCACATTCTTTTTTTGCACAGTTTTTTTTTCTTCAATTATTATCCTGCTATCGCTGGTCATAAACAAATCGTTTAAGAAACGAATTCCATGGCCTTTTCATATAAGAAGAGTGGTGGCAACAAAACCCGAAAAAATGGTTCTATTTGCACTGCCGTATACGCGAAGATGATGTTTTTCCTTAATATTTCTCCACCATCATCACTGGTCACAAACCAAATGATAAGAAACAGAATTAGCCGGCAAATGCATGAGATATGAGAAGAAAATTATGAGCAATCACTAATTTAGCACCTTGGAGCATTAATAAGGCGCTTACAATAAAAGGAATATCTACAGGTTTTGTTTTTGTTTTTGAATACCTGAAACATTTAATTCGTGTTTGGAAAGCAGCCGCTCGTGAAAATCGTTATATCTTTCCAGACACTCATGAGATATTTCGATATTCAAACAAAAACTCTTGGTATTCTCTATATATTATAAACGAGCTTTTTATTATGGGTCATAATAGTAGAAAATTATATATACAGCTAATATACATATAGGGTACCCCACGATATTCTTAAGGAGTTACATGTACATATACTTCCCATCAAAGTAGGCTTTAACCTTATCATTATATCGGAGTGTGTCTGACGGGATATTGTTCCTCATATATGGCCTATCTCTTGCTATACGTTTTTTATATAATTTGCTGTATAAAATAATAAATATGGACCGAAGACTCCTGTCCGGAAACGCTTCTAGCAATTAATATTGATTTTTGTTTCGAATTTTCTGGTACAATACATATCTGACATTTTGCCTTGGTGCGAGCAAAGCTGCAAAACAGAGAATCAGTCCCCTCGCTACACGATGTCTGAACGCTGGCTTGTCCTAAACCACTTTCAAATGAATATGGACAGTTCAGTTTCTAAGAATGATGCAGAATTAATTGTAACCTACAAAAGTCTCAAATAAATAAATGCGACATTTCTTCACATTCCGTGTTGGTGTGGGCAGCGGTATATAAGCCCCACATAGACTGACTCTGCATGTCGCTTGGGTACGAGCGGAAAAGTTCGGATCGTAGCAAGCGCGATAACTCTATCTCTGTCTGAGATCTCCTGATCTGTTTTGGCCGATCCGTCCAACATAAAATAGCCCGTAAAATAGCCCGTAAAATAGCCCAATTGATTATATGTATTATACATTATACCATAATCATTTCATTTGATGCGTTTATGATAATTATTGCGTCTATAATATACTTACACAAATCAGACAATCATCATTCCTTGCACGAAAAAACGCTGCTAACATACGCGACATTTCTGGATCCCGAGCGGCCATTTCCACTTGGTTATGGCAAACATACACTGCAGCTGAAATGGGTTTCAACGTTATATTCAAGTTAATTATAAATACCTCTTGTTTATATTATGCACGTATAATCAAACAATTTGAAGATATTTGGAATAAAAAACTATGTTGATACTTTTGGAACAAAGAACCATGCATCTATCGGATGCTGGGGGGGGGGGGGGGTTGTGACAAAATTTGCAGACACAAGGTTGAAAACAATAATTCCCGTTACCTGACCACCCACCCCCACCATCTGTGCAATTTTGTTTTATGTTTTCCAGGCCAACGTTTTGGGATCCACCCACTAAAATTAGTAAATAAATCAGAATAATGTGCAATAAAATTTTATCATCCTGGTTCTTTCCAGCAATTACTATTTAGCATATCCCAACATATTAAAACAACCCAAAACAGTTGAATGTTGAATGGTAATAACTTGATCGGAAGCAAAATCGTCAACAACAACAAAAAGTTCCCATAGGTATCTGCTTCCCATCTTTTTTCCGACATTGAAAAACTTCTGAGTGAATAAAGATATGCATTGTATATATAGGGCTTTCACCATAGACCTAAGGCCTATAACAATCACCTCACAATTCTAATGGTGCATGTGCACATACAGTGTTTCTTGACCAATGAATTCCATGTGTCATCATAATGGACTGAGCAGTATGTCAGTGATTGTTTGATTGCTCATGTGTGACCAGGTCTACCATCATATACAACATAAAATGGTTTTGGTATCCTCTGACTGGTGTAAAAGGCTCAGAGGGCAAGATGATATTTACATTTTTTGTTATAATGTTATACTGTTGACATGCGGATGTATATTTTGACATTCCATATTGGTTATATGTTTTATATGTGTAGCCATGTATAGGACTGCAGGTACATACTTATTTACTTGGATGTTGACTAATATAAATACAGAGAAAGAATAAGAGCTTGATAGCTACTGTCTGAAGTACATGTGATAGGGTTTGGGAGTGGGATATAGGCTCTAATATATACTACATGTATCATTAAAAAGCATGTGTCTTTGACATGAAATGATATGCATCATTGCTTGAAGTAGGTTAAAACAACCAGCCAACTCAATAACTACACAGCTGGGCAGCATGCACCGGTATAACACAATCTTAAGCGTCAACCTGTTCTGTAATCACTAATATGGGCATATCACATCCAGAAATGATGCAACGGGTAATCACAGTACAAAATCAAGTGATATGAGTGTGTCTGGACTTTTTCTGCAGAACCCCCACCCCCGCATCGATCGGAAGAAAAATATTCGGCATGTATATTGATGATGATGATCAAGATGATGATTATTATGATGACGACGACGACGAATCAGACGGCTATAATAATGATAACCATGCTGCACGACGACGAGGATGATGACGAAGATGATGATGATGATGATGATGACGACGATGATGATGATTTTGATGATGATGATGATGATGATGATTTTGATGAAGATGATGATGATGATGATGACGACGACGACGATGATGATGATTTTGATGATGATGATGATGATGATGATGATGATGATGACGACGACGACGATGATGATGATTTTGATGATGATGATGATGATGATGATGATGACAGCAGTAAATGTATGTAATTTAGGTTCTACAACTGTGTTTGAGCCACGAAGAACCGTCTAATTGTTCTACGCCTTGGTTCCTCGTCCTCTTTTCTAAGAGTGTATCATATTACTATAAAACCATAATCAGACATGGTAGCCCCTAAAGATCATATTAAATATAAATTATAATATAAAATCACTAGTAGCGCCCTCACGATCATATTATTAGGCATTCCGTTAAAACAACTAATCCTTCAAAAGATTTCTCATTCTCCACACCAGAAAGCCTCTAAATGCGGACCAAAAATCTACTAATCGGAGGCATTGTCTTCCCGCCATAAAATCTTCAAGAGTGGCCCAGGCATTATTCATACCTAAACATCGAAAGCAATTAACGTGGTCATAATAGTTACATATATATTGCAACTATCAAACATCTAGCGAATACACACCCCGCGAAAACCCGAAATGTGTCCTGCGAGATATTCCATCGCTATAGCTCAATTTGACACGGCCAGATTAGCCTTCCTACAATATCCTAAAACAATAAAGCTTCTAAAATCATCGGCATAGTCAATAGAACTTTCACGAACTTGGACATCGATACTTTCCGATCGCTCTACGTAAGCATGGTCAGCCCTATCATCGAATGCTGTAACTCTGCATGGAGCCCGCATCACAAATATCAAAGCATTGAGTTAGAGAAAATAAAAAGAAAAGCAACGAAATTAGTTCCTCAAATCAAAACTCTATGCTACCGAGACCGAATGATAGACTCAATCTGATGTCTTTACATATCGAAGATTTTGGAGGATATCTAATCGAGGTATATAAACTGTTGAATGGTCATTACAATATCAATGCATGTGACCTATTAGAAAAAATATTCATCAGGAAGAACAAGACGACACAATAAAAAGCTACAGATGCGCACTGTTAACAAGGAGGTAGGAAAATATTTCTTCACGCAGATGGTGGTAAATAGCTGGAACTCTCTGCCAGACTTCGCTGTTGAAGCTCCAACACTCGATCAATTTAAAATACATCACGCAGGGACGTGGCTATAGAGGGTCAGGGTCTCCGTTGGGGGGTGTCGACCTTGGCAAATTCCAATTGCACCCCCCCCCCCCTTGAATCAGAATCAGACCAAACACAAGTTTTGAATAATTCCATTCCACCCCTTGCACCTCAGTGCTCAGGCCTAATATCCTATATACTCATAAACCATGGTTCTATATTCCCGGTATGATAACATTCAGATATTTTAACCTGAAACATTGCATAAATCCTAACATCTAGTGGTCTAACTCTAGACAAATACACACGACTACGAACAAGAGAGCAGGACACACCGGGCTGGCCATGGTTCATCGGCCCGGTGTGAGAACATTTTGAAAACTGTACAAGAAAATAGGGTCCTACTGTAAATTTTCACACGGATCAGCGCCTAATTAACGAACAGGTGGCTGACTCGGTTGTCTCCGACAATCCGACTAGAACTGCGGAACGAAAAATGTCGATAAAAGTTTAAATAAGACTTACAAATGATCTTTTTCATTTCTTCTATTTGTAATTAGCATAACTTATCACGAACCAAAAATCAACATTATTGACATATGTAAACTACAATAAACGAAATTGAAATTCCCAACTACACCTTTTACCGGACTCGGACTCTGTTTGGCGTCGCACTACAACGTTTAGTGTGTCCCAAAAATTCCAATTTCTATAAATAAAACCCCCATGCGACCACTATACATCAAGAATCTCTAGATGATTATACACCCGGAGGGCGCAATTCTTCTATTTGTAATTGGCATAGCTTATCACAAACCAAAAATCAACATTATTGACATAATAATGTAAACGACATTAAACGAAATTGAAATTCCCAACTACACATTTTACCGGACTCGGACTCGGCGTAGCACTACAACGTTTATTGTGTCTCAAAAATTCCCATTTCTATAAATAAAACCCCCATGCGACCACTATACACCAAGAATATCTAGCTGAGTATACACCCGGAGGGCGCAACAAGCAAATGACTACAAGAGGACAATGTCAACAAGGAGCGAAATAAAGTTAAACATTGGCAGTCATCATCGTAAGTGCGGTTGATGTTTTGCAATCAAAAGTGTCAATCCCGCTGAAACAAAATATTTATAAGTAGGATATGTCTGTCCGTCCGTCCGTCTGTCTGTCCAGATTTTGTCTCCCAGACTGCTGGTCCGATTTCAACCAAATTTGTGTGGTGACTCGGGGTATCCTGGCGGAGGTTGTAACGGTGTTAGTTTTTCAAAATTATGATTTTAAAATATTTAATTAAATAAATTAAAAAAACACACACAAATTAAAATAAGCTTACTATGGGCCCATTTCAGAATCAAATAAAAGTTTATATTTAGGTTCAATATGAACCTATTTGCAGATCAGAGGTACGCTCTTTATATATGTGTTTTCACTGTGGCCCGCGCCATCCAACAGAATAAAGAGTAGAATCTGTCTGACGTGTGCGCTGCGCACACAGGGGGTCATGGTACGTCCCCCGACGTACCCCTTTGTGTGGGGGTCGCAGGCCATCCAGGTGCCACTGCGGTCGTTTAGTGTATGTATTGACCTGCATGTGTTAATGTTAATCAACGAGACACAGTACAACGTTCGGTCGAAACGGGTGCAAATTAATAATTGGCTTCTATAACGATGTACCATCTCGCTGATAACTGCAATATGAAAACAAGTATTATATACATAATAGTTTAACAAGTAGCGCAATAAGAGGCTCATTGAAAAATAGTACAGATACTCATTCAGTTTAATGGTGCAAGTTTGCTTCAACGTTTACAAATCAAATCAAATACACTTATCGTGGTATGTATTATAATCTAACATTTAAGTTAAAGTGGGACTGTACACTAAATCCGGCCATTTATGGGACTATCTCCGCTTATACTCAACAGAATATATGCACCAAATTAATGAATTTGAGCCAGGGATTAGTGCAATATACAATAGACCCCGAAGCCATGACAAATAGTTTTCGCGGCTGGCTCAACCAATTTCGTGGCAGGTTAGTTAGCTAAGCCGGCTCAGTTCGCGGCTGACGAAATATGGCGGCTCAGCCGGTTGAGACGTTATAATTCAGTGTATTTCGTTTCCGAAATTTTCCTAATCCCCGTTTGTTTTAGCGTCTGCATGTGGTGAACGCCTGGGTGAACCCGTAGAATTCAACTCCACACGTGCTCTTATGGTGTTTGGGCTTTTCAATTGATCAATTATGGCGAAAATACTCGAAGAACTGCATGGATGTAGTATGAGTTTCCCATCTAATCGATAAAAGTTACGTTGTGACTTCTGTCGACTTCAGACTGCTATTTTTCACCACCGTCATCTTGCAATATGCATCAATTAATGATGAATCCGATAGTAATGATAAGATTTCAAAACTATTTTCTATTCTATTCGACAGGTTGGGTGCATTTATTGCCAGCGAAATAAACAATAAATACTTTAACCCTTTCAATACTGAATGAATGCTCCCATTCAGTTATATGAAAGCATGCATTGGAATAGTCTATTCCACGTTGAGATGCCCGGGTGTTCTGCTAATATAACAACCATGCCGTGTACATGCGAGTATGCCAATATTCACCTAATACCCACAGGTTCATAATTACATGGATATTGGAATATATTTATATACTAAGTGTGATTATCACTAAATCCAGCATTCCGATTGGTCGGCGCCCACGTGACTTTTTGAGGTTATTTCTCGGTGAACGCGCAACAGCTCATAACTGCAACCCCATCATTACATGCATCGATACGTCATCGATACCGGAAAGAAAAACGCGTAATGTTTTGGGCGCATTTGGACTCGCGCAGGATTGACTTAAATTAAATCATCAGGTTCAATATAAAGAAATTGTTCCTGTTAACTTTTGCCAAGGGTGCTATGGGATATTTTGGGCTGGTTTTGTCACGATACACTTTTTGATTTAAATACATTTACAAAAGTGGCTTTTTCGCTAAATGTATAAAATATAAGGATTAACTGTCATGTGGACTGTTTTTATGGAGATGTAACCGTAAGGTAAGTGGTCATAACTTGTTTCGATTGAGTATCATATTTAATCTGAAGGGTGTGGGAGAGGTAAGGGGAACGCTCTTTAAAATACACTTCTTCAATTATCTCCATTATTTCGTTAATGACAATTATTTCCTATTTCTATATTTCGCCATTCGGCTGCATTTTTATTTCACTATTTCGCTGTATTTCCTATTTCTCTTTTATGTATTTGACATATTATGGGATGTGGGATTATATGATATCCAATATTCTGATATACAATCGAACATCCCGTGTCACCTGTGGTAGCGATTATATGCCAATAGCCATGTAATCGTGAACCCCGATTACATATTGTTTGCTATATATAATCCACTGCGTATCGGTTGCAATATTAGGCAATGGGGTAACGTTGATTAAACGTACCTACTGGTTACAGTGAAGTAATTCGATTGGTAGCGCCCTCCAAAGGTTTTTGGACCAAGATGCAGGACAGAATTAAAAAAATTCTGGGCTCTGGTTGGTTAATAGTATAGTTTCGATACTTAAACATATAAAATACATGCAATCACTCCTCTTGCAATTTCAGACTCCAAACAAAACATTGGCAAATTGTAAAGCACGTGGTTCCTGGATTGAATTTTTTTGTCAATATTTTGTTCATGCAATTCTGACTCTAGATTATAAATCCCAAATTTAAAGGTACTTTTCATGCTCGACGATATGATTTTTTTCATGCAGAAACTTTACACAGATGCCAATCCTGGTGATCATCTACTCATTTATCACAATTCGTGGATAGTCAGGGCTGCAGGCCATTATATGTTAACACTGAGGCCTATGGGAAATAATTACTTCACTGTAACCTAAAGCACAAAAATTGTCATTTTTCTCATTTGGGCACAGTGGTGGGTTTCCTATAAATATTGACAAACAAACAAATAGGGAACTTGTAGCACGTGGCATATAATATTATTTGAGTCGGTGGTAATCAATGATATGCCAATATTAACCAAGATGCAGGAGAGAATTATAAAAATTCTGGGCTCTGGTTGGTTAATAGTAGTTTCGATACTTAAACATATAAAATACATGCAATCACTCCTCTTGAAATTTCAGACTCCAAACAGAACATTGGCACATTGTAAAGCACGTGGTTCCTGGATTGAAATTTTTTGGTGGGATGTAAAAAATGTCAATACTTTTTTTCATGCAATTCTGACTCTAGATTATAAATCCCAAATTTAAAGGTACATTTCATGCTCGACGATATGATTTTTTTTCATGCAGAAACTTTGCGCATATGCCAATCCTGGTGATCATGTAATCATTTATCACAATTCGTGGATAGTCAGGGCTGCAGGCCATTATATGTTAACACTGAGGCCTATGGGAAATAATTACTTCACTGTAACCTACTGTTGATTAAACATCGCAGAGTGGATTGAACTTTCTCCATACAATTTGAACGGAAAAGAGTTTATCCATCGCATTGTAAAGATCGTGGCATAAACTTCACAGAGTGGATTAAACTTTATCCATACAATTTGAACGGAAAAGTGTTTATCCATCGGATTGTAAAGATCGTGCCATAAACTTCGCAGAGTGGATTAAACTTTCTCCATACAATTTGAATGGAAAAGTGTTTATCCATCGCATTGTAAAGATCGTGGCATAAACTTCGCAGAGTGGATTAAACTTTCTCCATACAATTTGAATGGAAAAGTGTTTATCCATCGCATTGTAAAGATCGTGGCATAAACACAATATACGCATAGTGTTTCTGAATAACAAATTTAATCCACTCGTGGGATTGGCGATTTACAGTATTTACACTACTCGCTGAAGCTCGTGGTGTAAATCGCCAATCCCACTCGTAGATTAAATTTGTTATTCAGAAACACTATGCGTATATTCTATATGCAATCAACACTTTTTTGTGATTGAAATGAAATCTTGGTCCAGTTACAACGTTTTGTATGGATTGAAATGAAATCTTGATAATCATATGTGTGACCCGCCATATCAAATCCAGTCGGAAGTCGGGATTTTTTTACCCTGTGCCACCATAGGTCGCCTCGCATATGTAAGAGAATGCATTGGCCTAACAATTTTTACAATTTTAATAATTTCACCCATACAGAGCCCCAGACAAACATGAGCAGACGACACTCTTCTATATATGTGTGGGGCTCCCTGCAGGGTAATGGATGTTTTTTATTTTATGTCCTAAAAATTGTCCGAAACATTTATTTAAAAAAAATGATAAAAAATTGTTAGGCCAATGCATTCTCTTATATATGCGAGGCGACCTATGGTCGACTCGCATATATAAGAGAATGCATTGGCACAGGGTAAAAGAATCCCGACTTCCGACTGGATTTGATTTTGATTTTGTTCTCGGAAAAAAAATAGTTGTATTTAATTTCTATATTTTAACAGTCCGGTAGTTTGTGTTGGTAGCTTGGATAGGGTTATGTTGAATGCATGCTACAAGTTCGTGAACTATACCCACCCCACTCGGCACTATATATACCCGCGTAGTCAACCCCAAGCCATGCTCTATTTATTAGATATATAGCGCATGTGACTGGTGCGGTCCCTTCAATTGTGTATGCCCGTAATGGACTTGAGCATAAAATGCCCACGAGTGAAGCGTTAATTTAGATTTGTAGTTACATATTTTATTTATCTGTGTCATTTTATAAAGGGATCAACCTATTTTATATTATATACCATTTGAAAGAGGAAGCTCCAAAAACATTGTAATACGATCACACGTAAACGTAATTTGTGCACGCTTGTTAATTTAATGTTGCGATTGGAATGATTTGATTATAAACCGTAACGGGACATTAGAAAAGCATAATTATGTAAATTATCACACGAATGTAATTTTCAATGTAATATTATGTGGTTGTGTGGCAAGCCTGTGTCCTTTGCATGATGATTTGGAAAAGAATATTTCACGATTCAATAACCAAATCACCCAAAAAACAAAACAAAATTTAACTTGCCGGTACGATAAATGACATGTTTTCTGGTATTTCAGTCTAATACCTCTTGGTATGTTGAAGTTTAATATGGATACTTTAGCAAATGTGTGAAAACTATGACAGTGTGTCAAATTATACAAAGTGTATATTCCATATTGTTTACGCCACAGGTGTAAGATGTTTTGGTAATTTTATTTACGAGTGGACCAATGGGCGAATGCATTATGGGTGATTAGGTATTCTCGTACTTGAGTAAACCGTACCGATAGAGTCACGATAGTCCGACACAGATTAGCACATGTGTTTACGCCCCGGTGTAATTGGGGAACATGTCTCTATTCCGAAGGTTCGCTATCCCGAAGGTCCACTATTCCGAAGGTTCTCTATTCTGAATATTCGCTATTCCGAAGGTTCACTATTCCGAAGGTTCGCTATCCCGAACGTTCTCTATTCCGAAGGTTTTTGTTATTTTAAGGTTAATTCTATATTATAAAGTGTTGAGAGGGTTCATTATCACGAAGATTCTTTTTATGAAGGAAATATAACTTAAAACATTAAATGTGATTTTGTTTTGTTCTCGCGGGTTTTCTTGAGATTTAATGTCATTACATGGGCCCATACCTTTGAGTTCTTGGCATATAATATGAATGTTGCGGTATATATGGACCCTCCTGCATTGGGACATGACACAGGTACAGTTGACTTAAGTTCTGTTCCGCGCGGGCTCCAATGTTGGGTTCAATATTTTAAGGGCCAAATTGAGAAATGTATGGGCCCATACCTTTGAACTCTGGGCATATAATATGAATATTGGGGGGCATGTCTCTATTCCGAAGGTTCGCTATCCAGAAGGTCCACTATTCCGAATGTTCTCTGAATGTTCGCTATTCCGAATGTTCACTATTCCGAAGGTTCGCTATTCCGAAGGTTTTTGTTATTTTAAGGTTAATTCTATATTCTAAAGTATTGAGAGGGTTCATTATCACGAAGGAAATAACTTAAAACATTAAATGTGATTTTGTTTTGTTTTCGCGGGTTTTCTTGAGATTAATGTCAATATGTATGACCTTATTTCTCATTACATATTCACGCCACGCAGCCCACACAATTGCTATGTTTCCATGCGATTTAATATCATGTGACGTAATATCTCAATAATCTCAGAGGCAAGAATACGCCAGCTAAAGGTGGATTATAACAGTGGGGCTATAACGCTTAATGAATACTGGAGGCTATAACAAACTGCGTAGCAGAATATCGCTGAATAGACGAGTATGAGATGAACCTAACTGCAATTGTGACTTTGTATTTACTTTAAAGGCCCACTTAATTTTCGAGTCATCGATTTGTTTATAGTATATACGGTTTTAATAACAATTTATGCCATAAAATTTGAATAAAATACTACAATTCATCACCATTTGAAACGCAGAATAATTCTATCTCCTAGTTTGAAACACCATGAAACACCTTTGAAAAACCGCGTCAAGTCGTGCGTCGTATAACTAGCAAGTAGCAACTAGCATGTCCCCTTCGGCTTTCCATAGATTTCGACGTAATTTGATACTTAGGGATACTTGTGTCCGGGAAGTGTTTTGGATGGATCAAATCGTGACCCTGCCTTGACCTTCAAAATGGTCAATTCAAGGTAAAATCTGGTAAAACAGACGGATTTCGACGAAATTTGATACCTATGGGTACTTTTGTCCGGGGAGTGTTTTGGACGGGTCAAATCGTGACCCTGACCTGACCTTGACCTTTAAAACAGTCAATGCAAGGTCAATTTGGGTAAAACGGACGGATTTCGAAGAAATTTGATACGGGGTACTTTTCTCCGGGGGTGTTTTGGGCGGGTCAAATCGTGACCCCGGAGTGACCTTGACTTTCAATATGGTCAATCAAAGGTCAAATCGGGTAAAACGGATGGATTTCGACGAAATTTGATACCTATGGGTACTTTTGTCGGGGGAGTGTTTTGGGCGGGTCAAATCATGACTCCGACCTGACCTTGACCTTCAAAATTGTCAATTAAAGGTCAAGTCGGGTAAAACGGACGGATTTCGACGAAATTTGATACCTAGGGGTACTTTTCTCCGGGGGGTGTTTTGGACGGGTCAAATAATGACCCTGACCTTGACTTTCAAAATAGTCAATTCAAGGTCAAATCGCGCCTTTCGCCGGCAATCAGATGGGAAACAGCCCGGACGAAGTCGGGCCGATCAGCTAGTGTAATAAAGAAGACAGTTTGAAGAATGTAATGTATAACACGAGAAACGGGAAAACTTGATATATGGAAGAATGCAAATTTCCCACATGAAATTTGAAAGCTAGTTTATATTATAATTATATTATAATTTATATTTATGGCTAATAATATAATCTTGGTGGAGTTACCATGGACATCTTTGTGACGGCCTGAGATGCCTATTTTTTTTTCCGACGACGGGCCTGCCGACCCCAATATGATGGCCAGATATATATTGTCACCATTATGCTACGATATATAATATAACAGCGATTGTCTGGCCGTCATGTTGGCTTATAAAGTGCGGTAGTTTATTAAGAAACTGGTCATACATTCGTTCCTTGCGTGAAACTAAATCTGTTTTAGGACGAACGTAGTGGACACCCCAAGGCCACATCAAGTTCCATTCATAGTTGAGTCCCCTACGCAGGACTTACCACTGCCCGCACCTACACGTACTGTGAAGAAATGTCACATTTATTTATTTTAGATTTGTGGAGTTAACAATTCATTCTGCATTATTTTCTGAGAAACTGAACTGTCCATATTCATTTGAAAATTGTCTAGATCAAGCCAGAATGAATTGTAACTGACAAAACACTTCAATAAAAAATGTTATATTAGATTGAGAAAATACAAATGCCGGCAGCGTTCAGACATAGCGTAGTGAGGGGGCTGAACTTGAGGCCACATATGTTCTTATCCTGGAGGAATATATATATACTTGTTTGGTTTTATTTCATGCCAACAATAGTCAATATAACACTGACTCTATAGAGATAATCGGGGACTCAAACATTAAGGCCTTTAAATATGCTGTCGTTCGCTCTTTAAAAATAATTTCCTCTATTAAAAATGCTATTTAAACAGAAAACAGTTCTATATATACTCAAAAGAATATATGCAGCAAATGAATGAATTTGAGCCATGGATGGTGCAAAACACACTGATATTCTCTATGAACGATGCAAACAAGTGGTAATTATAATGAAAATGAATAAATGGCTGGAGTTATAAATTCATTTTCATTGTTTGCATCGTTAATAGAGCACATGAGTGTATTTTGCACTAATCCGTGGCTCAAATTCATTCATTTGTTGCATATATTCTGTTGAGTATAAAGGGAGATGGTCCCATAAATGGCCGGGTTTAGTGTACAGTAACCCTTTAAATTCGCTAATTAATCGTGAACCCCGATTATATATTGTGTTTTATCAAATCATTGGCGTGTTGGCTGTCATAAAACGTAACGTTTATCGCGCGGACTTTATGTTGATAGTATATGTAGTGGACGGTGGATACAATTCTTCATTATCCACCCTTTATCTAACACTATTTCTGATTGGGCAAAAGCCTGCTCGCGATATTCCGGGAAAAAGTCAAATTACACTCTCGATAGTAACACCGAACTCCCGAATGCTCAATATGAACTTTGTTATCGGGACTCCATGACGTCACGAATTAACTCTATTACGAAATGAATCGGTGAAATTGTGATGCGCGCGCAACTCTGGCGGATTTAGCAGACGTTTCACTTCCGCGTTGAGTTTTTTTTTCACTTCCATGTTTACTGTTCCAAATCATGCTCTTTAAAAACACTTCTTCGAATATTTCCGTTATTTCGTCAAAAACTCTTCTTCAAATATCTCCGTTATTTCGTCTAAAACACTTCTTCTCATACAAATCACCGTCCCGTTATTTAGTAAATTAACATTCTTTATAGAGTTATTGCCCTTCATATTAAATATGAAGCTAACATGCAGGATTAGTTATACATGTCTTCATTTAGTGGACAATCCCAAGATCGCGTGCCACGCGTGGTTGGATTGTCCATTTATTAATGACCATTTTAGGTAAGGATTGTCCGTTTATAAGTGGACAATCCTTGAAGAATTGCCTGTAAAATGCAGGCTTTTATAGAGAAGTACATGTAATTGCCGACACTGAAATACCAAAAATAACCACAACGTTTTATTCCCAATCTATGGATAAGCATACAGATGGATAATATTATGGATAAGCATACAGATGGATAATAAAAATGTCATTATATAATGTTGTGTACAGTATGTGTTTTTCTTGTACTCGTCCACGTTGTGGTGAAAAGTCATATTGGACTCAACATTGCGTGTATCGTCCAATGCATGTATGACTTTGCACCACAACCTGGACTCGTACAAGAAAAACACATACTGTACACAACATTGTATAATAACTTTATAATATAATACATGTAGCACATCAAAGAACTCACCCTTGTAGAGACATATTGTCGACTGGACAAGATCTGGATTTGAGATCTGCAAAATTTTATTTGGTAATGAATAATAAAATTTGCCAAAATTAATGTAAATATTATTATGATCTTATACCCAAACCTGATATGTAATATGTTTACCATGCCTCCATACAACATCTATTTCATTGAAAGTTGTTCCATGGGCTTCATTTTATGTTTTTAATGTTGTTGTAAATTGCGATGCGATACAACTCCCCTCGCATGGTAATCATGCAGCACAAACTTTCCTCTTTTTTATTGCAAATCTCACGGAAGATAACTATTAACGGATTAATATTTAAATGTAAATGATATTTCCATGATTTATTCACATGGTAGGGGCGTTTAAATCACATAATTGAAAGTGAGACAACAAGTATTACAAGTTTTTCATCAACATATCCTGAATTTCTGATGCACACAGTACAATTGTGAAGCTTAATACCATTACTAAATTGTCTGGTATTCCGGTCATTGTAGGTGTGTTCTGGTGACGAAAATCATTCTGACTGATACGCCAAAATCGGATTCAGTAACTCGTCCATTATTGAGAAACAGAACAAAACATTCGAAAAAGTGTGTTTGTACTATCGAACCGGAGGATAATATAATGCCGAACCGGACATCAAATGCGGAGTCGGTTTGTATCTATAACCGATATCACTGAGTCGCGGCCATATTGGATACATTCATCCTCCCCAAGTGATACAGGTCAAAGTTCTGGAGGTGCATTCCATAAATGGAAATTTGAATATTCATGAATTCATATATGGAATCATTAATATTCATGATTTCCATATATGGAATGCATCTCCAGAACTTTGACCTGTAGCACTTAATACGCGGAGCGGGGCTAGATGGATCAAATATGGCCGCGACTCAGTGATCTCGCTTATTGCAGCCTGTGATCATCCTGGTGACAACGGTGTGTATTTTCGTACAGCAACGGCGTTTAATGTTGTGAGAAAACGACGCTTATTCTTGCTATTTTGAGAAAATGAGTTCACAACGCAGGTATCTCATATCACCACGGAACGTATCTGTTCGCAACGGAATGTATTGTTTGGTCGCTATGGTATTTATCGTGTTTGTAACGACGTTAATTTGTTTTTCGTGAGGATGTTTGTGGTGTGTTACGCCGTAAAATTTAGTACATCGCGACCAGTGAGAGGCATATTACTATTTACTGCAGGCAATACATAGATAATAACCGGAGAAATTTACAGTATATCATCCATTTTATATTTTGGAACTTCCGTATGTATGTATGTATATATGTGTGTATGTGTTTATGTATGTATGTATATATGTATGTATGTATGTATGTATGTATGTATGTGTGTGTGTTTTATAGACTCGAAAACTGCTCGACCGATGCGACTCAAATTTGGTATGTAGGCCTACTTTGATCCAGGGAACAATATGGGGGGGTCAAATTTTACGTGCGACCATGTCCTTGACCTTCACCTTGACCTCGTTCATATACGCTCATATAGGCATGTTTCTGGACCAATCGAACAATAGTTTTTTTATTCGTTCTCCTAATACTTTTCGACGTTGTTCGCTCACTATTGAACGTTGTCACTTTGAATTAGTAGATCAATCTCTCATTGTCAATAGTTTTCCGACTCAATTTTGCAACGTCCACAAACAAGTCCAGACTCTGTATATTCTGCACAAACGGAGGCGATCACAAAGAAGTCCCTAAATAGCCCGGACGAAGTCGGCCGCATCAGCTAATAGCAACCACCCCTGTGGGTGTTTATACCTAAGGCGTGTGTGAATGATGACATCATATAATTTTTCTATATATATTTCTATACGATGGAACGATTTTCAGGAAAGAGTGTATGCTATTTAGCGAAATTGACACGTGACTTCCGATTAGCAACTGTTTAAAATTGCGGAATCGGAAGTGGAACAACGAGATGAAATGCCACGGCTCATGACGTCATTTACGTCATGTTGGCTTCGTAGGTGCAACATGAACCCTTTCACAATGGGAGACGCGCTAGTGCAGCATTAATGTTTTTATTACGGGAGCTGTGCTGGTGCAGCATTAACCATTTCACGACGGGAGCTCTGCTGGGCAGCATTAACCCTTTCATGACGGGGAGCTGTGCTGGAGCAGCATTAACCCTTCCATGACGGTAGTTGAGTTGGTGCGGGATTAGTTATTTCATGAAGGGAGCTGCGTTGGTGCAGCATTAAATATTTGATGATGGGAGCTGCGTTGGTGCAGCATTAACTCTTTCATGACGGGAGCTGCGCTGGTGCAGCATTAATTATTTCATGAAGGGAGCTGCGTTGGTGCAGCATTCATTATTTGATGATGGGAGCCCGAGTTGGTGCAGCATTAACTATTTCATGGCGGGAGCTGCGCTGATGCAGCATTAATTATTTCATGACGGGAGCTGCGTTGATGATGGGAGCTACGCGTTGGTGCAGCATTAACTCTCTCATGACGGGAGCTGCGCTGGTGCAGCATTAATTATTTGATGACGGGAGCTGCGTTGGTGCAGCATTAACTCTTTCATGACGGGAGCTGAGCTGGTGCAGCATTAATTATTTCATGACGGAAGCTGCGTTGGTGCAGCATTAATTATTTGATGATGGGAGCTGCATTGTGCAGCATTAACTCTTTCATGACGGGAGCTGCGTTGGTGCAGCATTAACTATTTCATGACGGGAGCTGCGTTGGTGCACATTAACTCTTTCATGACGGGAGCTGCGTTAGTGCAGCATTAATTATTTGATTATGGGAGCTGCGTTGGTGCAGCATTAACTCTTTCATGACGGGAGCTGCGTTGGTGCAGCATTAATTATTTGCTGATGGGAGCTGCGCTGGTGCAGCATTAATTATTTCATGACGGGAGATGCGTTGGTGCAGCATTAATTATTTGATGATGGGAGCTGCGTTGGGACAGCATTAATTCTTTCATGACAGGAGCTGCGTTGGGCAGCATTAATTCTTTCATGATGGGAGCTGTGCTGGTGCAGCATTAACCTTTTTATGACGGGAGCTGTGTTGGTGCAATATTAACCCTTTCATGACGGGAGCTGCGCTGATGCAGCATTAATTCTTTCATGACGGGATCTGTGCTGGTGCAGCATTAATTATTTGCTGATGGGAGCTGCGCTGGTGCAGCATTAATTATTTCATGACGGGAGATGCGTTGGTGCAGCATTAATTATTTGATGATGGGAGCTGCGTTGGGACAGCATTAATTCTTTCATGACAGGAGCTGCGTTGGGCAGCATTAATTCTTTCATGATGGGAGCTGTGCTGGTGCAGCATTAACCTTTTTATGACGGGAGCTGTGTTGGTGCAATATTAACCCTTTCATGACGGGAGCTGCGCTGATGCAGCATTAATTCTTTCATGACGGGATCTGTGCTGGTGCAGCATTAATTATTTAATGACTGCAGCTGCGTTGGTGCAGCATTAACTAATTCATGACGGGAGCTGCGCTGGTGCAGCATTAATTATTTCATGACGGGAGCTGCGTTGGTGCAGCATTAACTCTTTCATGACGGGAGCTGCGTTGGTGCAGCATTACCTCTCATGACGGGAGCTGCGTTGGTGCAGCATTAATTATTTGCTGATGGGAGCTGCGCTGGTGCAGCATTAATTATTTCATGACGGGAGATGCGTTGGTGCAGCATTAGTTATTTGATGATGGGATCTGCGTTGGGACAGCATTAATTCTTTCATGACAGGAGCTGCGTTGGGCAGCATTAATTCTTTCATGATGGGAGCTGTGCTGGTGCAGCATTAACCTTTTTATGACGGGAGCTGTGTTGGTGCAATATTAACCCTTTCATGACGGGAGCTGCGCTGATGCAGCATTAATTCTTTCATGACGGGATCTGTGCTGGTGCAGCATTAATTATTTAATGACGGCAGCTGCGTTGGTGCAGCATTAACTAATTCATGACGGGAGCTGCGCTGGTGCAGCATTAATTATTTCATGACGGGAGCTGCGTTGGTGCAGCATTAACTCTTTCATGACGGGAGCTGCGTTGGTGCAGCATTAACTCTCATGACGGGAGCTGCGTTGGTGCAGCATTAATTATTTGCTGATGGGAGCTGCGCTGGTGCAGCATTAATTATTTCATGACGGGAGATGCGTTGGTGCAGCATTAGTTATTTGATGATGGGAGCTGCGTTGGGACAGCATTAATTCTTTCATGACAGGAGCTGCGTTGGGCAGCATTAATTCTTTCATGATGGGCGCTGTGCTGGTGCAGCATTAACCTTTTTATGACGGGAGCTGTGTTGGTGCAATATTAACCCTTTCATGACGGGAGCTGCGCTGATGCAGCATTAATTCTTTCATGACGGGATCTGTGCTGGTGCAGCATTAATTATTTAATGACGGCAGATGCGTTGGTGCAGCATTAACTAATTCATGACGGGAGCTGCGCTGGTGCAGCATTAATTATTTCATGACGGGAGCTGCGTTGGTGCAGCATTAACTATTTTATGATGGGATCTGTGCTGGTGCAGCATTAACCCTTTCATGACGGGTAGCTGTGCTGGTCCAGCATTAACCCTTCCATGGTGGGACCATGACGGCAGTTGCGTTGTTGCAGCATTAGTTATTTCATGAAGGGAGCTGCGTTGGTGCAGCATTAAATATTTGATGATGGGAGCTGCGTTGGTGCAGCATTAACCCATTCATGACGGGAGCTGCGTTGGTGCAGCATTAACTCTTTCATGACGGGAGCTGCGTGGTGCAGCATTAATTATTTGATGATGGGAGCTGCGTTGATGCAGCATTAACTCTTTCATGACGGGAGCTGCGTTGGTGCAGCATTAATTATTTGATGATGGGAGCTACGTTGGTGCAGCATCAACTCTCTCATGACGGGAGCTGAGCTGGTGCAGCATTAATTATTTCATGACGGGAGCTGCGTTGGTGCAGCATTAACTATTTTATGATGGGATCTGTGCTGGTGCAGCATTAACCCTTTCATGACGGGTAGCTGTGCTGGTCCAGCATTAACCCTTCCATGGTGTGAGCTGCATTGGTGCAGCATTAACCATTTCATGACGGCAGCTGTGCTGGTGCAGCATTAATTATTTTATGACGGGATCTGCGTTGGTGATGAAAAGCAAATTCGGGATACAGCATGTGTGGTTGCTCCACTACGTGTCACGTATGATTCATATTATCTTATATGTATACCTTCACGGTATACCCGAATCATGTAGCAGGGATTTAACATAAGCATGACATTAGCAAATTAGCTACCGATTTGCATATTACATGTATGGCTTCATATATACTGCGATCTGAGTTATTCAGCGAAACAGCTATGGTAGAAATTATGATAAAACAACATCTATATACGTAAGGTTACGTAGATGTACCTTTATTCTGAAGACACAATACTCCGAATGTCCGATATACCAAACGAGTTGTTTCGTCATTTCAGTTACTTTCAGTTTAGCCACCTAATCCGAGAGCCTGATGGGTTCTATTTGCACAATCGCATACGAAAGGTTTAATGCCCCAGATTTGTTCCACCCAGGTACGTTTAAGGAAATCTGATTTATTGAGTTCCGCATTCCTGGCGTTTAGGGGCCAGAGACCCCACAAAACCCACAAAAATGACTTCTATTTGCACTTTTGAGTACAAAGCTGATTTTTTATATAACTAGTGCTCCAGAAAACACTGATCAACAATACACAATTTCTGAAACGAAATATCCTGGCGCTTTCATTTCAGAAGGGGGTTTTTGATAGTACCCCCAAAACCCCCAAAAATGACTTCTATTTGCACTTTCGAGTACAAAGCTGAGTTTTGTATTAATAGTGCTCTAGTCTTTACTGATCGATGATACACAATTTCTGAAACGAAATTCCCTGGCGTTATCATTTCAGAAGGGGTTTTTGAATGTACCCCCAAAAACCAGAAAATTTATTTTGATTTGCACATACTGTCGATTACACAGCACAATTTTGAGGTGAAATCGGAATAAATTTATAATAAGCTGTTATTTGGGGTCAATTCAGTAAATATAACTGCTAAATATAACGAAAACGCCAAAATTTCCGCGCGTTTCAGGGAGGAAAATTCTTTATTTTTGGGTAAAAAAAAATGCAGGAAAACATGTAAGAAAATGAAAATTTAAATTTTAGTCCGAGAACCAGGCCGGTCAATGTGCATACCCCATCCATGATTAAACTTCATTCATTTTTTGTTTGTAAGGATGTCTGCTCAAACTATTTCGACGTTAAAATGTGATCTCGTCCAGTGTATGCACCGGGCAATATGGCGGCCATTTCCGGGAGTAGGCCTATACCCCCACTCACTACATAACTTTACAACAAAAACCCATTGTTCTTGTTTCCATGGCATATGCTTGTCATTTCATGCACAATTTGACTAAAATAATCAAAAATGGAGGACAAAATGGCAACCGGGAGTAGTAAAAAGAGCATTTTACGGTAACTTTCACCATACATGTAGGTGCCAGTTGCGCCACCATACATGATGTCCAATCTTTAACCGATAATAGTATGTCATAACCCGATATTTCAAAAATGACGACGAAAATGGCAATCAGAAGTCAACAATTGAAGTGCTTTTTTAATTTCTAACTTTTTAAACTAAATCTTCAAATATCGAATAAATATATAGCCAATAAGTAGTGGTATATATGCCATAATACAAAGCCACCAACTAGTTTCAGAATACATAAAAATGAGTGTCCCAAACCACCTAACGAGTGTACCAAATAATATACTGAGTCACCTACTTAGATCCAATATCAATCTATGAGTATCCCAATCCATACGTCTGGTGCACCAAATTCAAATATTGTCCCGAGTAAACATCGTAAATAATCCATCCAACAAGTTTCCCAAACCACAATGTAGTGCCCCAGACCACATGCAACTGGTTCCCAACCCACATAGTCCCCCAAGCCATGCATCTGATGTCCAAGCCCCCACAATGAGTATCACAAGCCATCATAAGCCATATAAATTCACCCGATTATTGTCGCAACCCTCCAACGATTGTTCCAAACCACAGTCCATGGTAGTGCCCCAAACAATGGAACTGGTGTTCCAAACTACACAGGTTTTGTCCCAAACTACCCAAAATGAGTGTCCCTAACCATCCGACGAGTGCTCTAAATCATACAACGAGTGGGTCAATCCATCCAATGATTGCCCCAAACTACCAAATGATGTCCCAAACCATCCAACGAGTGTTCGAAAGGAAAAGAGTCCAATATGCACCAAAACTAGTGTCCCGGGCCATCCGATGAGAGTTCTATGTCATACAACAGGTGTCCCAAACCACCAACTGTCGTCTCAATCCATTCAACGGACCAATCTGTGAACCAGTCGACAAATTAGTGTCCCATTCAACCACTCGTGTGTCCGATATCCACACCCGGTGTCCAAAAACCACCAAATCTGGTGTGCTTACCCACACAATTAGTATCACAAGGCATCCTAGGAGTGTCTCAACCCGATTAGTGTCGCAACCCTGCAACGATTTTTACAAATCACAGTGCACGGTAGTGCCCTAAAACAATGCAATTTGTGTTCCAAACCACATAGGTTTGGTCCCAAACCACAAAGCGTCCCTCGCCATCCAACGAGTGCTCCAAACCATACGAGTGGTCAATCCATCCAATGATTGCCCCAAACCACACAACGCGTGTCCCAAACCATCCAACGAGTGTTCGAAAGGAAAAGAGTGTCTAATGTGCACACAATACCCCACAACTAGAGTCCCACGTCATCCGGGGAGAGCTCTATTTCATATAATAGGTGTCCCAAATTACCAAAAGTCGTCTCAATCCATTCAATGGCCCAATCAGTGAACAAAGCGACAAATTAGTGTCCCATCCCACCACACATGTGTCTCATATCCACATCGAGTGTCCAACCACCCAATTGGTGTCTCAAACCATGCAATGGGTGTCACAAACCACACAGCGAGTGACCCAGACCATAAAACTAGTATATCACAAACCAGCCATTGAGTTCCCACTCCACCAAATGGTGTCACAAATCATATACTAACTGGCATCTCAATACATCCAAACTAGTGTACAAAACCCTCCACTGAGTATTTAACCCTTTCATGATGGGTGCTGTGTTGCTGCAACTTTAATGATCCTAGGTGCCATGCATGCTCCCATAGGGAGTCTTGCATATATAAGAGAATGCCGTGGCTTACATGGCCAAGGTAGGTTTTATTAGGCCAATGCATTTTCTTATTTTTGCGATGCGCCCTATATGGCACAGGGTTTTCGCAAAATTTCAGGAAGCTACAGTCATTAAAGGGTTAAGACAATCAAATGAGTGTTCCAAAGCATACAGTGTGTTTGCCAAACCAAGAGACACTCTCTGTGTGGTTTAAGATATTCGATGGATGATTTTGTACAATAGTTGGGACAATCATTCGATGGTGTGGGACATTCAGCATGGGGTGGTATTATACACCAGTTGGATGTTTTTAGACACTCCTGGTCGTTGTGGTTTGAGGCAATCGTCGTGTTGCATGGGGCGGCCATTGGATGGGTATGAACACTCATTGACTGGTTTGCATTGGACACACATGGGATGGTGTGGGGTTCTCAATTAATGGTTTGAGATGCTCGTTGTGAGGTTTGGGACACCACGTGCAATTTGGGACATTCTCTGGATTTGGATTACTCATTAGGGTGTGTTTGGGCACCAGTTGGATGGTTTGCGACACTGGTTGGGTCGATTGGGATACGTATTGGGTGGTTCGGGACACTAGTTGTGTCGATTGGGATACGTATTGGGTGGTTCGGGACCTGGTTGGGTCGATTGGGATACGTATTGGGTGGTTCGGGACACTGGTTGGATCGATTGGGATACGTATTGGGTGGTTCGGGACACTGGTTGGGTCGATTGGGATACGTATTGGGTGGTTCGGGACACTAGTTGGGTCGATTGGGATACGTATTGGGTGGTTCGGGACAATGGTTGGGTTGATTGGGATACGTATTGGGTGGTTCGGGACACTGGTTGGGTCGATTGGGATACGTATTGGGTGGTTCGGGACACTGGTTGGGTCGATTGGGATACGTATTGGGTGGTTCGGGACACTGGTTGGGTCGATTGGGATACGTATTGGGTGGTTCGGGACACTGGTTGGATCGATTGGGATACGTATTGGGTGGTTCGGGACACTGGTTGGGTCGATTGGGATACGTATTGGGTGGTTCGGGACACTGGTTGGGTCGATTGGGATACGTATTGGGTGGTTCGGGACACTGGTTGGGTCGATTGGGATACGTATTGGGTGGTTCGGGACACTGGTTGGGTCGATTGGGATACGTATTGGGTGGTTCGGGACACTGGTTGGGTTGATTGGGATACGTATTGGGTGTTTCGGGACACTGGTTGGGTCGATTGGGATACGTATTGGGTGGTTCGGGACACTGGTTGGGTCGATTGGGATACGTATTGGGTGGTTCGGGACACTAGTTGGGTCGATTGGGATACGTATTGGGTGGTTCGGGACAATGGTTGGGTTGATTGGGATACGTATTGGGTGGTTCGGGACACTGGTTGGGTCGATTGGGATACGTATTGGGTGGTTCGGGACACTAGTTGGGTCGATTGGGATACGTATTGGGTGGTTCGGGACACTAGTTGGGTCGATTGGGATACGTATTGGGTGGTTCGGGACACTAGTTGTGTCGATTGGGATACGTATTGGGTGGTTCGGGACACTGGTTGGATCGATTGGGATACGTATTGGGTGGTTCGGGACACTGGTTGGGTCGATTGGGATACGTATTGGGTGGTTCGGGACACTGGTTGGGTCGATTGGGATACGTATTGGGCGGTTCGGGACACTGGTTGGGTCGATTGGGATACGTATTGGGTGGTTCGGGACAATGGTTGGGTCGATTGGGATACGTATTGGGTGGTTCGGGACACTGGTTGGGTCGATTGGGATACGTATTGGGTTGTTCGGGACACTGGTTGGGTCGATTGGGATACGTATTGGGTGGTTCGAGACACTGGTTGGATCGATTGGGATACGTATTGGGTGGTTCGGGACACTGGTTGTGTCGATTGGGATACGTATTGGGTGGTTCGGGACACTGGTTGTGTCGATTGGGATACGTATTGGGTGGTTCGGGACACTGGTTGGGTCGATTGGGATACGTATTGGGTGGTTCGGGACACTGGTTGGGTCGATTGGGATACGTATTGGGTGGTTCGAGACACTGGTTGGATCGATTGGGATACGTATTGGGTGGTTCGGGACACTGGTTGGGTCGATTGGGATACGTATTGGTGGTTCGGGACACTGGTTGTGTCGATTGGGATACGTATTGGGTGGTTCGGGACACTAGTTGGGTCGATTGGGATACGTATTGGGTGGTTCGGGACACTAGTTGGGTCGATTGGGATACGTATTGGGTGGTTCGGGACACTGGTTGGATCGATTGGGATACGTATTGGGTGGTTCGGGACACTGGTTGTGTCGATTGGGATACGTATTGGGTGGTTCGGGACACTGGTTGGGTCGATTGGGATACGTATTGGGTGGTTCGGGACACTGGTTGGGTCGATTTGGGATACGTATTGGGTGGTTCGGGACACTGGTTGGATCGATTGGGATACGTATTGGGTGGTTCGGGACACTAGTTGGGTCGATTGGGATACGTATTGGGTGGTTCGGGACACTGGTTGGATCGATTGGGATACGTATTGGGTGTTTCGGGACACTGGTTGGGTCGATGTGGGATACGTATTGGGTGGTTCGGGACACTGGTTGTGTCGATTGGGATACGTATTGGGTGGTTCGGGACACTGGTTGGGTCGATTGGGATACGTATTGGGTGGTTCGGGACAATGGTTGGGTCGATTTGGGATACGTATTGGGTGGTTCGGGACACTGGTTGGGTCGATTGGGATACGTATTGGGTGGTTCGGGACACTGGTTGTGTCGATTGGGATACGTATTGGGTGGTTCGGGACACTGGTTGGATCGATTGGGATACGTATTGGGTGTTTCGGGACACTGGTTGGGTCGATGTGGGATACGTATTTGGTGGTTCGGGACACTGGTTGGGTCGATTGGGATACGTATTGGGTGGTTCGGGACACTAGTTGGGTCGATTGGGATACGTATTGTGTGGTTCGGGACACTGGTTGGATCGATTGGGATACGTATTGGGTGTTTCGGGACACTGGTTGGGTCGATGTGGGATACGTATTGGGTGGTTCGGGACACTGGTTGGGTCGATTGGGATACGTATTGGGTGGTTCGGGACAATGGTTGGGTCGATTTGGGATACGTATTGGGTGGTTCGGGACACTGGTTGGGTCGATTGGGATACGTATTGGGTGGTTCGGGACACTGGTTGGGTCGATTGGGATACGTATTGGGTGGTTCGGGACACTAGTTGGGTCGATTGGGATACGTATTGGGTGGTTCGGGACACTAGTTGGGTCGATTGTGATACGTATTGGGTGGTTCGGGACACTGGTTGGGTCGATTGGGATACGTATTGGGTGGTTCGGGACACTGGTTGTGTCGATTGGGATACGTATTGGGTGGTTCGGGACACTGGTTGGGTCGATTGGGATACGTATTGGGTGGTTCGGGACACTGGTTGGGTTGATTGGGATACGTATTGGGTGGTTCGGGACACGGGTTGGGTCGATTGGGATACGTATTGGGTGGTTCGGGACACTGGTTGGGTCGATTGGGATACGTATTGGGTGGTTCGGGACACTGGTTGGGTCGATTGGGATACGTATTGGGTGGTTCGGGACACTGGTTGGATCGATTGGGATACGTATTGGGTGGTTCGGGACACTGGTTGGGTCGATTGGGATACCTATTGGGTGGTTCGGGACACTAGTTGGGTCGATTGGGATACGTATTGGGTGGTTCGGGACACTAGTTGGGTCGATTGGGATACGTATTGGGTGGTTCGGGACACTAGTTGGGTCGATTGGGATACGTATTGGGTGGTTCGGGACACTGGTTGGGTCGATTGGGATACGTATTGGGTGGTTCGGGACACTGGTTGTGTCGATTGGGATACGTATTGGGTGGTTCGGGACACTGGTTGGGTCGATTGGGATACGTATTGGGTGGTTCGGGACACTGGTTGGGTTGATTGGGATACGTATTGGGTGGTTCGGGACACTGGTTGGGTCGATTGGGATACGTATTGGGTGGTTCGGGACACTGGTTGGGTCGATTGGGATACGTATTGGGTGGTTCGGGACACTGGTTGTGTCGATTGGGATACGTATTGGGTGGTTCGGGACACTGGTTGGGTCGATTGGGATACATATTGGGTGGTTCGGGACACTGGTTGGGTCGATTGGGATACGTATTGGGTGGTTCGGGACACTGGTTGGGTCGATTGGGATACGTATTGGGTGGTTCGGGACACTGGTTGGGTCGATTGGGATACGTATTGGGTGGTTCGGGACACTGGTTGGGTCGATTGGGATACGTATTGGGTGGTTCGGGACACTGGTTGGATCGATTGGGATACGTATTGGGTGGTTCGGGACACTGGTTGGGTCGATTGGGATACGTATTGGGTGGTTCGGGACACTAGTTGGGTCGATTGGGATACGTATTGGGTGGTTCGGGACACTAGTTGGGTCGATTGGGATACGTATTGGGTGGTTCGGGACACTAGTTGGGTCGATTGGGATACGTATTGGGTGGTTCGGGACACTGGTTGGGTCGATTGGGATACGTATTGGGTGGTTCGGGACACTGGTTGTGTCGATTGGGATACGTATTGGGTGGTTCGGGACACTGGTTGGGTCGATTGGGATACGTATTGGGTGGTTCGGGACACTGGTTGGGTTGATTTGGGATACGTATTGGGTGGTTCGGGACACTGGTTGGGTCGATTGGGATACGTATTGGGTGGTTCGGGACACTGGTTGGGTCGATTGGGATACGTATTGGGTGGTTCGGGACACTGGTTGGGTCGATTGGGATACGTATTGGGTGGTTCGGGACACTGGTTGGATCGATTGGGATACGTATTGGGTGGTTCGGGACACTATGGACTGGGTTGCATGGTTTGGTATACTATATTAATTAAGATGGTGGTTTGAGACCCACGTTGCGTGGATTTAAGCGCCTTATATGACTTGGGACACTCGTTAAGTGGTTTTGGACACTAATTTGGATATGTTTGGATACAAGTTTGGTTGCTTTTGACATTTCATGGCATATAGGACTATTAGCTATAAATTATATTCGATATGAGAAGATTTGGTTACAATTTAAATCATTGAAATTTTTTCCTTCTTTAATTTCGATGCCATGGAAACAGTCTGGTGAACTTTAGCCAAACTTGCCCCCTTTTACTGCTGGCGGTCGCCATTTTGTCCCTATTATGGATACTGATGCCCTCATTTCTGCCCTAAATGGGCACTAATGGTTCATATCTGCCATATTATTAGTATTCAGTATTCAGTACACTGGTGAGTTCAATTCCCTTCTGGGCATTAAAATAATAATTGATTTTTCTTCGAAATTGTGTTTTAATTCTATTTTAATTTGATGGACACTGAAGGGCCAAATCCTCGTGATATGACTCATTATTATCAGATATCGATTTAGCATCGTATATTGTTTTTTCTTAAAAAATGGAAGCTGTTTGGTAAAATGTAACGAAATTTGCCAAATTTGACCACATCTGGACACCATTTTGTCCGCTATTTTGGATTTTGTATATAATGACAACAATAACAATTTGTTCTTGTTGCATGTTTCTGCCATCTTTATAACATAAATTTTAATTTCATTGAAGTTTATATTCTACAAGGAACGAAATAACTGACAATAAAGCCATACACGTAAATACGACTTTTCAAAAAACTCTAGAAAATTTTCCCCAAAGCGGATTTTGAAAATGTTGTTCCCCCGATTCTGCCCGATAAAATGATACAAATAATTATATATTGAATATTTTCCATTGTTTTATCGCTTATATGAAAACTATGAAATGCCACGTGTTACTGCACCATTGATTCTGACCAAGAACCAAAAACCAAAACAAAACAAAAATTACCCCACCACAATAATACTTACTCCTATATAATTAAGTATTATTGAGGGAGTGTCAATTTTTGTTCTGGTGACCTGTGCTTCTTAAATTAATACGTCACGGAATTTCGTTTCTTAAACGAAGTTTTTATGACCAGCGATAGCAGGATAACTATTGAGGGGAAAAAATCAGCTTTGTCTTCGACGTTATTCGCAAATAAATGTAAATTTTCGGGTTTTTGGGGGTACTTTAAAAAAAACCCATTCTGAAATGAAACGCCAGGGAATTTAGTTTCAGAAATTGTGTATTATTGATCAGTGATGAATATAGCACTATTAATATGAAAATCAGCTTTGTACTCGAAAGTGCAAATAGAAGTCGTTTTGGGGGTTTTGGGGGTACTTTCAAACCCACCCTTCTAAAATGAAAACGCCAGGAAATTTCGTTTCAGAAATTGTGTATTGTTGATCAGTGATTGCTGGAGCACTATTAATATAGCTTTGTACTTAAAAGTGCAAATAGAAGTCATTTTGGGGGGTTTTGTGGGGTCTCTGGCCCCTAAACGCCAGGAATGCGGAACTTAAGAAATCCGATTTCCTTGAACGTTCCTGGGGTGTAACAAATCTGGGGCATCAAACCTTTCGTACGCGATTGTGCAAATAGACCACAGCAGGCTCCCTATTTAACCCATTCACCATGATCGTCTCGGGGCCATAGAAGATGTCAGGAAAATCATAATTCGTCATGAATCTTCTACAGAAGAATGCTAGTAAAATAAATCCACCAGCCCAAAGAATCGTGTATACGAACGATGGCGAAAGTTGTATGACATTATTAGAGCCACTGTGACACCTAACGTTGAGTTTATTCAGAGAATTCCAATGGATTTAGAAAAAAACAGATTCTTCAACTTGAGTGTATACCTTATAAGGAATATTATTGTGTTGTGTGATTTAATGACTACAGCGAAAAAGGATTCTCGAATCAATGACTTGTTTACAGGAGGGAGCCACATCGCCATTTATCTGTCATAATACTGGACTGACATTTATACCATAACAAATATCCATCACACACACTTTTCAGATTAGGTTCAACGATATTCAACAATAAAGATATTGGCGCGTCCGTACTTATTCACACTTTTTCTTTTCCTCGCCAAACTCACTGATTTATCGGCCAGGAATGTTGATACGAAAATACACACCGTTTCCATGGCAGCAGCTGTGAGTTACACGCGGCAGGATGAATGTGCGGTATGACTATATAAGAATTTCATTGTGTCAAAATTCAAATTCTGAGAGGCATCCATGCTTGCCAGTCACAGGTTTAAATTGTCTACAGATTTGTCTAATAAAACACCGGCTGATCAGTGCTATAATGTTCTAAGAACAATTTGGCGGGAAAACGAGATATTGATATGGTTCGATTCGGCGCCACGGGATTTCGTATCGGAAAATCACAACTATATCGTGTATACATGTAGCACATACCAAACTTGAATGACAGGTTCTGGAAATCTATTCCGTCTCCAAAATAAAATTATATTGTCAGTGTTACATGTATATCTCCACTGTGTACCAACGAGTGACCTAGTTTGTACCGTGTGATCACATGAATTTCAGTGATATAATGTTGCATCTCCAATCTTCGATAATAAGGAATAGAAATCGAAATTGGCGGAGTGCCAGTGAAGTGATTGATTGAAAAGTCTGTTTTCTTACTCATTCGTGTGAAAACCGTATTTGATGACACCCCGCCTGTTTGGGGGCAGTCTAGACAGTTTGACCTACATTCTCTGCAGTTCTACCGTTGGTGTTTGACCTATATTCTCCGCCCACGCGTCGGTCTACTTGTACCGGTTGGACATGTCCGGACATGACCCGCTGGTTATATCCAGACTTTTCCATATGAATGGTATAGTATCTACATGTATATCACGTGATGATCTCGGTGGGGTAGCTTCAGTCTTTAATTTTAAAGGGACACTAGGCTCTCACTGGGGATGATTATTAAAGTGACACTCACTATGGATGAATGTTAAAGTAACGCATGGCGCACACTGTGGGATAATGTCAAAGTGACACTCGCATTGAAAACTTCAAAAAGTTCAAAAAGTTCAAAAATTTCAAAAATTTCAAAAACTTCAAAAAGTTCAAAAAGTTCAAAAAGTTCAAAAATTTCAAAAACTTACAAAATTTCAAAAATTTCGAAAAACTTCAAAAACTTCAAAAAATTTCAAAAACTTCAAAAACTTCACAAATTTCACAAATTTCACAAATTTCACAAATTTCAAAAAACTTTAAAAATTAAACAAAATTCAGGATTTAGTCATAAATGTGACCCGCTATATCAAATCCAGTCGGAAGTCGGGATTTTTTTTTATCCTGTGCCAATGCATTCTCTTATATATGCGAGTCGACCAGCCACCGCCGCCGGCGGCGGCGGCGGCGGCAACTACATAATCCTATGGCATGCAAAGAAATTGGCGCCGGCGCTGCCGCCGGCGGTTCAGGATTTAGTCAAAAATATGGCTTGTTTCCATTCATCGGAAAGCTATGGGGGTACGGTGGTGAGCGCCACTGAAAAAAGCAAGTGAGCGAGGGAAAAAAGAGAAAAATAACATGACAAGTAGTACATAGTACAATTTATTATATTAACTATTCACAGTCACTTTCGTCCGAATTGTCATCACTTTCGTCAGATGTGTCATTTGTTTCGTCCATGAACTTTTCTAGCAATGGTCTGTACTTTAATATTGACATTTTCACTGCATCACGATCTTCAAAACCATTCTTCATATATTTCTCCACTTTATCCATGACACTGTTGTGCAGCGTACCATTGCGCAGCCACATATTCTTTATTATTGTCCAAGCATAAACATTCATAAATAGCCTCATGCCTTCAGTTTTAAGATCTGTACTTTTAAGGTCCTTGTCAGCTTGTACTTTTGCCTCTTTTTCTGTCGAGCCATTTTCCATATACGTTTCCACGTTATCACTCCATGCTTCTTGTGCTTTATCTCTACTCTCATCACACAAACTTTTGAAGTATTCATCTTCATTCGATTTAATTTTCTTATTCTGACTATCATCCGTGTCCTCAGTTAATTTTCGTTTTAACTTATTTTCTTGACACCAGTTTTTTACGTGTCTCTGGACATCATGCTGATCTTCGAACAAAAGCCCACAGTCATTGCAAGGGTACGACATGTCTTCTTGAATGCCTATGTTTTTATGGTTTTCTTTATTAATTTCATTGATCTCACCAGGTGTCCTTATGTCCTTAGTATAGCCATTATGTTGACCCTGGGGCACACTATAATTATATGTCATGCACTCCCGTTGACCAGGGAGATCTCTGTCATCATATTTCATCTCATTCCGTTGATCCGGGCTATTGTTGTCATCACATTTCACCACATTCTGTTCATCTGGGTGCTCGCTGTCCTTATTGAGATTATATTTCATGCCATTCCATTCACCCATATGTTGGTTCGTGTCCTCTTTTAGCACATTCTGTCGCAGCCGTAATGTGTCCGGGGTTGCGGCTTTTAAATCCACCAGTAGGTAACCGTACGGTTCACTCGTCGCTTCCGAAAACTCTCGCATCATACGTTGAGGGCATTCAGGATACATCTGTCTTGATAATGTTGAAATTAAACCCTTGTCAATTGGATTATTGAACAATACCAAATATTGACAATTTCGTCGTTGCGTCGGATCCTTGTTGTAGTAGAAATTCTGGTTCAAACTTATCAAAGATAAGTTCAAATGGTGACTTCCTTCGGAATGTAAATCATTAACTCTCTGGTCTTTTGATGAAGTTTGCATCAAGTCATCGAGTACAACTAGATTTTTATACTGGGTGTTGATAAGAGAATCCAAGTTTGCTGGTATTCCCCGTATAAAGTTGACCTGAGGGGTGACGGTATACTTTATGTCATCATATAGGGGCTGCCAATATTTATAAAACCATATTATTCTGTCAGGTGCGGGTGATATTTTTGAGGCAGACTTTTGTAGCAAGGTTTTCACGAAGTACGTCTTCCCACTAGATGTCGGTCCACTTACACATGCCGTGAATGGATGCTTGCAAATAAAATCTTCTTGGACATTGGCCATTGAATCATCAAAGCAGGATGTTATGTCGCTTTGTTGCTGTTTCCCCTGCTGGTGTTGTAGTATCTGGTGTTGCTGTAATGGCGGTTGTTGTGGCTGATGATGCTGCTGCCTGTTGCTGCTGCTGCTGTTTGTTGCTGCTGCTTGGTGGTGCTGCTGTGGGTGTCGGTTAACAAACTCAGTGTGCTTAGATTGTACATGTCTTATCAAATCATGGTTCCGCACATACTCACTAGAGCAAATTGAACACTGGTGCTTCATTTATACTTGACTAAAATATCTCGGGGGTATATGGCTTTCCTTTATACAAATGTTCCTTATAACCTCAAATCTGTCCTGTATTAACGGCGGCGGCGTTTGCCGACGGCGTTTTTTCCACCGGCCTTTCAATAGCCTTCGAAAATTTAGGTAAATTACTCATTTTAGTTCAGTGAATATGTCGTTTGGAGTTTTCTTTTTAACTTTTCCAATGTTTGTCTTCTTCGCTCTTCCTCCTTTTATCTCTTTAACTTTTATCTTCTTAGATCCGGGTTTCCTTATAAGTTTTTCAGGTTTCACTTCAGTCTTGGGTAGGTACTTCGAGTCATCGTAGGGTACATATTTTTTAAGATCAAAGTCATAATAGTGCGGAGTCCCCATTCCGGCTAAAGTTCAAAGTGTACTCTGAAGTAGTAATTTTTATATACGCCAAAATACCATCCAAGACGTATACCCTTATAAACTGCGGGTCAGTCCTAGTAACGCGCACGTCAACGCCGCCGGCGGCGGCGGCGGCGGCGGCGTATGCGGCGGCGGCGGCGGCGGCGTATGCGGCGGCGGCGTATGCGGCGGCGTCTGTTGTTGTAGTTGTTGTTGTTGATACAAATGTCATTGCAATTATGAGTGATTTCCAATTGCACCACCCCCTCCTTCAACCAGACCAAACTCCGATACCAAATACCATATTTGCACCTCCTCCCTTAGGTTGGAAAGTTGGTACCTCAAACGTTCGAACAGTTTGAAATGTCTAATCTAAATTTCCAACAGACGGATGGACATCATTTCAGACTATTATTGGTCTAAAAACTACAAATTTCACACTAATAACATGTTGGAAAATCAGACAATGAAACAAGTTCAACCTACATGTGGTGTAAAATTCCAACTAATGTGTCGGGCATGACATTTTCAACTTATTGCTATCAAAGTTGAGGGTGGGGGCAGACATCCCAGCCCCCTGTCGCCACGTCCCTGTCGTCCTTGTATATAATGCAGGAAGTTCGAACATGTGAACAACAACAACTACAACAACAGACGCCGCCGCCGCCGCCGCCGCCGGCGGCGTTGACGTGCGCGTTACTAGGACTGACCCGCAGTTTATAAGGGTATACGTCTTGGATGGTATTTTGGCGTATATAAAAATTACTACTTCAGAGTACACTTTGAACTTTAGCCGGAATGGGGACTCCGCACTATTATGACTTTGATCTTAAAAAATATGTACCCTACGATGACTCGAAGTACCTACCCAAGACTGAAGTGAAACCTGAAAAACTTATAAGGAAACCCGGATCTAAGAAGATAAAAGTTAAAGAGATAAAAGGAGGAAGAGCGAAGAAGACAAACATTGGAAAAGTTAAAAAGAAAACTCCAAACGACATATTCACTGAACTAAAATGAGTAATTTACCTAAATTTTCGAAGGCTATTGAAAGGCCGGTGGAAAAAACGCCGTCGGCAAACGCCGCCGCCGTTAATACAGGACAGATTTGAGGTTATAAGGAACATTTGTATAAAGGAAAGCCATATACCCCCGAGATATTTTAGTCAAGTATAAATGAAGCACCAGTGTTCAATTTGCTCTAGTGAGTATGTGCGGAACCATGATTTGATAAGACATGTACAATCTAAGCACACTGAGTTTGTTAACCGACACCCACAGCAGCACCACCAAGCAGCAGCAACAAACAGCAGCAGCAGCAACAGGCAGCAGCATCATCAGCCACAACAACCGCCATTACAGCAACACCAGATACTACAACACCAGCAGGGGAAACAGCAACAAAGCGACATAACATCCTGCTTTGATGATTCAATGGCCAATGTCCAAGAAGATTTTATTTTCAAGCATCCATTCACGGCATGTGTAAGTGGACCGACATCTAGTGGGAAGACGTACTTCGTGAAAACCTTGCTACAAAAGTCTGCCTCAAAAATATCACCCGCACCTGACAGAATAATATGGTTTTATAAATATTGGCAGCCCCTATATGATGACATAAAGTATACCGTCACCCCTCAGGTCAACTTTATACGGGGAATACCAGCAAACTTGGATTCTCTTATCAACCCCCAGTATAAAAATCTAGTTGTACTCGATGACTTGATGCAAACTTCATCAAAAGACCAGAGAGTTAATGATTTACATTCCGAAGGAAGTCACCATTTGAACTCATCTTTGATAAGTTTGAACCAGAATTTCTACTACAACAAGGATCCGACGCAACGACGAAATTGTCAATATTTGGTATTGTTCAATAATCCAATTGACAAGGGTTTAATTTCAACATTATCAAGACAGATGTATCCTGAATGCCCTCAACGTATGATGCGAGAGTTTTCGGAAGCGACGAGTGAACCGTACGGTTACCTACTGGTGGATTTAAAAGCCGCAACCCCGGACACATTACGGCTGCGACAGAATGTGCTAAAAGAGGACACGAACCAACATATGGGTGAATGGAATGGCATGAAATATAATCTCCATAAGGACAGCGAGCACCCAGATGAACAGAATGTGGTGAAATGTGATGACAACAATAGCCCGGATCAACGGAATGAGATGAAATATGATGACAGAGATCTCCCTGGTCAACGGGAGTGCATGACATATAATTATAGTGTGCCCCAGGGTCAACATAATGGCTATACTAAGGACATAAGGACACCTGGTGAGATCAATGAAATTAATAAAGAAAACCATAAAAACATAGGCATTCAAGAAGACATGTCGTACCCTTGCAATGACTGTGGGCTTTTGTTCGAAGATCAGCATGATGTCCAGAGACACGTAAAAAACTGGTGTCAAGAAAATAAGTTAAAACGAAAATTAACTGAGGACACGGATGATAGTCAGAATAAGAAAATTAAATCGAATGAAGATGAATACTTCAAAAGTTTGTGTGATGAGAGTAGAGATAAAGCACAAGAAGCATGGAGTGATAACGTGGAAACGTATATGGAAAATGGCTCGACAGAAAAAGAGGCAAAAGTACAAGCTGACAAGGACCTTAAAAGTACAGATCTTAAAACTGAAGGCATGAGGCTATTTATGAATGTTTATGCTTGGACAATAATAAAGAATATGTGGCTGCGCAATGGTACGCTGCACAACAGTGTCATGGATAAAGTGGAGAAATATATGAAGAATGGTTTTGAAGATCGTGATGCAGTGAAAATGTCAATATTAAAGTACAGACCATTGCTAGAAAAGTTCATGGACGAAACAAATGACAATTCGGACGAAAGTGACTGTGAATAGTTAATATAATAAATTGTACTATGTACTACTTGTCATGTTATTTTTCTCTTTTTTCCCTCGCTCACTTGCTTTTTTCAGTGGCGCTCACCACCGTACCCCCATAGCTTTCCGATGAATGGAAACAAGCCATATTTTTGACTAAATCCTGAACCGCCGGCGGCAGCGCCGGCGCCAATTTCTTTGCATGCCATAGGATTATGTAGTTGCCGCCGCCGCCGCCGCCGGCGGCGGTGGCTGGTCGACTCGCATATATAAGAGAATGCATTGGCACAGGATAAAAAAAAATCCCGACTTCCGACTGGATTTGATATAGCGGGTCACATTTATGACTAAATCCTGAATTTTGTTTAATTTTTAAAGTTTTTTGAAATTTGTGAAATTTGTGAAATTTGTGAAATTTGTGAAGTTTTTGAAGTTTTTGAAATTTTTTGAAGTTTTTGAAGTTTTTTGAAATTTTTGAAATTTTGTAAGTTTTTGAAATTTTTGAACTTTTTGAACTTTTTGAAATTTTTGAAGTTTTTGAAATTTTTGAAATTTTTGAACTTTTTGAACTTTTTGAACTTTTTGAAGTCACTTTGACATTATCCCACAGTGTGCGCCATGCGTTACTTTAACATTCATCCATAGTGAGTGTCACTTTAATAATCATCCCCAGTGAGAGCCTAGTGTCCCTTTAAAATTAAAGACTGAAGCTACCCCACCGAGATCATCACGTGATATACATGTAGATACTATACCATTCATATGGAAAAGTCTGGATATAACCAGCGGGTCATGTCCGGACATGTCCAACCGGTACAAGTAGACCGACGCGTGGGCGGAGAATATAGGTCAAACACCAACGGTAGTACTGCAGAGAATGTAGGTCAAACTGTCTAGACTGCCCCCAAACAGGCGGGGTATCATCACGTATTTCTAGGGAATTTTGTATGTTCAAATAACACAGAATATTGCGTGATGTGTGATTTTTGTATCTTTATAATATTGAACAAAATAATTACAGCATTGACTGGAAAATATAAAATCTTCAAATAAATTGTTCTATCTCCAACACTGACATTTGAACAACGAACCTTCAAACTGATTATAGTGTTTTTTAGAAACCGAGCTGGGGGTCGAATATAATTAATAACCCGACAACAATTAATAAGAGACATTCTGTACCGGTATATGAAAACGGGTCGTCAAATGTCCACATCAAATTTCCCACAACTACAAAAATGGGACATAGAATAATATAGCACTCAGCCGATAGTATGTATTTTACATTTTGTATAAATAAATCGCTGGATCTTTACCTTAGTGTAGCTTCGTGCAAATTCGTCGTAACATCTTGAAAGTGCAAAATGTATGCCATTGTCAAGGTTGTTCAATGATTCTGCGTCCCTGACAGCCCAGTCTATAACAGGCCTGATTGGTAATAATCCGGCGTCAATTGATTCCCAGAAAGTTAAAAGCCCGGGACAGTCACTCAGTGAACCTACATGTAACACTTTATTATATTCTGAAAAAACAAATAAACAACATTTGGTCAAACTTGTGGACTGAAATGATCATCGGTTGGAGACTTTTCCACCCTGAGGGGGAGTATGAGAATTGAAATTTCCAACACCAGGAAAGCTTCAGTTGAGGCCAGTCCATATGCTAGGATAGTTTTCAAAATTTCTCACACCGGCCCGAACAATCATGGTCAGCCCGGTGTGTCCTGTTCTCTTGCCCGTAGCTAGCTGCATTTGTCTGGAGTTAGACCACTAGATATTAGGATTTATGCAATTTCTTCTGGTTAAAAAATATCTGAATGCTCTCATACCAGGAATATAGAACCATGGTTTAAGAATATATAGGATATTAGGCCTGAGCACTGAGGTGCAGGAGGGGTGCAAATGGAATTATGCAAAACTTGTGTTTGGTCTGATTCTGATTCAAAGGGGGTGCAGTTGAAATTTCCCAAGTTGGACCACCCTCCCAAACGGAGACCCTCTAGCCACGTCCCTGACTGAGCTGTAAATCTGCCTAATAACAATCATTTCATAGATATACTTTTCCTTCTTCCAATAAACCGTAGTTTGTTGTCCATAAATTTAGATTCAATGTCGAGAATCTAAAAACCTACACGCCATAATTTTCTCGAAAAATGGCGGTAAGTTGTGCCTCACATCTGAGTGATTAATCATCGTTTTCTACCACCTACACAAAATAAGTTATGAACCCACCTACACACATAACGTTATGAACCCACCTACACACATAACGTTATGAACCCACCTACACAAATAACGTTATGAACCCACCTGCACACATAACATTATGAACCCACCTACACAAATAACGTTATGAACCCACCTACACACATAACGTTATGAACCCACCTACACACATAACGTTATGAACCCACCTACACACATAACATTATGAACCCACCTACACAAATAACGTTATAACCCACTTACACAAATAACGTTATTCACCCACATACACAAATAACGTTATTCACCCACATACACAAATAACGTTATGAACCCACCTACACACATAACGTTATGAACCCACATACACAAATAAAGTTATAAGCCCACATACACAAATAACGTTATAAGCCCACACACACAAATAACGTTATAAACCCATCAACACAAATAACGTTATAAGCCCACATACACAAATAACGTTATTCACCCACATACACAAATAACGTTATGAACCCACCTACACACATAACGTTATGAACCCACCTACACACATAACGTTATGAACCCACCTACACACATAACATTATGAACCCACCTACACAAATAACGTTATAACCCACTTACACAAATAACGTTATTCACCCACATACACAAATAACGTTATTCACCCACATACACAAATAACGTTATGAACCCACCTACACACATAACGTTATGAACCCACCTACACACATAACATTATGAACCCACCTACACAAATAACGTTATAACCCACTTACACAAATAACGTTATTCACCCACATACACAAATAACGTTATTCACCCACATACACAAATAACGTTATGAACCCACCTACACACATAACGTTATGAACCCACATACACAAATAAAGTTATAAGCCCACATACACAAATAACGTTATAAGCCCACACACACAAATAACGTTATAAACCCATCAACACAAATAACGTTATAAGCCCACATACACAAATAACGTTATTCACCCACATACACAAATAACGTTATGAACCCACCTACACACATAACGTTATGAACCCACCTACACACATAACGTTATGAACCCACCTACACACATAACATTATGAACCCACCTACACAAATAACGTTATAACCCACTTACACAAATAACGTTATTCACCCACATACACAAATAACGTTATGAACCCACCTACACACATAACGTTATGAACCCACCTACACACATAACGTTATGAACCCACCTACACACATAACATTATGAACCCACCTACACAAATAACGTTATAACCCACTTACACAAATAACGTTATTCACCCACATACACAAATAACGTTATTCACCCACATACACAAATAACGTTATGAACCCACCTACACACATAACGTTATGAACCCACATACACAAATAACGTTATAAGCCCACATACACAAATAACGTTATAAGCCCACACACACAAATAACGTTATAAACCCATCAACACAAATAACGTTATAAGCCCACATACACAAATAACGTTATTCACCCACATACACAAATAACGTTATGAACCCACCTACACACATAACGTTATGAACCCACATACACAAATAACGTTATAAGCCCACATACACAAATAACGTTATAAGCCCACATACACAAATAACGTTATGAACCCACCTAGACAAATAACGTTATGAACCCACCTACACAAATAACGTTATGAACCCACCTACACAAATAACGTTATAAACCCACCTACACGAATAACGTTATGAACCCACCTACATACATAACGTTATGAACCCACCTACATGAATAACGTTATAAACCCACCTACACAAATAACGTTATAAACCCACCTACATGAATAACGTTATGAACCCACCTACATGAATAACGTTATGAACCCACCTACATGAATAACGTTATGAACCCACCTACATGAATAACGTTATGAACCCACCTACACAAATAACGTTATAAACCCACCTACACAAATAACGTTATAACCCCACCTACACGAATAACGTTATGAACCCACCTACACAAATAACGTTATAACCCACCAACACAAATAACGTTATAACCCACTTACACAAATAACGTTATAAACCCACCTACACGAATAACGTTATGAACCCACCTACACAAATAACGTTATGAACCCACATACACAAATAACGTTATAAACCCACCTACACAAATAACTTTAGTCACCCACCTACACAAATAACGTTATAACCCACCTACACAAATAACTTTATAAGCCCACATACACAAATAACGTTATAAGCCCACACACACAAATAACGTTATAAGCCCACATACACAAATAGCGTTATAAGCCCACATACACAAATAACGTTATAAGCCCACATACACAAATAACGTTATAACCCACCTACACAAATAACGTTATAAGCCCACATACACAAATAACGTTATAAGCCCACATACACAAATAACGTTATTCACCCACATACACAAATAACGTTATAAGCCCACATACACAAATAACGTTATTCACCCACATACACAAATAACGTTATAAGCCCACATACACAAATAACGTTATTCACCCACATACACAAATAACGTTATAAGCCCACATACACAAATAACGTTATAAACCCATCAACACAAATAACGTTATAAACCCATCAACACAAATAACGTTATAAACAAAACAAAAAGTAATAAATTATGAATCATTTTATGGCTCAATATGAATCGCGTCCACATATAAATATGATTGTCGAGAAGATATAACGAAAAACCATAATGTTGTAACATCAAAAACATAATATTGTAAAATAATTTTAATAATGACACATTGGTTGTTGCAAACCGATCATAATCAAGATGACTATTCCTGGGTTATCGTTTTGCAAACATACTGGCTTTTTTCAGAAGGGTTGGATAAGCCAAATACAACGAAAATGACTAACGTTATACTTTAGAAATAAAACGCATTTAGGCCACATGCACGTCCCCAAATAAGGTGGCCTTTGACCGGTGGCATTTTTGTAGAAATGAAAAATTCATTCCGGGTACAATCTTTGAATAAAACTTTGCTTCCAACTGTGTATGGTGTAAACATATTTGATAATATACACAAGAATAATAATAGGCAAATACTAAGTCGAAAAGGAGGCATAACTCCATCAGAAATGGTCGGACCGAACCCAAATTCGAACGTCACCTGTTTATTCATGTGATTAATCCTTATACTTCATTTGAAATCTAGCGGATAATCATAACTTGAGTTATCATCCGGACAGCAAAATATTCAGCAAATTCTAAGTCGAAAAGGGGCATAACACCGCCCGTTATGGTCGGACCGTAACCAAATTCCAATTTGATCGACACATACCAAGTTTCATTAAATTATGTCCATTGCTGTTAAAATTATCATTCGGACAACAATCCGTACGTCGGACTACGTCCGGACGGCTCGACGGACGCACGGACACCACTCATTTCTATATATAGACGGTACACCAGGGGAGAGATAAAGCGATATAGTGATCACTCGTCTGGATTGGCTCACAAACATATAAACACTTTTGTAAAAAAAATGCCCTGAACATTTTGTCTTATATTATTTGTTATATATACGATTAGTCTGTACGTGTACGTGGATGTGAATATGAATAACACTCACGCTATCTGGTAAATTATTTGTATAATGATATTTGTTATGGTGGAAACAGGAAGACAGCCCGGTACGGCTATGTTCCCCCTGCAATATACTGAATTATTCTAGTTATATGTTAATTTATTGTACTATTCATATGTGTATTGTAAATAAAATTATCCTATCCTATCCTATCCAGCATCATATAAATTCAACAGGACCACATAACTTTGGGAGTGCTCTTATACACTATGAATCAAGTGTATCGCTTCAAAACGATTCCCCGCGCGGGACTCCTTAAAGATACATAATCCGAATTAACGCTCCTAAATTACTATTTCTTTGGCGCGTGGGGGGGGGGGTAAATTATTTTATTCTAGTCGATGAACCCACTTTTTTAAATCTGTTAGTTTTCACCACCTGGAATATTTGGCGGTCTAGCAAATATTCGACGAGCTTACCGTCATACCCTCGATACCAAAATGCGTTGAACAAAATGTTGATATATAACACGCTGTGGAAAATTTTATACTAGAGCTGACCGTGGTCAGCAATATTTGTTTGGTAATTAGTCGACTCTGATAATTGAAGCGTATTTTGAAGTAATGTTGTTGTTGTTGTTGCTGTTGTTGTTGTTGTTGCTGTTGTTGTTGTTGTTGTTGTTGTTTTTGTTGAAATCTGATGAATCGAATCGGATTGTGTACCTTTAATGAATCATTAAAGGGAGTTTCTTGTTACTGATATGTACACTAAATCGTATGTGTCGTTCATGAATTGTTAAGCGAAAAAAAACAAACAAACAAACAAACACCAAGAAACTTATATGTTCGGTAATAATATGCTCAGGGGCGTGGCGACAGGGGTGTTTGTCGGTGTCTCCCCAACTTTGGTCAAAATGTTCAATAGTTGGAAATTTCATACCTGACACAACAGCAGTTGGAAACTTCACCTCAACAACAGCATGAAGGCGTTCACTTTAAATTTCTAATGAATTATTAGTGGGGAATTTGTTGTTTTTATACCAACAGTGATATATTGTCCTGTTTTGGACAAAATCTTGGACTGAAAAGGCTATCAGTTGGAAAATTTCCAACCTTGGGGGGGGGGTGCCAGGTCGGATATTTCCAACACTTAGAGAGCTGGGTTAGTCTAGATTCTAGGATTGTGCAGTTTTCAGACTCAGATTTCCATATTTTCTCCCGCTGGTTCTGATCCCTCCTCGGTGATCAGTCCATATCTGCTAAAAAAAAAAAATTAAATCGAGGCCTGAATTTGCCTGGAGTTACATCCCTAAATGTATGATTTAGTAGTTTTCAAGTTCAGATTTCAAAATGTTCTCTCACTGGGCAAAAGGGGTCCTGGTTACTCCCCGATAGTCAGTCAAAAACTGCTAATCAATTAATCCTTTACCCAACAGAAGGGCCCTGTGCCAATGCATTCTCTTATATATGCGAGTCGACCATAGGTCGCCTCGCATATATAAGAGAATGCATTGGCTTAACACATTAAAAATTATAAAATTGTTAAAGAATGTAAGAAAAATGGTAAAAAGTGTTAAAAAAAGATTTGTTTAGGCCAATGCATTCTCTTATATATGCGAGGCGACCTATGGTCGACTCGCATATATAAGAGAATGCATTGGCACAGGGCATAACTGTAACTATCACAATGTGGTCAAGGAGCCGGTTCCAATGATATCCATATTTGTATGGTTTTGTTGAGACAGACGGAAGATAATTTAGGCTGTTGCAGCTTTATTTGGCCGTTTTTGGCCGGTTTGTTGGGTAAAAGGTTAAATTAATTTGTCTGCAGTTAGACATCTAGATGCTAAGATGTTTGCAGTTTTCAGGTTTAGATTTCAAAATTTGCTCAGATTGCGGCAGAGTGTTCTGGTCCCTGCTCGATAGCCAGTTAAAGACACAGGTGGCGTTCGTTGCAGAAATAGTCATATTTGTTCAAATCGCCATCAACTGAAGGAATATTAAAATATGTATAGTTTTGTTCATATGACAAACATAATCAGGAGGATATCACCCCCCCCCCCCTTCGGTACGCGGGATTCATGCAGGGTGTTTTGAAGCCGTACGCGGGATTCATACCCCCGAATTAACTGGTATTCGGGTTCAAGCAAAACATCTTGGACGCAGGTTTTGATGGCGCAAAATAATATTTTGTGCTAATTATCTGTATGAATGAGTGGGTAGAATAGCTTCTTGTGCATATTCGACCACAAATACTCTACTCCAATATCATGTCAGGTATAATGGATTATATGTGTCTATGTAACTTCTGTTTGTATCTGTCTGATATTAAAACAGTCAATGTGTATGTCATTTATCGCATATTATTTCTTAACATGTATTCGGGATTCACTCCCCCCCCCCCAAATTAACTGGTATTCAGGATTCACCCCCCAAACTTAACTGGTATTCAGGATTCAGGGGGAGGGGGTAATACCCTCAATCAGCACGTGAATAGTATATATTGTCGTCAAGACGTACGATGGTGTACATAAACAAGAACATGCTCTTGTTACAGAAGTTTTGCTTCTGTTTACGTAACACAGCGCAATTATATTGGTTAATCACACACAAATGATATAAACGCTCTTTATTATTTCCATATCAGGAAAACAGTAAACAAAACGCTCTTTATGTTTACCATATCCTGATCTAAACAAAAGCCAGGTTCTGTAACGTTTTTTGCTTTTGTTTACATAACAAAGGAAAACATTTGACAATAACATACTGTTTATGTCATATTTCTGATTGGTATAAGAACAAGGTATGTCTATATTTAACTAGTCTTTCTGTTTATGGCAGTCTTTGCCGGAGGTGAATATTTTAACAGCATACCCACCGCCAACGCCGCCCGTATCTTTAAAAACTGCTAATCAATTAAAAAATCGAGAGCTGAATTAGCCTGGTATATTAGACGTCTAAATGCAAGGATTTTGCATTTTTAACCATTTCAGTGCCAAGTCCGATTTTTGTATCAACCCATATTTCCTTGATCATTTTTTCAAATTTATTGATTATAATAATGTGATACATTGATGGAAAGAGCTCCATCAATTTATCACATTATTATAATCATAAATTTGAAAAATGATCAAGAAAATATGGGTTGATACAAAAATCGGACTTGTCACTGAAAGGGTTAAGTTAAGATTTCAAAATATTGTCCCACTGGGCCGAACTATGGGTCCTCTTCCCTCATCGGTACTATTCGGTAGTCAGTACGTTAAATACTAATATTCATTAGAATAAATTAAAATCAGGGCTGTGAGATGCCAGTTCATAAATTCCAAGCCAAGGGGGGGGGGGTTGCAATCTGTATTACACGAACTTGAAATTTAGCCACACTCCCCCATCCCCAACGAAGACCCTCTAGCCACGTCCCTGAATAAACTTGTTACATGTATTAACTTACGGGATATATCGTCGCTGTTAATATCCATACCATTCATCCTGTATTATCGTACGGAATATATCGTCGCTGTCAATATCCACACCATGCATCCTGTATTATCTTACGGAATATATCGTCGCTGTCAATATCCATACCATTCATCCTGTATTAACTTACCGAATATATCGTCGCTGTCAATATCCATACCATCCATTAAATAATATAGCGAACGAAGAACTTATATAATTTGCAAAGCCTCCACGGAAGCATTGAGCACTTTTATCTTTCAGACTCAGTGAACTATAGTGCTGCAGCAGGCCAATGTTATTTATATGATTGGTTAATATTAGTCCACCCCTTTTAAAAATTAAATGCCTGACCTTGTGTAGACTGATACATATCGAGACGCCGTCTCATTTCTTTCATTCAAATTGATTGAATTGAAACACGGTCTAGTTCCATGTACACCGCGACTGGACTTTGTTCATTGCTTGTTTACATAATAAAAAGCTATTGATAATTTCCAGGAAATAAATCATGCAAATTCGATCGGGGTTTTCCCCGAAATATCTATATAAATGTTTATAAACAAACATATTTTGCCCTTATTTGGTACTCCTTTATATCTTGCATTCTTGAAAACACAACTCCTCCATTCTCAATATAATATGTTAGTTATAGGCACGTATTTATCCTGAATTAATACAAGTACCTTTCACTATTTATCCATTATCTATAGTACAAAGCGAAAGTATGTCATATTAAAATAAAGTACACGTAAACACAAAAGTGCAGTCACACTGTTAAAGCGTGTTCACATGGACAGGTATACAATATCATGCATGTTAAACAAGAGCATATCTGGGGAGTGGCAAACGGTCCTGTAGTTCACTTGTAATTAAGGTACGTTCATACACTGGCAAGTTTGCACTGTATTGTTTGGAGGCATTTTGTCGTAGAAAACGATATGGTGCCAGAATATGAACGGAAACAAGCATATAAGATGCAACTCTATACACCACAGCTAACTGCGTGCGAAGTAAAATCTCTGTAGTTTCACATGTAGCGATGCTAGCGGAATTTACCTGTAAATAGCATGCAATTATCTCGCAAGAATAAATCATACAGGTATTTGAAGGCAAATTACAGTAGCATCGTTACAAGTGGAACTACATAAATTTTACTTCTCATGTCGTTTGCTTTGGTAAAGATGCATGTTATGTGCATCTTTCCGTTCATATTCTGGTACCATGTGGTTTTCTATGACGAAATGCCCGCAAAAACATACCGTGCAAACTTGCCAGCGTATGAACGTACCCTAAGACAAAGGTGCAGTCACACTTTTAAAGGGGTACTGTACGTCATTTTCAATAAATTCCTTGTGATAACAACGATCTAATATCGATAATATATAGAAAACTAAGTAATTTGAGTGAAGATGTATTCTGTAAATGTTTAGGCTAATAGGTTATCTTAAAATCAAAGTTAATAATTTGTATAAACTTAATTTATGGCTGGAGTCATAAATTAAATTACGAATTTCCATGTACAAGACGTAATCAAAATAATTCACGGATAGTGGATTGGCCAAAGCGTGGCACACATGATCGTGTAAAAAATTATGTTGATAAGGGGCGTAAACTCAAGCCACTCACTGACTAGTGATGACTTAATGAGTGTATGGGACTAGAATGCATATAAAATAACATATATTTCATACATTTGCTTGAAAACTGTCCAAACATTACTCGACAACGACAATTGGTATTTTCGCATTCCGGCTAATCTGCCATCCGTAACATTACTTCGTACTCAACAGACTTTCAAATAATGGAAATATGTTTACCTTATTCTACAACTCAGAGACTAAAGAAACCAACAACAACGTTTGGGTACAGTATCCCTTTAATGGTACGTTCATACGCTGGCAAGTGTGCATGGTATGTTTTACAGGCATTTCGTCATTGAAATTCACATGGTGCCACTCTATGAACGGAAACGTGCATACATATGCAACTTTACCATAGCGAACGACATTAGAATTAAATTTTCTGTAGTTCCACTTGTAACGGTGCTACTAGCATTTGCCTTCAAATACCTGTATGATTGATTCTTAACTACCTGTATGATTGATTCTTAAATACCTGTATGATTGATTCTTAAATACCTGTGTGATTGATTCTTAAATACCTGTCTGGTTGATTCTGAAATACCTGTATGATTTATTCTTAAATTCCTGTATGATTTATTCTTAAATACCTGTATGATCGGGTTGATTATTAAATATCTGTATGATTGATTCTTAAATACCTGTTTGATTGATTCTTAAATACCTGTTTGGTTCATTCTTAAATAGGCACCTCCGCCAGGGTAGCCAAAGTCACCACACTAAATTTTGTTGAAATCGGACCAGCAGTCTGTGAGAAAAATCCGGACAGACCGACATACAGACATACTCAGGCTGATCCTACTCTTTCGTATATATAGATGAGTGTACCTTATTAACTTGTCCTGATAAGATTAATTAAAGAGCGTTCATGTAGTTTATGTGAGAAATGTGTCGTGGACTGTCATGCCCTATAAATAAACTTCGGTGTTCAATAATTATTCTCGCATCAACTTACTTAAAATATCGTCGTTGTCAATATCCATGATCACTCAAGAACAGCCTGCAATCGTCTATAGTTTATAATCATCAGTTCAAGACGAAACCCCTGAATAGTGGGTTTAATAATATGTTATTACCATTTAAACAACATGGTATAACATAATGGATAGTGTTGTGTACCTTGTGTGTACAGAATGAGGAAGTAGATTGCATGGTCTGTAAGCATGCATAATATTTACGTGACATATTTACCGTCTCCTTGAGTGACCATATCTGGTATGGGAATGTCAGTGTGTACAAAAGATAATTGTTCGCATATATATATATACCCATGCATGTAAGAATACTAATGTTCAAAAATAGTTCACACCGTCCATTAAAGGTACTCAATCCGACCAGACGGTCTCCGTATCATCAAGATACAACAACAACAACAACAACAACATTTCTTCAACATACGCTTTAGTTATCAGAATCGATTAATTGCAAAGAAATTATGCTAATCCATATACAAGATCTTCGGGTCCGTGAAGTTAGCACAACATTCAACATTCGTTCAACATTCGTGTGAAGTTGGCACAACATTCAACATTCAACATTCGTTCAACATTCGATTTTTCTTGTACATAAGTTTTTTTTAACGTGAATGGATTAAGTGGGTCGTATATATAGCACCCTATCGTATATATATATATAGAGCCCAGCTCGTCGTCCTTAAATATAAAATTAGTGGTTGCATTTAACACATATTCAATGCCTATTTTGGCAGCTAAATAAGTGATCAAAGTGTGGCTGCGAGACCAATCCCCATCAGCTGTTTGCGACCAAATTCCTCCTGTTTCCTCATGCACAAGTCTACGTGGCACCTGAAGAGAGAGAGAGAGAGAACGAGAGTATATACATGTATAGTAGTAGACCCGGGATGGTCGAACAGATCGACAGATCTCATCCTTCAACCCACTTGGCACCTGGACCTGATGTCATGCCATGCATTATATAATTATATAGTGTGTAGCCTTGTCATGGTTCTGATCACATATACATTCTTTGTTTCATTATATGCTGAACGTCACAATTAGGGAAAATGGCTGAAAATCTTCAAACTAAAAAATACTATAGACATTCTCATAACAGAAACTATTGATGCTATAGACATATCATAAACTGCTATAGGAATGTCATTATTTCTATGTATGACCTATACACACAATTGCCTGATTTTTTTAATTTAAAGTGCAAGTAAAGAGCCGGGATTATATAACTGGGACACACGCCCATTCAGGTAAGTATTACAAGAGTGCCTCATCTGGAAAGTTACCACAACAAATCCTGATATATAAAAAAACTTGAATTTTACTGGTAATTATTGCTATATTTTTCAATAAAAATAACATTCGTCTAAACTCAAGTTCAAAGAAAATAGGTATCCATATTTTTAAAAAATACCGTCCCTTTAGATGGAGTTAACGTGACCGCCACTGCCCTGTTTCCTTCTGACTAATTGGTAACCAACCAGGAGCAGTCGACGTCCCACTGCTATAGCGATATCCACCGCTATAGACATGTCCACGCTTTTCAAAGATTTCGGGTCGGCCAAGCCCTTTGAAGTATAGGTTCATGCGATATATTAAATATAAAATTATGTAAAACATCTATCATCAACAAGTACATGAAAAATAGATTTACTTTGTTCTTATTCTCGTTATTAATAACTCTCCTATAATGAGAGTTCGCATATCAAATGTGTTGTTATGTAAACATTACTGTTATAATGTAATTACCGATAAAAGTACAATTAGTCATATTAGATACAAAAGTTTAATCAAAACTTGACGGTTAACATTGGAAATGGCAAAATCATTGACAAATATTCCGAAAATCATATTCAGACTAAATATTTGATATTTTATACCACACGATTAGCGATATATGTTTGTTGACAAATCACTGTAACAGTTTTATTTACATAACAATTGTTTCAACACGCGAAATTTCGTTATTTGGAGAACTATCAATAATGAATATAAGAACAAAAGTTTTTCTATTTCTCCATGTTCTTCCCAGTGGTGATGTTGTTACAGACTTTTATAATTTTTGTACATTTACCCACTGCGATTGTTTGTGTCCCTTTAAAGGTACTCAATCCGAATTAACGCTCGCAAATTACTATTTCCTTGGCTTCGGGGTAAAAAATATATTTGATTCGAGTCGAGGAACCCACCCATCAAAGCTGGGAGTGATCAGATATCGATGTTTGAAATTTATTGTTTTAATTTTAAGTGGCCCAGTAAACTGTCGACGCGAAGAACTTATCTGACCAGATAGCGGTCGAAGATCGATAACTCTAAAATCCAGTGGCTTTTTTGTGTCAGATATTTGACAACCGGCAAAATTTCGTTGAACAAAACGTTGATAAATAACAGGTTTTGGGCAATTTTATACTACATGTATAGTTGACTGTGGTTAGCAGTATTTTTGGGCAATTAATCGATTCTGATAACAGAAGCGGCATTTCAAAAAAAATTGTTGTTGTTGGAATCTGATGATATGGGGACCGTCGCATCGGTTTGAGTACCTTTAACCACAGGAGCTTGGAATTTGGTCAAAACCCCTCTTTTATTGGCAGAACCACCACCCGGGACCATAGGTCACGGAAGGAACGAAACACGAATTTGTTGCCACCCATTTTGAACTCAACTGTATTCCTGCAAAAAATATATTTTCACTAAAAACTGTTGGTACCTCTTACACCTTAGATGCCAATCTACAACATTCCATAGGTATATTTTTCCAGTTCTTCGAAAACCTCACTTTATTTCGGTAATGTATTGTAAATTCACCAACGAACACAAATCTGCGACACCTCCATCACCCGTTCTAGAATCTGAGTAGCGGAAATGGTACCGAAATATGCGGAAACTTTAAAACTATCACCCGTTCTAGAATCTGAATGACAAATGGCACAAAACCATTTTTCCGGAATAACAAAGTCGGAACGAAATAAAATCGAAACCTAAATTTAAAGCCCGCGAAATTCAAAAATATTTGAAAGTGCGTGCGGTTTTCGAACTTAGGCGCCAGAAAACTTAAATCAGTTTATGTTTGCGTCATACTATGCTCGTTTTTGAAGATCTAATCCTGATGTTTTGTGCATTTTCCTGAAAATTTCTGTTTGTTCTGTGTCTGCTGTTATCATCTCATGAAAATGACGACTACCCAAGAAGATATTCTTCATTTGACTGAATGGTAATTTGTACAAATATTTCATATATAATTTATTTCTATTTATGGCACGACCACGTGGTATTGTTTTTTTCTTCTTGTTTTTTGTTTTATGTTCGTTATGTACCGGTAGGCCTATATGTACTACTTGACTTTGTAATGCTACTGGTTGCAATTATTGGTCATAAGGGGACCAAAACTCTCTCTCTCTCTCTCTCTCTCTCTCTCTCCCCCCCCCCCTCTCTCTCTCTCTCTCTCTCTCTGAATAACTAGTTTATAAATTTGTGTTAGTGATAAACTCGCTAACATAAATTTTATGTAATAAGCAACTATAAGTATTGTTAACTGCACCGGTACCAGGATCTATAAATAGTATACGTCACTCGTGACTCGCATGTCGTAACGAATCAGCACCAAAACTCTTAAAGAATGGCTTTATGCATATGATTATATAGCCTGTGCTCATGAATTGGAAATTCAATTTTTAAATTCAAGACAGCTAGCCACCATCGGCATTGTTTTTCTCAAAATCAAAAATACCAAAAAAATATTAAAAACATTACTTAATGTAACTTTCGCTGATGGGGTCATTGTCACAAGGCTCCGCGATCCGATCACATTCGTAGCCAGGTTTTTTAATCGATCACAAATGTAGCCAGCTTTTCTATGGCGATCACATTCGTAGCCAGCTTTTCTATGGCGATCACATTCGTAGCCAGCTTTTCATATTCAGGCGAGCCCCAATGAATAGTGCTGGGCGATATTAACGATATATCGGGTATAGCCGGTTTTAATTTTGATATCGTCAATAATATCGTCTGAAATAAAAATATCGTAATACCGTCCCAAGTTATAATATTCTCCATGTAGGTTGAAACCCATCATATGGTCCCAACAAACAGGGAAGTTAGAGCAAGTATAAATGTATAATAGTCCCAAACTTCCCGGAAATACGCAGTCGAAAAAGTTAAAAAACATCGGAGCACGTGCTTGTCAAGTTGGATATGCTTCGTCGGAAACATCAAAGCGCTAGCATTAGTTGGCGACGTTGTGAGATGATTGGTATGTCGCGCGTATGCGACTGGCACAATGACCTCCTTTCAAGTTGGTGCAGCTTGCTCTATCAACCGTAACCGGTTGCTTGGAGGCGGATTACGATGTCAGTTTGGTGTCAGACCGATTTTCCGAAGACCTATTACTACGAAGGCCCACAACTCCGAAGACCCGATTCTCCGACGGCCCACAACTCCGAAGACCCGATTCTCCGACGGCCCATAACTCCGAAGATCCGATTCTCCGACGGCCCATAACTCCGAAGATCCGATTCTCCGAAAGCCCATAACTCCGAAGGGCCGATTCTCCGAAGACCTATAACTCCGAAGACCTATAACTCCGAAGACCCGATTCTCCGACGGCCCATAACTCCGAAGGTCCGATTCTCCGAAGGTCCGATTCTCCGAAGATTTTGTTTTATCGGGGTATTATCGTTTACTAAATAGTGTACAGTCCAGTGGCGAAGCCAAGGGGTCCCAAAATTCCTACTGCCCCCATTAAACCTCTACTTGCTATTTCAGACAATATGGGCCCCTACCAAAACATGTCCAATGTCATGTAAACGCCCGGAAATCGTTCATGGGGCATCAAAATATTCAAACCTTTTCTACTGCCCCAACCTAAATGGGAATCCTGCCCCGCCACTGACTATACACCATATACTATAACGTTACGTTGGCCCATGAGATGCCAGAGTAAAATGTACAGGGGCGAGAAAAAAGGGCGAGTTCTGCCCCTTTGGCCCCCGTTCGCCCCTGTGCATGTTAGGCTACTCTGACATTCTTGCAGCGTTTCGTTATAATATACCCGGTGCACACCAGTGGCGGAGCCAGGGTTCCCATTTAGGGGTGCACATAAATTAGCATATGTGGGGGATATGTTGGGGATATATCATGCATATGATATGCCGAAAGCATATCACGAAGACCTGATTTGCATGGGAGGGGTCGCCCCCAATCGTTGGTCCGGGGGCTCCCCTGGACAGGAACACTGTGAATATTTGAATGCCTAGGAGGGATTTCAGGACGTTTACATGACATTTTACATGTTTTTTGGGGGGCGGTCTTCCCTAGGGCCCAATTGACTCCGCCACTGGACTGTACACTATTTAATAAGCGATAAAACATTATCTTCGGAGAATCGGACCTTCTGAGAATCGGCCCTTCGGAGTTATAGACCTTCGGAGTTATGGGCGTTCGGAGTTATGGGCGTTCGGAGTTATAGGCCTTCGGAGTTATGGGCTTTCGGAGTTATGGGTCTTCGGAGTTATGGGATTTCGGAGAATCGGGACTTCGGAGTTATGGGCTTTCGGAGAATCGGGGCGTCGGAGAATCTGACCTTCGGAGAATCGGACCTTCGGAATTATGGGTCTTCGGAAAAACGCTACGTAACCGTCAGATTTGTATTGACCAAACTAGCTGATCGTGTCAATGTGTGCAAATTGCGAGTAAAATTATTTTGTGGACATGTGCCGTACGGATCATGGCATCACTATCACTTCAACGAACGTCAAATTCACAAACTAATTGAACATGTCTATATTTATTTTCCTCGGCTAAAAAAATGCTGACGCAAATTCATTTCGCGTCGGCTTTTGCCTCGGCACTGCCCATTGTCGATGCTAATTCCCAGGGCTGCCGTATACTATGTGCATTGAAGTCTCACGGTGCTACCAACTACCAATTACCACTAATAAATAGTCTCACAAATGACCAATTCCTCATGAATAAATAAAATGGAAATTTGAAACCGAATGTGGTCCTTAATGTGTGGTGTTGAGCGCTATGGTCGAAGGGATATAACTCTAAAAAATTATGCGAAAATGCACGTGGGTCTTGTTATATGATTATATCCCTTTATTTCAAAGTTATTGTTTTCTCTGTCGGCAAACTGTCACCGGCCATGTTTTTATGCAAATGAGCCCAAAATGATTCGTTCCCATCTAGACGCCAATGTTATCATCCATCAAAAAGTTCATGATGATCAGTGCATCGGTACGGTCATGTAATAAACATGTAATCAGCAGCTATGTTCGAAATTATAAACGGTACTTTCATGCTATCCGTCTCCGGATCATAGTTTTAAAGTTTCCGCATATTTCGGTACCATTTCCGCTACTCAGATTCTAGAACGGGTGATGGAGGTGTCGCAGATTTGTGTTCGTTGGTGAATTTACAATACATTACCGAAATAAAGTGAGGTTTTCGAAGAACTGGAAAAATATACCTATGGAATGTTGTAGATTGGCATCTAAGGTGTAAGAGGTACCAAAAGTTTTTAGTGAAAATATATTTTTTGTAGGAATACAGTTGAGTTCAAAATGGGTGGCAACAAATTCGTGTTTCGTTCCTTCCGTGACCTATGGTCCCGGGTGGTGGTTCTGCCAATAAAGGAGGGGTTTTGACCAAATTCCAAGCTCCTGTGCTTTAACATTGAAAAGCATGTTGTTCTCTTCTTTCCAAGATGGGTAACTCTAACTACAGAATGGATAATCGATCGAACAAAATGCATTCATCATCACAGTGCACATATAGACCATGGGATGAAAATCCTAAGCTGTCATTGCTCTGCAACTTTTGAGGTACTACATAATTTTGGTAAATGTTGGAAGGTTACGTGTCAATAAACATATTTCGCAAATGTTCTGGCCTCGGGAGTTGCACATTTTCGAATACAGAGCAAAAGTTTATCTGAAAAATATACCGCTGGTGCGTCATGATATTCCGTTATTTAGACGCATTCTGTCAATAATATCAAAGGTCGATAAATATGCAATCATTGTAAATAGTCTAGTCGTAATTCTCAGAAAAGACATTTCTAGAAGCATTTCCGCGGAAAAGTGTCAAACCAACTTTTTTACCATAATTCGAAGGTGCCGAACACGAATAGACTGCCTGTCGCCCGATTGGATGAACATAGGGTTCAATAAAAGGCTTTTAAAATCTTCGTGTTTTCTTCGCTGGAGGGTTGTTGATACGGCACCGTACAACGTCATATGAAATCACGTAACTGGCCTTGAACATACTCAAACTTATATACTCCTCGCGGAACGTTCAAAGCCGCGTTGTATCATGATACTATCATCACAGTAATAATTCTGAAACATTAACATCATATTAATCAGGTACCTACGGTAAGACATTACTGTTTTGTATATTTATTCTCTTATAGTCCGGGGGCCAATAGGGGTACCCTTGCACTTAAATTCACCCCACTCATTTTGTTCCTTATTATGTCCTTCAACTTTTAAGCAATGTTAATAAGAAAAAAAAATGGCCGTGGTGACTTCAGACAAGATGGCGTCCATCCTGGCCGCCATTTTTCAGATCAGACCCTAAGTCAGTTTTATGCAAATTATAGCGGGAAAATCTAGTAAAATGTATACAAATGTATATATTTTCGTGAAGCTAAGACATAATGACACTTTTTTAAGGACGACCAGCTGGGCGCAGCCCAGCCGCGCATATGTTGCGCAGCAACATATGCGCAGGTCGTCCTTATACTAAGTTCGCTTTCGAACATGGGCGCCGCCATCTTGAATTAGGGGCACCGCCATCTTGGATTTGAGGGGCCGCCATCTTGAAACGTCATTGCAATTAAATTAAAACTACAAAATGTTATTTTTCATATAGCCAACATAACAGTATTCATTGCGTTAAGGCATTACATGCTTTATTCTTTGAACAATAATCATTACTTAAATCATAAATATTGTCGACCGGACTCGGGTTGCTATGCCATTCGGAAAATGGCGGAAATTTACGTAAAACTGCAAATTTTCCTTAGCCACCTCGCGAAAACAACATAATTCATATCGTAAATATCTTGATCGTTTATTATATAACTAAATAAACTTTTCTTTAGTTTAGTAAATTAGTAGAAGCATGTTCACGTAAACTGTTAGGTTACGTCATATATGTTGTATCCAAAGCGACGTCATATTGGCACGCGCATTTTCCCGCGAAAGTTATTGACGTTTTGACAGCGACGCGACATAGCACACAAAGCAGGCATAATGTTGGCATGGTTCGCATTTTAGGTTTGGTTGGGTTGACGTTTCATAGTGCATGGCTCCGAGTCCAAGGGTTGTGGAGGCGAGTACAACTAATATTTCATCCAAATTGAGAATGGGCATATACGTGCCAGTCAAAACATGGCTCCGAGGAGCCACGATCGAAAGGCTGGAAGATAGGCCTACATGTATATATGAGTACAATATGATAATTATGAGGTAGGCCTACAGACCCAATCCCCCTATCACAAGCAACCAACTTCGTGTACGTAATTGGTTATAAGAAATATTTATAGTTAATTAAATCTTGACGTTCATATAAGTAAACACATATTAGTCTGAGTAGTGCAGGTCGTGACTGCACGGTCGTCCTTTTTTACATGGATTTCAAAGCCATAATTTCTTGTTTGGCTCAAAATTGAAACTCACCCTCCAAAATGGCCGCCAAAATGGCCGCCGGAAGTTGAAAATATGACGTTTTTTCACAATTATCTTCTAGATCAGTTCATATTGTTTGGAACTGGTTGAGTAATATGACTTTATTTTGTGTTTTGTATATTGACTGATCATTGGAGCGGCGTGTATGAATACAGTATACAGTGAGTTGCTGAATTGTCATGTGTGATGTGTATATGCAAGTACGGAAGGTATAAGTGGTCGTGTGTGTGGGTATTCGTATATCTGGAATGGCTCACCATTGGTGAGGTGTATATGTATACCTGGATTGACCCTATGGTCATGGGTATGGCGAATAGGTATACATGTAGTGGCTGTATGGTCCATAGTGAGATGAATATGTATGCACTGAGTGAATGTATGATCGTGGATGTGGTGCATATGTATACATAGAGTGACTATATGGTCATGTGCCAGGTGTAGGAGTACACCTGGTGTTCATGCATGGTGAATCGTGGATGTATCGTCATTTGTGGTATGTACGGGTATAACCAAGTATGGCTGTATGGTCAGGCGTACGTGTATAAAGTGGGTGACTATATTGTCATTTGTGTGGTGTTTATGTACATATAGAGTGACTGAGGTAATGGGTGGGTTGTATATGTGTACCTTGGGTGGCTATCGCTTTCCACAATAACTCAAGGATCTGTTAATCAATAGAGAGGTCATGTCAGAGGGTTCTCCATCTTGATGGTGTTTATGTACATGGGGGAAACGTTAAACGTGGAAAGCGTTAGCTACCCACTATCACACAGTCATTCCATATATACATAAACACCACAGACACAACAATATAGTGACCCAATGTTTATACGTACACCTGACCCATTACCACGGGTGACCATACATCCATGAGTCACAATGGAGGCCCATCGGGTATACTCATAAACATGACCCATAACCATATACATGTAGTCACTCCGTGTATACCCATGCATTCACCTCACGATTGGCCATACAGTAATCCCCTGTATAACTATTTTCCACACAGATGGTCAAATAGACATTCAATATATACATCAACAACACAACAATGACCATATAGAGTCACTCCAGGTATACATATGCAACTCACCAATGGCCATATAGCCACTCGCTTCATACACATACCCTCACCCTTGCCACCTGGTATACTCCTTCACCTGACATATGTCCATATAGTCACCCCGTGTGTACCTATTCAAAACATTCATACATGATCATGGTCAATCCTTGTATACATATTCACCTCACCATTGGCCATGTCACTCCATGTATCCCTATGTGTCGCACCATAGCCGAATAGCGACACAAGATATACTAATACACCCCAGCTATGTCAGAAAAGTCACTCCATGTATGCATATGCACCTCACCCATGGCCATATAGCCACTCGCTATATACACATACCCCTAGCACATGACCATATAACAACACGTGTGTATACCCGTATAACCTACACATGACGATACTGCCACGAGTCACCAAGCAGGAATACCAGGTATACTCATACACCTGACACATGACCATTTAGTCACTCCCTGTATAGATATTCATTACATTTCTTATCATACAGTCACTCCTTGTATACCTACATGTACTCATATCACCATTGACTATACAGTAACTACATGTATACCTATTCGACACACATAGTCATATAACCACTTGATATATACATATGCAGCCCACCCTAGACCATAGAGTCACTCCAGGTATACATATACACCTCACCAACGGCCATTCAGCCCTTCCAGATATACAAAAAAACCTGCACACACGACCACTCATACCTTCCATACTTGCATATACACCTCACACATGACAATTCAGCAACTCACTGTATAATCATACACTTCTCTCTGTTTCGGAAAAAGGTCTTCAGCAGCTACTGACTATATGCACCAATTACAGTCGAAAATGGAGGTATCGATATAATGAACAAAAGTCAGTTGTTATTGTCTTTAATGAAAGTAAAAATGAGCACAATAAGACGATTACTAACAGGGCATGGACTCTGTGTGGGAAACAGGTATCTGAAGTTGAAAGTCTTACACACTTAGGTGTCCCTATACATAAGCATAATCAAAACGGTGAATTCATTGACGAAATAAAACAGAAGCTTAGGTCAAGCTATTTTGCTATGTCCAACATCGGTATGTATGCTGGAGGTATAACACCAGTCAGCAGTAGGACAATCTATACATCTATAATATTGCCAAAAGGTCTCTTTGGATGCGAACTGCTATGTGGCTTGACCGATTCAGATGTATTATCCCTGGAAAGAACTCACCGATTTTGCCTTAAAAAGATCCAAGGTTTGCATTCCAAAATACGGACCAACATTGTAGAAGGGTTGCTGGGAATAGGTAATATTCACAGTTTTATTGAAAAAAAGAAGCTTCTCTTCTTCGGAAGTCTATGCGCCCTCACAACTGAGAAGGCAGCCAAATCAGTTTTCTTATTAAGGCTGCACTCGTTCTTCATAGATGGGGTTTCGGGAAAATCCTTCATTTCCGATATTGCAAATATTTTGGGTAACCACCAGTTGATGTCGTATTTTACAAATTATGTTTCTGAAAGTGAATTCCCAACAAAGTCGTCATGGAAAAGTATAGTGCGCAAGGCAATATCTGAATATTCAGAACACGGATGGAAAGGCGCGGTGATCGGTGACAAATCACTCAGTCGCTTTCATGTTATACACCCACAGTTATCAGTCTCCCATTTGTGGCGTTGCTGTCGAAAGTTCCCTAGACACAAAATAGCATACCTGACTGTGGCCGGTATCATGGCTTGTACTGAGTCCGAGTTTGTAACTTGCAACAAATGTGGTGTTGCTTACGATGATCTCCCTCAACACGTCATCATAAACTGCCCCGCCATTGCGGAATATCGAAACGACATATGGTATGAGTTAATGAACCAGTTCAATATTCAATGTATTCTCAAACTAGATAGCCTTTGCCCAGATGTACAATTGAATGTATTTCTCACTGCACGTCCACCGGAGTTATTTGATTTAATTGATGAAGCTGACTTATTCACAGACTTTGTAGTATGCAATACGTATTGTTTGTGGAAAGCTTATACCACGCAATCTCAAATATAACCGACATGCAGTGATGATAGTAATAATTCATGAATATTATCAATGAGAACGCCGATAAAACGTCGGTAACTGATGTACACGCTCTATTTCACATCCGCATGAACACATGTTTGTGTATATTTATATATGTTGACCCGTATATAGAGTCGGTTTGAATGATCAGGTTAGCATATAACGAATGATGTATGTCCGTCGTGTGTGAGTATATGTGTGTATGCATATATGTAAGGGTGTATTTGTATGTGTATAAGTATGTGAATGCATGTGCGTGCATACGTGTGTGGTGTTTCTATATGTATATGTATATATATATATATATATGTATATGTATATGTATATATGTATATGTATGTGTGTATGTATGTGTATATATGTGTGTATATATATATGTATATGTATGTGTATGTATGTGTGTATATATATGTGTGTATATATATATATATATATGTGTGTATAGCTATATATATATATATATGTATATATATATATATATATATATATGTGTGTGTATATGTGTATGTATGTGTATGTATTTATGTAAGTGTGTGTGTGTTTATATGTATGTATATGCGTATATATGTATGCATATGTGTGGTTAAGTATGTAAGTTAGGGCCATCATGTATGTGCGCCCGTGTTGTTTGTAACTGCATGTGGACGTTTAGTCTGCGAGACTACACAGGTGTTCTGTTTGTGTTGTGTCCATTTGTTAAAAAGTTTATGTGCTTTTCATGTCAATTCTCTTTTGTCAAACAATGTATGTATATATATATGTAACTTGTAATTATGTTATTACTGCTCTCCGAAATTGGAGGAAATAAAGGTATATATATATATATATATCACCATTGACTATACAGTAACTACATGTATACCTATTCGACACACATAGTCATATAACCACTTGATATATACATATGCAGCCCACCCTAGACCATAGAGTCACTCCAGGTATACATATACACCTCACCAACGGCCATTCAGCCCTTCCAGATATACAAAAAAACCTGCACACACGACCACTCATACCTTCCATACTTGCATATACACCTCACACATGACAATTCAGCAACTCACTGTATAATCACACACGCCATCCATGAGCATACAGCTAATCCCTATACACCCACCAATGATAATACATCCACGAGATATATAAATATATGCCACAAGGACACTCCCTATATACCCACACGCTCGATAATGTCCACCAGCTTACTCCAGGTATGCATATACACTTCAATCATGACCGTACAGTCATTCCATGTATACCTATACACATTACCCGTAACCATAAAATAACTCCCTATTTATCCACACACCCCATCCATGATCATACAGACAACACATGTACATCCCACCCACGACCTTACAGTCACTCCATATATACATAATCAACACATAGATGACCATGTAACTATATTCATACACCACATCATACATACAGGCATACCCCGTGCACCCGTACTGGATATACACAACCATACAACATACAGTCACCCCATTCATACCGAGTCACATCACACATGACCATGACCTCTCCCTGTATACCTATACATCTTACAATGGACAACCCATAGATAACCATATAGTCACTCCTTGTATACCTATTCACACCATTCATGACATACAATAACTCCCTATATACCTATCCACCTCAACTATGAGAGTAACTCCCTGACTACCATCTTGGCATCCACCCTGCATCCATTTGATATTTTTTGTTACCATAATGGACCAGAATAGCCACAGATTATGGTTAATCTCGGTTCCGTCTCAACGTTCTGCCCATTTCCATTCAATAATATGGCCAGAATCACAAAAGAGGTTTTCGGCAAAATTCCATACTTTAAAATGAATTTGTCATGCCCCATACGGAACTGGGACAACCATAATAGAACATATAGTTGTCAGTTAATTAACTAACACGTATAATAACCAAGTGAGTCACAAGTTACTACCTTTTCGGATAACACAGAGAATAATGTTCAGGATATATGTAAAAAAAAAAAAAAAATTTAACTTTGGTGGCCATTTTGGAAGCCATCTTGCGCAATTTGGTCTATAGATACCGTAGTGTGACACATTTAAGATAGACCAAAACAATAAACACATTTGAATCCAGAGACAGTTACATTTTACCAGTGATAGTTGCATTTTACTTGAAAAATGGTCTATACCTGGACAAGTTAATTTTTGCCGATATTTATGTCAAGTTTTTGAGAGAAAAGTCCAATATTTTTGGTGATGTCAGTGGTAACAATAGTAACAATTAACCATGGTGCATCAGATATGTTAGTATTCAATGTATAGGAGGCAGAATAGCCAAGTTTATACATCAACCACAACTTGTAAGCGATTGCAGGACACGCTGGGGCAATATTTACCATTTTCCATATTTTGGCGGCCATTTTGGCAGCCATTTTGAGCCAAAGTAAGAATTTTGGTTCCAATGAGTTGGAATATTCATAGGTAATGATATGCCTCACTTACATTACAAAGTTCTGTTCATTTCTTGTTGAAATATGACTAAAATCCCAATTATGATTTTTTTGTGAAATTGTATACCGTGTTCCAATAATTGCATATTTAATTGCTCCAATGATCAGTTAATATACAAAACACAATATAAAGTCACATTACTCAAGCAGTTCCAAACAGCATGAACTGGTCTAGAAGATATTTGTGAAAAAACGTCATATTTTCAACTTAATCCTGATTCACAGAACTTTCAACCGGATGTGATTTCATGAAAAGCGTTTATTTATTAAATAACATACTTGTCCATATATGTATAGCAGATGATGAGATAGTTATGACAGAAAGGTCACGAGGGGTGATTCAAATAACAAAGTATTCCCATGTTCATGAGATTATATGTATAACGAGTGTGATATATGTCTCGACATTGACTTACTGTATTTTCGCGGCAATAAAAACAGTATGTGACTTTAAGTTGATTTTATGGGTGAAATATGGGTCACAGACAGCGACAGGCACCCTCATTGGATTCAGCATACTTGAATTATGCTATAAAACTTAGTTTCATGCTTTTCCCCAAAAATGCCTCTAGGGTTCTAGTATTCCACAAATGTAGCTTTTCCGACCAGACTAAAATGGCTTCCTCCAAAAACAATCAACACTTTACCAGGAAGTTATACCTGGGACTACATAAACCCGATACAGTTTCAAATCAAGAAACAGATTAAAGTCACAACAATAACAAGAAAACTAAGATGCATGCATCAGGTCAGCCATGAACTATTTAGCATAGAATAATTCAGTTCGGTTGCAGTTTCACAACGTTACAACTGACATACGATTACACCTTGAATGTGGAAATATGTAAGAGTGAATATTAATGTTCTAAATCCCATGTTTCACATTTAGTGGTAATGGGGTCGTACTTTATTAACACGCAAGTAGTGTAATTAAGTACGGGTAATTAGAAGTAACAAATCGTTTAGTTTCTATCGTATCGGATAAAAGAGGTGAGCAGATTGCCGATGATGAATGCTCTCGTTAGCTGCCAATATAATGTGCATATTTGCCCCGTTACGTTTATACACTGTAGCATTGGCGGGCCAGAGTGTGTTGACATGTTAAGTGTTTGGTTCATTAATAACAGATCAGCAGGGATTTGTCGTGATAACGTATACGTGGAAATATGCTACCTAAACGGTTAAATTAACGGTTGATCTATTACACCACCGTGTATACTCGGTTTAAATAGGTATATTATATAGGGACGTGTGCTCAATTTTGGTGCGGACCGATGATAAAACAAAATCAGAAGTAAATGTCGGCGGGCGGGAGGGCCATTTTTTCAATAATTTTAAAAGAAATTGAACAGTTGCAGCAGCAGCAGCAAAAAAAGGGTGTACAATTGGCAAATGATGAGGGGCGGCGTGACGTGTAACTAGGATTGAACTTAGATATGCAATTTGGAGATTATTGGATGAGGGATGTTATATTAATTATATTAAAGGGACGAGGGGGCTTAGTTGTCGAAAATATTCATATTTGTTCCAAACACCGTAAACAGAAAAATATTAAAAGGCATACATATTGGTTCAAATATACGATCACTATCGCGTAAACATCATGTTCACATAAAGACCTACTAAATTTTACCTAAACAAGAGTCTGATTGTGTTATAGAAGGCAGCACAATGCTACTGGCTAATCACACACAAATGGTATAAACGCTCTTTATTATTTCCAAATAAGGAATTGAGCAACAAAAAACGCTCTTTATGTTTACCATCATAATATAAAGAAACACCAAGAAAGTAACTTTTTATGCTTTGTCAAACAATCGTCAAATTTACGACAATAACATACTGTTTATGAGATATTTCTCATTTGTATATTAACAAAGTATGTCTATATTTGAATATTATTTTCGTTTGCAGCGGTTTTTGACAGGTGGAAATATGTTCACAGGATACCCACCAAGGCCTTCCGTACCTTTAAGGTATACTGCAACTTTGTTTCTTGCCAATAGCAGAATACATAATGCTATTAAGAAGTGACACAGAACATTTTTTTTAATTATAAGTATTGAGCAGTGAGAAATATTTGAGTAGAGGAAACCAGTAACGAAAGGCGATATTAACATGATTTCTGTCAGCGAATAATTGTTTACGTTCCAATGAATATTAAAATGTACTGAAAACAAACTGCTAATGGGTGCCAGACTTTCATAAACACAAATTATGTATTAATGGTGTAACGACATATTTCGTTCTTAATTGTCTAAAAAAAATAGGGGATCGGGATGTTTGGATCTCTAGTTTAACGACATTTTTCGGTCTTTAATAGTTTAATGACATTTTTCGGTCTTTATAATATCTCAAGATATAGGGGGTTTTTGGATCTCTATAGTTTAACGACATTTTTCGGTCTTTATAGTTTAACGACATTCTCGGTCTTTAATATTTTAAGATATAGGGGCCCTTAGTGGGTATTTGGATCTCTAGTTTAACGACATTTTTCGGTCTTTGATAGCAAAATGGAAGAAGTACATCTTTGGAAAGATGTGGTGGCCCTAAAAAGGAAAGTTGTTTGGTGATCTTGAAATGCAGTTTTTCTGAACAGTCTTCCTTGATTAAAGTGATGTGAAACACTCCGGCAGACAACGGGCAGAGTGATCAAATAGAAATTAAGAATAATCTTTCTCAAAGTAGTTATTTGTTACGAATAGTAATCCAAATGGATGATACACAACGTCATTCTTATATATTAGTTAAATGCAATGACTCTCGATGCCATCGAGTCGATGGCGAAATCATTTTTGTTTAATTATAGCCGATAGTTGTGCCCCGAATCGAGATGTAAATATTTACAATTTGGAGTAGTTCAGACGATGTTCTCTATGAAGTGGTGTGGTAGATTATTTTGGAAATTTTCAGTGATGTTAGTAGAATGATAACATTCCCCAGGTTGGCAAAGTGCCTGAGCACTAACTTATCAATTTCTCGCACCCGAAAAAGTCCATAACAAGTCCATAATATATCTTTAAGCATATATATAAATCTCCGAAAACCAAAATTCTAAAGCATTAAACGATTTCTTGAAATACAGTTTTTCTGAACAGTCTTCCTTGATTAAAGTGATGTGAAACACTCCGGCAGACACCGGGCAGAGTGATCAAATAGAAATTAAGAATAATCTTTCTCAAAGAAGTTATTCGTTACGAATATTAATCCAAATGGATGATACACAACGTCATTCTTATATATTAGTTAAATGCAATGACTCTCGATGGCGAAATCATTTTTGTTTAATTATAGCCGATAGTTGCGCCCCGAATCGAGATGTAAATATTTACAATTTGGAGTAGTTCAGACGATGTTCTCTATGAAGTGGTGTGGTAGATTATTTTGGAAATTTTCAGTGATGTTAGTAGAATGATAACATTCCCCAGGTTGGCAAAGTGCCTGAGCACTAACTTATCAATTTCTCGCACCCGAAAAAGTCCATAACAAGTCCATAATATGTCTTTAAGCATATATATATAAATCTCCGAAAACCAAAATTCTAAAGCATTAAACGATTTCTTGAAATACAGTTTTTCTGAACAGTCTTCCTTGATTAAAGTGATGTGAAACACTCCGGCAGACACCGGGCAGAGTGATCAAATAGAAATTAAGAATAATCTTTCTCAAAGTAGTTATTCGTTACGAATATTAATCCAAATGGATGATACACAACGTCATTCTTATATATTAGTTAAATGCAATGACTCTCGATGGCGAAATCATTTTTGTTTAATTATAGCCGATAGTTGCGCCCCGAATCGAGATGTAAATATTTACAATTTGGAGTAGTTCAGACGATGTTCTCTATGAAGTGGTGTGGCAGATTTTTGGGGAAATTTTCAGTGATGTTAGTAGAATGATAAAATTCCCCAGGTTGGCAAAGTGCCTGAGCACTAACTTATCAATTTCTCGCACCCGAAAAAGTCCATAACAAGTCCATAATATGTCTTTAAGCATATATATAAATCTCCGAAAACCAAAATTCTAAAGCATTAAACGATTTCTTGAAATACAGTTTTTCTGAACAGTCTTCCTTGATTAAAGTGATGTGAAACACTCCGGCAGACACCGGGCAGAGTGATCAAATAGAAATTAAGAATAATCTTTCTCAAAGTAGTTATTCGTTACGAATATTAATCCAAATGGATGATACACAACGTCATTCTTATATATTAGTTAAATGCAATGACTCTCGATGGCGAAATCATTTTTGTTTAATTATAGCCGATAGTTGCGCCCCGAATCGAGATGTAAATATTTACAATTTGGAGTAGTTCAGACGATGTTCTCTATGAAGTGGTGTGGCAGATTTTTTTGGAAAATTTCAGTGATTTGGCAAAGTCCCTGAGCACTAACTTATCAATTTCTCGCACCTGAAAAAGTCCATAACAAGTCCATAATATGTCTTTAAGCATATATATAAATCTCCGAAAAACAAAAATTCTAAAGCATTAAACGATTAGCTATATTTCCAAGGCATATATTTCATCTGATTTAGCGAGAATCCATATATACTTTTTCACGAGAATCCAGGGTAATTTGCGAGAATATTTACGAGAATCTAGATTTGGATTTTCGCCGAAATATAAGCCCTGATTTCACTCTGAAGTGTGCCTAAATGGCATAAATTGTACCGTGGTTCCCATGTTCGCCAAAGTGGCATAAATTTATTTCAGGATAATACTAATTTTAGGCATTCATTTATATCACTGATATCAGGACAATAAATAGCCATTTCCATTGCATGGAACAAAGAGCGTTATTGTTTATTGGTGTTGTTTTTGGAAGTGGTGGTAGTTAAATTTTATACATTTCGACCCCCAATAAGTATTTCCGAACAAATGAATTATTAACAAGCGTGACATGACATCATTGACGAAGATAATTAACACCGATCTACAAGCAATTAAAGTCTTAAAATGAGCTAAAATTTTACATTTTCTTTAAAAAATTTACATTTTTATCTCTCGCGACATAATTGTCACCAATAAAAACAAATTTGATTCATCGTGGAAGTTAGTCGGTGACTATAAATAATGTCACCATTCAACTGAATGTTGTTGAGCATATTTCAACCAATTTTGGAAGTTTAAATGAATATTTTCTTCACACGCAAAGTAAAATTGACAAATTTCAGGATTTTAGCCTGCTTCGTTGGGACCAAAATTTGTTGTGCACACTCAAGAAACGTCTACCGACACTCGCTATGTCAAATTATGCCATGACCATGCTATAAACTAGCTTGAAATTGGCAAAACAATGAATTTTTTTTTGGTTGAAAAAATTTACATAGAGAACGATTATTTTTCGATAAAAACGAAAATAATGCGAATTTCAGCACTCGTCAGAATGGTGCAGAATAACATACGAGTCTTCTTATATGCGAAAATTTGACCTCATTCGATAAATTAGTCTCGTAATTAAGGATATGTAGTGTTAGTGTTACTGTACATGGCCGACGAAACCTTTTGTGAGAATAACAAAAGCGCAACCTTGATCAAAGTAATACAATACACAACAACACATAGAATAAAACTGATATAAACACGGTATAAGTGAGAATAAGACGCGTATTCAGACGTGCAATTTGACAACATTTCTTCGCTATAAATATATCTGACCCAGATGCAGCTGTTTTGCGCACGTCACTTTCCATATTTGGAATTTCCATATATGGGACCTGAATACCGATCAATCTATTGCAAACAAATTACCACGCAATTATCTTAGCATAAAAATATATTGTAATTTATACAACTACGACCCTGGTAACCCTGATAACTAATACAATATACCGGCCAATTCATTTTAAGATCGTTATTTCACTTTGCTTTAGGCATAAATACACTCTTGAACGCACATAAACGACCCATTGGCGTTAAATTAAATATACTCGGTATTTATTAATATTAGTTTTTTATTGCTCAGTTTTGAGTTTGACCCTTGACACCTGTCAATATATTTGGGCTGAATTCATATGATGCGGTATTATTCCTCGAAATAAACAACAAAGCAGTCGTTACTTCGAAATGTCGTTTGGGCTAACATTTACACAAATCCTTCGCGTGTTCTCCTCAATTGGCACGCATGTTCTGAGCCGACACACAGGTTATCCCAGAAACTCCTGTGAAATAAACAGCCAAGGTTTGGCTGAAATTACATCAATTACACGTGCCATTCCGATTAATTGAATTTCTGGAATCGGAAGCGAAACCAAGCGCGCGATTGTCCGGAAAATTAGTATTACGCCAGGTCTTAACGGGAAATTATTTTTACTTCACGCGGCACTTTCTCTTTATTCTATTCCACCAACAATGGCACTGTTTTTCAGAGATAGGGCAGACATTATATTAATCCATAATATCTTTCCGAATATTTACCAGATACAGAGTGCCAGCCGACCAAATCATTTATTGTCTGGTGTGCATAAGTCTATATAGGCATCTATAAGTTGAACTTTTCAAGCACGATGGGTTCGTATTTATCGTTATGTTTTCCGTTAATTATCTTTTACTATCAAATATCATATGAATTTAAGCTATTAATTCGTTCATGTGATAATTTTCAACTAACTAGTTTTGTAGATCTCTACTTGCAATTTTCCCCTTTACTTAAATATGCGGGGTGTTTAAATATGCGTATATACAATGCAGTCCACGATGTGAAAAGTTTAAGGAATATGTCCATGCATGCTGTTATGTACCGTTTTTACGGGGACAAAAATGATATGTTCTAGTTCAGTACAACTCTTGGAGGGCATGTGTCCGAGTCAAATAAGCCTCTGTATATTGGCGTGCAGATAACAACAAATCTGGAAATTCCATGTTTTCTATTTTTGTTTATTTATTTTTACTAAGTTATTTATATACTGAACAGTTCGTGCAAGTTTATGCACATGTAATATCTTGTCCACTATACCGACATATAGCAGTTACACATGGTTGACTACATCATGATGATGATATATATACCGCGCATGAAAAGTTATTACAAAACATGCTATAATAATATAACTCTTCATGGAATGACCTCATGCATATAAAACAAAGTATACGATATTTGTATTTGACTGTTTATTGGATCATAAATGCAAGTCGCGAATTATAATGGCGGGGTATTACCTGGCGAAATTTTAAAACAAGTTGAGGCACTGCATGCGTGAGCGTGGCGACCGAGTGGTCCTAACTTTGGTCAAAATGTTCAACGTTGGACATTCCATGCATACCCGAACCAACAGAAGTAATTTGACATTTCAGCCAGAAAATAGATTCGAATATTGACCAATCAGTTTGAAAGTTGTTTTGTTTTAAATGGAAATAAAGATACACAAAATTATTAAGTTTTAAAGAGTTTGGGAATGTTTGATATCTCGAGGTCAAGGGAGATGTATTAGTATGTAATTCTAAGGTGAACTAAATAAACACACTTTATAGTGACGTCCATATCGATGCATTTATATATCTTGTTATATATATGCTTGTTTTTTTTATTATTTCGTGAACAATGTTGGACATATCGCACGATTTTTCAGTGACTATTATGACGGGCATTAATAATTCCGACAAGCCCATATAACCTGTATAAGATTTGTTCCACAAGGCCGTTATGTGCATGTATTCGGCGTTTGAGATAAGTCTACACATGTAGCTATAATCTACTAAATATACGGCCATGTCCTGTGGCGAGCACACGGTGGTCACGATATCGGACACGAGTATACATGTAGCACTCAAGTTCTCAACGGAACATCTGCACATGCATTTTCATATATAATTTAAAATAAACATGAATAGTATGATTGTCTGGGTCTATAAGGCTATATGCATGGCGACAAAATGTGTCCCGAGAAATTTTTGCGCCGTCAAAATTGTAAAACTATACCATTTGTTCAGTTGAACTGTATATATATGATCGAAGTCAAGGCCGCGGATCTTGAGAACACGTACCCGGTACTATATATAGGGCCTATTGGCCTTTGTTATTTTATGAGCGAAATAATGCACCACAATGTTAGTTAAAATGGTATATCCAAACATAATTTTGTTTTTATTAATTTCATCTTTATACCAAAACATTTACTGACCCTCAAGTCGATGCAATTTCAGCGTAGATATTCCGTTAAATACACGTGACGCCCAGTACAGAGGAATAACACTATTCGCCGGTGGAATGCATGTAACGTCAAGAACAGTAACTCTATTTCATCGAACGTCAGGCGCCATTCGGGGGAATTTAATATTCAAAATGTCATTCTGGGCGTAAATATGCCGTTCTGTTTGTGCTTTTCGTGTTTATTGAAAGATTTCGTCATATTCCATTTAGTATAATCACCAAATTGTCTGAATTAACTTGTAATAATAAACAGGAAAAAAAATATTATATTTTAGTGAGAATGTAACGAAAACGGCTAACAAAAACATGTTTTTCTCGCGAATGTGCAACTCCCGAAACCAGAACATTTTACAATCTGTTACAAGAAAACAATCTTGCTATGAAAATATAAAGTTCTTGTAGTACCCTAAAAATTGCAGACAAACTTTTTTCTAAGCGTCCTAGGATTTTCATCCCATGGTCTTAATATGTTGAACTCCAAAGAGAACATGCCTAATATGTAATGAACCATTGCATAGTAACCATAGCCTTGTGAATTGGACCAGTTGGGAGAAAGTTTTATAGGTTGACCAATACAGGTAAGTGTTTGTCTGACAAGGTGACACATCTGTCCGGGTCAACGTAAATTACACCTAGGCCTCCGGAATGACAGTAACAAGTCAGAATGGAGCACCAACTGACGGACCATATAAGGCCTTTCCGTTTGTCAACATAAGTACAGTGAAAGAAATAATGGCTTACAGTATATTCGAAACACAGTGAGGGTAGTACATAAATGTATGGATGTCAAAAGAAAGGGGAGGATGTCTGCTAGGTATATTAAGGAAGATTCGAGGCTAATATATAATAACCGCGGTCACAGTTTCTTTATTATAAAGACCAAACATACATGCATGTATATGGGAAGCCAAATTGACATTTAATAACTAATTGAGCTTAAAGGTACTCAATCCGATTCGATTATCCCCATATCATGCAATAAGAAATATCTAATATCGCTTAAGCACAATAATATATTCCGTATTGCCTTAAGCGTAATTAGCCACTTTACTTAAACTCCCTGTAATTCAAATGGTGTAGTCCATAGTGCAATGGGTGGAGTTTATTGGTGACCTGGTGACTGTCCACATGTAGGCCTATTCGGATTCTGCTATTTGCAGAGGGGTGATCTCATGAAGGAGATATTAATTTCGCTTAAGCGCAATAAGGATGAGCACAATTACATCCTTATTGCGCTCAATAATGACAGCAATAATTGTAAATTGAAATCACGAAAGCGCATATAATAAAAAAAAAACTATATGGCTTTTGACTGAACACATTATCATTCGTGCATGGGTAACAAGCAAATATCGAGTTTCCATTCGCAGCAAGCCGCTCGTGGAGAATCGATATTTGCTTGTACCCGCTCATGGTAATTCTCGTTTTCAGTCAAAAGCCACAGTTATCCTCTTGTATTATAGTTACGATATTTGCCCTGCTATTTGGTATACCGCGCTGACCTATAGGCTGGCTGTCGCTCAGCACAATCTCAAAGTAAAATGTACGATTTTCGGCGCGAAACTGGTAATTACATGCACTGACGTAGGAAAGTTTTCAACTGTTTATATCTCATATATATTTTGAAGACCTCTGTCTGTATGTATGTTTGTTTGTTTGTTTGTTTGTTTGTCTGTCTGTCTGTCATTTATACAAATCTACGATTCTCGACCGATCGGGACGAAACTTGGTACGTGTGTGTAGTTTGACCAGGCGGTGAACGTTGTCGTATTGGCGAGCCCGTGCGGCGCCCGCTTCGCGCATGCGCAGACGAGATCTCGGAAACGGGTGGAGCTATCGACTTGATATTTGGTATGTGAATGTATCTTGCCCCGGATGCGAATTTTATCGGGTCGCCGAGCCCGTGCGACGCCAGCTTCGCGCATGCGCAGACGAGATCTCGGCAACGGGTGGAGCTATCGACTTGAAATTTGGTATGTGAATGTGTCTTGCCCCGGATACGAATTTTATCGGGTCGCCGAGCCCGTGCGACGCCAGCTTCGCGCATGCGCAGACCAGATCTCGGAAACGGGTGGAGCTATCGACTTGAAATTTGGTTTTTGAATAGCCCGGACAACGTCGGGCTCATCGGCTAGTCTCATATATATTTTGAAGACCTCTGTCTGTTTGTATGTTTGTTTGTCTGTCATTTATACAAATCTACGATTCTCGACCGATCGGGACGAAACTTGGTACGTGTGTGTAGTTTGACCGGGCGGTGGACGTTGTCGTATTGGCGAGCCCGTGCGGCGCCCGCTTCGCGCATGCGCAGACGAGATATCGGAAACGGGTGGAGCTATCGACTTGAAATTTGCTATGTGAATGTATCTTGCCCCGGATACGAATTTTATCGGGTCGCCGAGCCCGTGCGACGCCAGCTTCGCGCATGCGCAGACGAGATATCGGAAACGGGTGGAGCTATCGACTTGAAATTTGCTATGTAAATGTATCTTGCCCCGGATACGAATTTTATCGGGTCGCCGAGCCAGTGCGACGCCAGCTTCGCGCATGCGCAGACGAGATCTCGGAAACGGGTGGAGCTATCGACTTGAAATTTGCTATAGTTTGACCAGGCGGTCGTCGTTGTCGTATTGGCGAGCCCGTGCGACGCCCGTGTAGCGCATGCGCAGACGAGATCTCGGAAACGGGTGGAGCTATCGACTTGAAATTTGCTATGTGAATGTATCTTGCCCCGGATACGAATTTTATCGGGTCGCCGAGCCCGTGCGGCGCCCGCTTCGCGTATGCGCAGACCAGATCTCGGAAACGGGTGGAGCTATCGACTTGAAATTTGCTATGTGAATGTATCTTGCCCCGGATACGAATTTTATCGGGTCGCCGAGCCAGTGCGACGCCAGCTTCGCGCATGCGCAGACCAGATCTCGGAAACGGATGGAGCTATCGACTTGAAATTTGCTATGTGAATGTATCTTGCACCTGATACGAATTTTATCGGGTCGCCGAGCCCGTGCGACGCCAGCTTCGCGCATGCGCAGACCATATCTCGGAAACGGGTGGAGCTATCGACTTGAAATTTGGTTTTTGAATAGCCCGGACAACGTCGGGCTCATACTTGAAATTGGTTTTTGAATAGCCCGGACAACGTCGGGCTCATCGGCTATAGTTAGGATATATAATGAAGAAATTGATAACATTTGATAACATTATCCGAAAATGTAGGGACTAAAGAGTCTGATTGCTTTAATACTTTCGTCATCATTCTGAAGACAAAGGCTAATGGCTGTCCCAGCATGGAAACGTTTGTCGCTAGAAAACTGGACGTTTCCAGTAGAAATCTAAAGAGCATTTTCTTGAGCGACAATGGAACATAAAGGGCGGGAATCGGAGCGAAAAAAGAAATAACTGATTATAACATTTTGCTGGCTTTTTTGGGCAACAAAATGATCGGGGAACATATCCCGGTTGAAACTACAGTTAAGCATTAACATAATATATTTATTAATTTTAGCTTATATATCTGTCTTAGTAAGTTTTTCGGCCGGTAAATTTGAAAATTGTTTGGTCGACAAGCGAAAAACTCACAACGGAATCTGCATTTGCTCGAATATACTGATGATATTATTCACAAAACACGCGTTGTGTCGAGTGTTGTTTTGTTTCTCGCAAAAAGCGCAGTGAATTGTCAAGTTCATATAAGTCATGATATTGCGTCAGTTCCTTATTTAGATTCGCGCGCATTATACGTCGGTTGTAAAACCCCCTAAATTGGTGCGTCTACAACTTACAACTCACAATACTATCAAATAAATTCTTTATTTGGTATGTATGACCATATATAGGTTAGGAGAAAACAATATAACTTGATTGAAAAATATTCATCTCTTTGCAATTAAAAACAATTATATTATGTACACGTTTTCTGCCTGATCATTTTCCAATCATGACGTAAAGTGGATTAGCTGTATTTTGAACTGACGGCGGGTAGGATTTTAATGGGTCGATTAAAATAAAATCTGGTATGATTTGAATTCGATTGTTGATGGCGCCAATAATTTTATATTCGCATTCCACAGCACAACGGAACATTTTCATTGGACGATCCCGGTAGTTCCGAGTGTTTTCTATAAACAAATGGTTCTGTAACGTTTTTGATGTTTGTTTACATAACAAAGCGTTCAAACTGTTGTTTTTGGATGAGAGATTGGGAGGGGTGGGCACTTAATTTGATAATAAGTCGCCGATTGCCACCACACTTATACAAAATCATCCCCACGGTATGAGGAGTCTAATGTTGTGGCTTTTATCTGTCAAATGTGGCCTCATTCGAGTCAGGGTTGCATTGAAAGGGAGAGGGGCACCAAAATTGATGCACAATTGTTTTAGCGCCAATTTCCACCAATTTTATACACGTTCTTATCCATGATACGAGGAATCTAATCGTGATTTAAAGACGCCATAGTGGTGCTGTTTGGGTGAGAGATGGAGAGGGGAGGGATTGGCACCAAATTTGATAATAAAAAAATTGTTTAGTCGCCGATTATTACCAAACTTATAAACAATCATCTCCATGATATCAGGAGTGTAATCGTGTGGTTTAAGGATGTCACAAGTGCACTCTTATGACTAATGTGTAGGTTTTCTACACAAAATGTGTAGCCCTGCTACACAATCATTATTCAATTTTGATCTTAAACATATTTGTGTAGTATATGTGTAGTTTCATATTCGTACACAAATTGTGTAAAAAAAATTACACATAAATGGGTAAATTTTTACACATTTATACACAACTGTGTGTATAAAATCAACACATATCCCTTACACATTTTGTGTAGGTTCTTACACATACAGTTCGTAGACAAGAAATGCAAGTTCAGTAGTCCGACCTGTGGGTATAGTATTAAAGATATATGCAGATTTATATGTTAAAACTTTCATGGCGCATAGTGGTATGTAGTATTTTGTTCTGTACTGTGAGTTTTTGCTTTGAATGAACAAACCAGGGTCGAGGCGTGATTGCATAATATTAGTATTATTACAACAATCATAACAAGAGTCTAAGGGCAGTAATCGCCATGAAAGTTTTAACAAATAAATCCTCATATACTATTAATACTAAACCCACAAATTGGAATTCTGAACTTACATCCTTGTCTACGATCGCTGTAGATTGTATTCCAAAAAATATACTCAAACAATATGGCCGTCACGAAGCAGACTATGAAACTGAAGGCACCGCAATGCGCATGCTCTACGTTCTTACACAATTGTGTGTAACAAAATATACACATTATGTGTAGAACGGCACTTGGTCAATGTATTTGTATGTAAAACTACACATTGCTATGTGTATTAACCGGGTTTACACATTTGATGTGTAATCGTTTCTACACATTAGTTATAAGAGTGTGGGGCCATTCGATATACCAAATTGGTGCCCAATGGGTGAGAGATATGGGGACCTTAAATTTGATACGAATTTGTATACTCGCCAATTTTCACAAATTTCATATATATGCATCTCTAATCTCTAATGACTCTTAGTGTGTGCAGCTTGAGTCCGAAATAGGGACGGGAGGGTCACCAAAACTGATACAAAATATTTTTAGTACCAATTACCATCAAATTCAGACACGTTCTTCTCAAATGATACAAGAAATAAAATCGTGCTGTATGTCTGTCTTTTTGTCTGTCTGCGTTCTATATATAACTTCACGCGGTACAATCGAGATGGCACCAAGGCGTTCTAAGAGGGGTAACTTTTTACAAGGAAGATAATGGTGCGGGTTAAAATTTTCTAAAATGACGCTGTTGGTGGGAGGGGAAATTAAAAAAAATATGGTGAAATAGTTTTGTCGCTGATTTCCACCAAACGAATACATAATCACCTTCGCAATATGGTGTTGTTCGAGTCAGCGTTGCATCAACACTTGATTTAATAAACCAAATTCCACAAAATTCATACACGTTTTTCTCTAATGATATACCATGAATTAAATCACATTTGGTGTCGTTTGCGTCACGGATGGCGAGCGGATATGCACTATCATTGATAAGATTGCTATTCGCCGATATCCACATATAAGTTATATACAGTCACCAGGCCATCTCCATATCATTTTAAGTAGTTGGGCGTTCACATTTCACAACCCCGACATATGGTGACCCACATAAGTCACTTGAAGAATTATATCTTCTTAAGAGTCATATTTATATGGGAATGGCAATCAAGGCATTCACACCATGAGCTAGCAAAAAGAGATAACTAGAAGAAGCATTAAACGTATATTTATCATTCTATTGAAAAGATACATATATTCGTGCAAACTGAGAGACCTCGAACCGTCAGAGGATTGCATATATATAATAATTTTTTTCAGTCTGTTCCATTCAATACAGTTTCCACAAAAAGTTACAATTTGTCAAGAGATATGGAAGGCCTGTTCAAAAATAGTGGTCACAGTGTGCAGTCAAATATAGTTTCTTCTGATATACAAGAAAATGCAGTTAGTAGCACAAGACTTTTCATGATCCTACCAATACTGACATCTGACAAGGGTTTTAGAACAGACTCATCGACTGACATAAACAACTCAAAATCTCGCTCTGTGTCTGGCACATGTAGCTGATATATACGCGCAGCAATATTTCGTTTAAACTAAGAATATTTAGCCAATATATAGCACCACGAACAGAGGAGCACCTGGAAATTTCTTTGAAACATCTGTATCTTCATGGAGATATGATAGCCAGGTGTCATCGAGATCTTAGTCCAACCCACTAGATTGATTGATACATCTCAATATGTAAAACCCAATTATCATCTTTTATCGAACTAATGTGTTTATGATGTTCATGTATCATATTATAACGTCTAATGTATACGCAGTTGTAAATAAATAAATACTTCATATTGGTGGAACGGATTAATCGCGATAAACAATGACAATTGACAAGGCGAGCCACTACTTTTATTCCATGACTGTAATAATCATGTTTTGTGATGCTATTTGAATATACAATTTATGAGAAAACGTATAATTATCACTTTAAGCAAGAGCATTCTCTATTCCCAACAAATATCCACAGCATACATTAACCTGGGCAACGCCGGGTAACCCTGCTAGTTATTAATAAATGTGAATTTGGCCTCTCATAATATTCACATATTACACATAATATACGTTCCGGATATATAGCATTTAGATATCGGTCTTCAGTATAAGCCTATAACTCTGCCATGTCGTTTGGTAATCCAGGAATCATTAAATTAATAGTCCATTAATTAAGGCCATCTGTGGATATGATCATATGCCATTAAAAAGCTTTAAATACTTCAAATGTTGATAATATAGATGATCAGATAGACTCCCTCTCGCCACGGTGTGAAATTGTGAATAGACCGACATAAATGGCATGTTCATACTAATGTCGTAAGTAACAGAAAGGATCCAGACTTCAAATATGCTGTTGATGGTCATTACAAGTTAGAGTTGTCCAACTTCGAGTGACAGCTCATTTCAATATACCGAACGATGAGGAACCCTAATTAGATGCCGGGAGACTAAGACTGATTATAGACTCATTATGATAATAACAGAACAAAGCCAACGCTGATCATTTATTGGGCATATCAACTCCGTCGGTAAAGATCAAAGGGCGATTGTGTCACTTTCACCTGTCTCGTGTCCACCGGAAGATGAATCAGAATGTGCCCGGATGTTGAATACATAAACTAAAAATATGGCGCTGTGTGTGTGAGACTAGACGTGGTTACTGCAGTTAATTTCATGTAAACAATGTTATTGCAATTTCAGAACATGTGGATTTTATTCTGATTGGAAGATTATTACTTAGTGGTTTATAATCTGCGATATTTTCTGGCGGATTACGCACTATTTAGAAGATGGCGACAGAAAAAGTGCGAGTTGCCGTCCGAGTTCGGCCAATGAATAAGCGAGGTTTGTATCACTATTGGTTGTTTTCGAAAACTGATGTCATTGAATCATTCAACAGCACACGTGTGTTCTTGTGACTATGTACAGTACAGTGTTTATTCTGGAAGTGCATCAGTCATTTGTCGCCTCATATAACTTGTTGCCAATGGCATGTCCTTACACTGTTAGTGTTACAGTACACATGTCATGGTCATGTTCACATCAATAATTCACAAATGGGGGGGGGGGGGGGGGGGGGGGGGGGTTGTCACTGACAGAAGCATAGCACACATTAGTCATAACATCCAGAAGGGCATTTCTGCCAATATAAATATAATTTTGTATTTTCAGACATCAGGCTGGGGTCCGGAGATACCCATGCCCACTCTGCTCACAGGAGCAGCAGAGCGGGAACATGCAGTGGCTTCAACCACCCCCCTTTCCTGATTCATGTGCAAATGCATCATTTACAATTAAATTGGGAAAAGCAAAGGTTGAGCCCCTCCCACTCTTCAGTGCTTCCGCCACAATCCGTCTGCTCAAAAGCTCAGCTCTCAGGCTTGGCACTACTATCATCAATGATACATGTACCGGTACACGCACAAAGTTATTAAGATCAGTTATTGGGCAAATGCCGAATCCGTGACTTCTTCGCCACCACATGGATCTTTAACGTGCTCACAGGACGGCCATTAGTGTTGGCTCCCGATCCGACGGGTGTGCCCAGTGTATTGTGATCCCTGGTCATGACATTACGAGAGGAGTGGAGGTGCAAAATATGTCGATGTATTTAAATATTTTTATCAAGATTCTTTTGCGGCTGAAATTGTTCTCAGAGCACTGATTATTGCATCCGTGGTTGATCCGTGATGCCCATGGTACTGGGAATGCAGATGGTGACACAAAGTCCGACTGATACTATATAATCAGATTTGAACCTTTGACTGTATCGAAGGTGTAGCTCAGAGGTCGGCCCACAAACCAACTGAGCTATCCACTCTGGAAGGGTGGTCAAATAGAAATTAAGAATAATCTTGCTCAAAGTAGTTAGTTGTTGCATGTACAGTATGAATATTAATTCAAATTGACGATATACAATGTACACCGTCATTCTTATATATTAAATAAATGCATTGACTCTTGTTGGCGAAGTCATTTGTGTTAGATTATCGCCAACAGTTGCATTTTCTATGGAGTGGTATGGTCAATTTCTTTTTAATTTTTGGCGACGTTAGTAGAATGCTACATTCCCCAGGTACAAACATATCAATTTCACACACCCGAACAAGTCCACTAGCCACATAACAGATTTTCAATAGACTGTTTAACATGCTCTGTATGTTTAAGGAAGGCTATTTTGAAAAGGGCCACTTAATATTTGGAAGGTGACGACTGTCCATGTGATTTTGTGTCCATATTATGGTACATTTACATGTATATGTATATGCCAATGAAAGAGCAACACAAATGTCAATGCTACACATCATTTCAAATTGTTTTTCACAATATGACCCCAGATGTGGCTGGTTTTACAATCATTCACCTTCTGAACATGTACTATTTGATATGTATATGTAGCCTACAGTATTAAATGCAAAAGTATCACAGTAGACAAGTGTTCATATTTCTACAGTGCCTTCAAAGAAAATTATGTGTACTAGACACATAATTTTCCTCAGAGTAGCTGTAGAAACATAAACTTTTAGCCACATACATGTACATGTACATGTAGGTGTAATTCATAGCCATGTACATGTACCGGTAAATACATGTACATGTACATTGTATACCCCCAACTTAAACTCCATAAATGCTGTGCCCAAAATATGAAAATGTGCCCAAAATAGACATGAAAATGCACTTTCTGTCATAATCATGTTTATATATTTACTTTGAAACACTACAATAATTATTAATACCACATTTATTTCAATGGAATGTTATATGGGAATCAATCATTCTTTGAAATTGATTGTAAGGATTTCAAATTGTTTGGTTCAAATTTCTAAATTTTCGCTACCATGGTTCATCCTGATGTTCCCAAATTTGACATATCTAAAGACCTACTTTTTCTATGACTATTCATATTTACTGCAGAATTTACTGCAGATGTTGCACATGGCATCAGTTCAAATAATTACATGTATTCTTTAAAAGCATGTATGTATGGTACACAATCCGATGGCCATATCAGATTCGAACAACAACAACAATTTGTTTTTTTAGAAATGCTGAGCAGGCTCAGTATTTAAAAAAAAAAAAATTCACTTCAGTTATCACAATCGATTAATTGCCAAAAAATAATGGTAACCACTGTCAAATATAGTATTAAATTGCCCAAAAAGTGTTATACATGTATAACAACATTTTGTTCAACTCAATTTGGTATCGAGAGTACCGGGTAGGTCAGTCAGCATTTGTCGAATATTAGCCGGCCTCCAAATATTCCAGGTGGTGCAGAATACAGATTTCAAAAATTGATATCTGATCACTTGGGTTCCTCAAATCAAATCAAATATTTTTTACCCCGAAGCCGAAGAAATAGTAATTTAGGAGCGTTAATTCGGATTTATGCATCTTCTAAAGACATATTATGGACTTGTTAATTTATAAGTTAGTGATAACTTAGTACTCAGGCGCTATGCCAACCTGGGGAATGTAGCATTCTACTAACATCTGCGAAAATTTCAAAGAAATCGACCATACCACTCCATAGAAAACATCGTCTGAACTGCATGTACATGTATGCCCAATTGTACATGTAAATATTTACATCTCGATTCGGGATGCAACCATCGGCGATAATTTAACCCAATTGATTTCGCCATCGAGAGTCATTGCATTTAATAAATATATAAGAATGATGGCGTGTATCGTCAAAAAAGTAGTAATTTTCGTATCAAATAACTACTTTTAACAAGATGATTCTCAATTTCTATTTGATCACTTTAAGAATTGATATCTACTGACATACAGTATATCAATTTTTATTTCAATTCCTGGGGACAATAGTATATACCAGTAGTAAGTGTAGCTGGTATGATCGATGAAAACGTCTCCAACAGTCTTGTTTACATTATTTAGGTACAGATGAACCAAATAAAACTTTTATTATCTATTATCAAATCAATAGCCTATCTTGGCTTATATCATGAATATATACAGAGTAGACCTGCATTACTTTTGTTATCTAATGAATAAGCCATCAGGGATATTTTACGACTGGGTTGTTATGAAAAATGCTCTCAGCATGTGTCGGTTGTGAGTACTACTAGTAGTACAATTTATACTGTCATATACCTGTAGTCTAGGTACTGCACAGTTTGTTTCTCAATAGCCATTAAGACTCATCTGGCTAAGGTGTGTTTACTCAACTACAGATGTATCTACAGTGCAGAAAAATACTTGATGAAGTCACACAGGAGGCGAGAGGAAGGGATGGGCTTATTGACTTGAGTGGGAGTGGATGGGGGTGTGTTTCTCTTCTCATGCTTGAGCAATATTTTTTAAATACAAATATGTACCTTACATGTGTGCATGAAACCACAAAAGTAGGAAATTTAAAAATTATTCCAAAAGTGTAACTTGTCAATGAATATTTTGTATACAGTTTTATACAGGTACAATATTTATGTGAGATTAGCGACCCCAGTTTTCGGATATCATATGCGGTGTCTTTTATGGCATTTTCTGGATGCCTGACCTGTGTATGTTGGATGCATTCGAGCTATTATTTTGGATACCAGCTGAAGCTACCTGATAACTGTAGCTACATGTATGGGCTGTACGAATATATGTACATTAAATGCTTATATGCTAATTATATGAAACCCACTAACCCAAGGAAGACTGTTCATATTACATTTCGATGAATTGGTAGTCGGGCAGGCCAGATTCAAAATTGGATACGACACACTGTCCAACATTTTCACCTCCTACCGGTACTCTGTCCAAAATGGAAATAAGAAGATGGATACATGTACATGTATGTAATAAATTCAGTCCTTTCAATATAATGGAATTTCATTTAGATTTACAGTAATGGCCTAAATAATCGACTCCTTAAGGCTTAACCACAGCAGAATTACGCGTAATTTTTCAGGATTTAGGTGGAAATATGGCTTGTTGCCATTCATCGGAAAGCTCTCAGTGAGTAATGTCCGATGAATAGCAACACGCCATATTTCTGACTAAATCCTGAAAATTACTGATAATTCTGCTTTGGTTAAGGAGTCGATTATTTAGGGCATTACTGTACATTGAGTGTAATTTTAATTAGAACTGTCTTTCATCCACCCATTAACCCTTTGAGTGCCAGGTCGATTTTTGTATCAACCCATATACCCTGTGCCAATGCATTCTCTTATATATACGAGTCGACCATAGGTCGCCTCGCATATATAAGAGATTGCATTGGCCTAACAATTTTTTTTTTTACAATTTTAATAATTTATTCTTATATTCTTTTTAACAGACTTATTTTGTAGGTTTAGGGCCGATGAGATCGGCCCCTGGCACTCAAAGGGTTAACTGACATTGTGTTATGACCTGGTGGCTGAAGCAATGATAAATCCCAATTAATCAAACCAAACCATGTCCATCTTTTGAACAGAACTTCTGTGCTGGGGACAATGCTTTGATGAACCTTCTGAATGTTCTCTGATAATAGGATCATCACTAATCATACAGTAACGATCTAAATAATCGACTCCTTAATCACAGCAGAATAATGGGTAATTTTTCAGGATTTAGTTGAAAATATGGCTTGTTGCCATTCATCGGAAAGCTCTTAGTGAGAGCTTTCCGATGAATAGCAACAAGCCATATTTCCAACTATATCCTGAAAAATTACCCATAACTCTGCTGTGGTTAAGGCGTCGATTATTTAGGGCATTACTGTAACCATTGTTTGAAGCAATCCAAGTCTGAGTATAGTGTGCCTGTCATTTGCAGAATGAGGTCCCCTTCGGGTGAATTTAGTGATACTATCCAGCATAGCATGGTAGTATCATTAAATTCACCCGCTGGGGACCTCATACTGCTTAAGCCTCATCATCTCTGGAAAGTTTATTTATCAAATATCTATAGAAACTTGGATTCTAATTAATTTTAGTTTAGTTTCTCTATATCACCAAATTGGCAGAGGAAACATTGCATAATTGAGGTTCCCAATGGGTGTACATCACAATATTCACCATTTGAGAACTTCAATTGGAGTCTATGTCTCCCATAGCATATGAGGCCATGCAGAATGAGGTTCCCAGAGTTAAATACATGTATCTAACTGTGGTAGAGTGGGGAGTAATACATTATACTAGTATGTCTTGTATGCTACTGCTTTACCATGTTGATTAACCCTTTACACAACAGAACGCCCTGTGCCAATGCATTCTCTTATATATGCGAGTCGACCATAGGTCGCCTCGCATATATAAGAGAATGCATCAATTGGCTTAACACATTAAAAATTATAAAATTGTTAAAGAATGTAAGAAAAAATGGTAAAAAGTGTTAAAAAAAGATTTTTTTAGGCCAATGCATTCTCTTATATATGCGAGGCGACCTATGGTCGACTCGCATATATAAGAGAATGCATTGGCACGGGGCATAACTGTAACTATCACAATGTGGTCAAGGAGCCGGTTCCAATGATATCCATATTTGTATGTTTTTATTGAGACAGACCGAAGATATTTTAGGCTGTTGAAGCTTTATTTGGCCGGTTTTGGCCGGTTTGTTGGGTAAAGGGTTAAGTCTTTGGAATTCTAAGGCACAATCAGCCTTGCTGTAGACCTGACTTTGGTCCTGTGGATAATGCTGATGAACCTTCTGAATGTCAGTTAACCCTTTACCCAGCAGAAGGGCCCTGTGCCAATGCATTCTCTTATATATGCGAGGCGACCTATGGTCGACTCGCCTATATAAGAGAATGCATTGGCACAGGGCTAACTGTAACTATCACAATGTGGTCAAGGAGCCGGTTCCAATGATATCCATATTTGTATGGTTCTATTGAGACAGACCGAAGATAATTTAGGCTGTTGCAGCTTTATTTGGCCATTTTTGGCCGGTTTGTTGGGTAAAGGGTTAACAGTGACTTCCGATAATAGGATCACTTCTGATTGTAACTGTTGTTTGAAGTAATCAAAGATAAATGACATATCATTTAAAGAAATTTCATCTCTCATTACCCGGCTATTTCAGAAATATTCAGATTGAAAATGGTTCCCTCTTCTAAGAACTTCTGAACATGATTACATCATAATATGGCATACATGTAGGTCCCTGCAGGCGGCTAGTGTGTTTACTGGGTACCAGCATGTTGCATTATACTACACGTAGTACTGTACTCTTAATACAGCTCTCAAAATGTCACACAGCAAATTTTATGCCATGGCATGTTAAATTCCACATATTGCTACAGCATTTCCCATGGCAATGCTTTATATTGCATGATCCTATTATTGCCATAGCCAATTTCGAGGACTGCTTGATATACGTGTATGTACAAATAGTCCAAAGGAGGATTTGAATGAAAATTGGCTAAAATAATGATTTGGCAATCATTTCTGCAAAAAATATTTTGTGGATCAGCAGAATTAAAGTTTAACATCCTGATACCGGTATGTACTGAAACACCAGTAGTTGCCAGTATATGTACATGTATACCTGTAGTTACAGAGATAATATAAATGATGATTTGGCAATCATTTCTGCAAAAAATACCGGTATGTACTGAAACACCAGTAGTTGCCAGTATATGTACATGTATACCTGTAGTTACAGAGATAATATAAATAATGATTTGGCAATCATTTCTGCAAAAAATATTTTGATACCGGTATGTACTGAAACACCAGTAGTTGCCAGTATATGTACATGTATACCTGTAGTTACAGAGATGTACTACGGTGTTGTAACTACAATTGTTTTGAATACACATGTCACTGTGAGTAATACACTAGTATGTCTTGTGTGCTACTGCTTTACCATGTTGATTAAGTCTTCAGAATTCTAAAGCACAATCAGCATTGCTGTAAAGCTGACTTCGGTCCTGGGGACAATGCTTTGATGAACCTTCTGATGTCAGTTAACAGTGACTTCCGATAATAGGATCACTGCTGATCATAACTGTTGTTTGAAGCGATCAAAGATAATGGCCGCTAATGACACAACCTTTAAAGAAATTTCATCTCTCATTACCCGGCTATTTCAGAATTAATCCTTTACCCAACAGAAGGGCCCTGTGCCAATGCATTCTCTTATATATGCGAGTCGACCATAGGTCGCCTCGCATATATAAGAGAATGCATTGGCTTAACACATTAAAAATTCTAAAATTGTTAAAGAATGTAAGAAAAAATGGTAAAAAGTGTTAAAAAACATTTTATTTTTAGGCCAATGCATTCTTTTATATATGCGAGGCGACCTATGGTCGACTCGCATATATAAGAGAATGCATTGGCACAGGGCATAACTGTAACCATCACAATGTGGTCAATGAGCCGGTTCCAATGATATCCATATTTGTATGGTTCTATTGAGACAGACCGAAGATATTTTAGGCTGTTGAAGCTTTATTTGGCCGGTTTTGGCCGTTTTGTTGGGTAAAGGGTTAATCAGGTTGACAGCGGTTACCTCTTCTAAGAACTTCTGAATATGATTACAATCATAACTTGGCATAGCATGGTATGACATAACAAAAATGGAAATATCATGTCCCTGCAGGTGGCTACAATGTACCATGACCAGCATTATGGGTTGCACTAGTATGGTATGGCGGGTACATATATTAAAGGGGTACTGTACGCCATTTTCAATAAATTCCCAGTGATAACAACGATCTAATATCGATAATATTTAGAAAACTAAGTAAATTGAGTCCATAAACGTTCAGGTTAATAGATTATGTTAAAATCAAAGTTAATAGAATAATTTGATATAAATTTAATTTATGGCTGGAGTCATAAATTAAATTACGAATTTCCGTGTACAAGACGTAATCAAACTAATTCACGGATAGTGGATTGGGCAAAGCGTGGGACACATGATCGTGTAAAAAAAATATGTTGATACGGGGCGTATACTCAAGCCATTCACTGACTAGTGACTATACAATGACTTAATGAGTATACTCTCGGGATCCAAATAAAAGAAGGGTGCGGAATAAACATAGGGGGTGGAAAATATCCCAGAATCAAATAAGAGTAGGGGGCGGAATAAAAGTAGGGGGCGGAAAAATTAAGGCTATTTTCTAAATATGATTTTTAGTTGTGTTGCACAAAACAACCCATTTTTAACATCACAAATAAAAGGATATCTGAAGCTGAACAAACTATGTACAATTCTATGACTATGTGTTTGCTCCTTTTAAGTTATATATATCAGAATCTATTGTATTTACATTTTGTATATATGGATGTGTTATTATCATTGTCAAATGTCAATAAAATCAATCAATCAATCAAAGAGTGATAGTTAACTCAAGTAACTCACTCACTGTATAATTCAATTGATTAATATATTTAGGTTGAAACTTGTGTACTAGTAGTGTTCTTGTCCAGAGTCATACTCAGTTTACAATTTTACATCAAGCCTAATTTGATCATAGATCTATAGATTTTTTCGAAGTTTTACGATCTATTTTACATTTCTCTCACCAAATAATGCATTAAAACAGAAAAAGTATGAAACTGTGTTCTTTAAATATCTCAATGTTAAAGGAATATACTTTAATGCTTCTCATGAAATTATTTGTATGCAGAAAACACTCAGTCAAACTGGTAACTTTTAGCGCTTTTTTGGGGTTTCGCGTTGCCTATTTTCGAGGCACATCGTTTTTCATTATAAATTGTGATTATGGAACTGATTTTGGGGTTAAAAAAACATTTTAATTGTAGAATAAGTCCTGTGATCCATGGTCGTGATATTGACAACAGGGTGTAAATTTTATACCCCCAGAAATTAATAAACGTAGGGGTCCGAATAAGCATCGTAGGGGTGTGAAAACTGGAGAAAAAACAATAAGCGTACGGGTACGTTTATTTGGATCCCGAGAGTATGGGACTAGGATGCTTATAATATAACATTTATTTGATACATTTGCTTGAAAACTGTCCACAAATTACTCGACAACGACAAATGGTATTTTCGCATTCCGGCTAATCTGCCATCCGTAACATTACTTCGTACTCAACAGACTTTCAATATTAGATATTCAAAAGTATGCCGCAGCACATAAAAAATTTGAGAGCATTGTCGTTTGTATCAGGGGCTGATTTAATTTGTTTTAATTTGTAAAGCATTTTGCAGCACTGGGTAGATTTTGTGTAGCAGTGAGCAGTCCCTACCAATACCGTACATGTATTTTCATTGTAAATTTGTCAGCATAAATTGGAAATTGCATCACAAATTGCGATACGAATCCAGTTAAATTGAACCCTGGCTAATTGACAAATCTTTTGGGAAACAGTGGCATTTAATTGTAACAGAACGAGAGAGAGAGAGAGAGAAAGTAGTGTGGGAGTCGCACCAAAAGTTGGCAGCACCCGGAAACCCAAGCCAGTCACCCATACAAGGACTAACGGAGCATGATGTTGCTTAACTTCGGTGTTTAAAGACTATGACCAAGTGTTCTAAACCTTGTGCGGAGAAGTCGTCGGCCTTCTATATTTACACCACGACTGCTACACTATAAACACTATAAAATGGCATGTGTGTAAACTTGTGCCATCGTGGAAGGAGAGAACTCGAGGCATTAGGCCCGACGAATCAGCAATTTCAATTTCGAATCGAATCTGTTGACGGCACTGTAGCAGATTTGCGGTACCGTACCTGGGGAGTGGGAGGTACGAGCAAAAATAGGGCAAATGTCTGATGATTTTATAACGCCATTGAGATAACGCGAAGTTTACAATGAAGGTTCATTAAACTTCAAATTTATGACATAATATGAACAGCATTTAATTACAGTTTAATATGACACTGCCAGTCTGCCACTACTAGTATGTGTGATGTTCGTGAAAAGTAAGCAGCTTGGAGTACAGTAATGCTCCCCAAGAGCTTTCCGATGAATGGCAACAAGCCATATTTCCGACTAAATCCTGAAAAGTTACCCATAATTCTGCTGTGGTTAAGAAGTCGCTTACTTAGAACGGTAGAACGGTCCATTCATGAAAGGTGAATGGTCAACCAACGGTTACCATTTTACCAACCATATTAAATTTCCCGGATAACATATATTCCATTTAAAGGTGCTGATCAGATTTGGACACGACATGTTGGAGCCCAAAATGTATATTTAGATATTTATATGGTTTTATATTCCAAATTAATACAAAATATTGTTACCAGTATGTGCTTGAGCTGAGAAACGCAATATACATGTAGGCTTTTCTGGTAAGAATGTCAGATACCGACATACGAATATCTCCCATAAGAAATTCACTAGATATTGTATAAAACATGTAATTTCTCCATGGAACTTCAGATGATAATGTGTAGATACCTGATCAGGAAGCTTTAGCTTCTCAGTTGAAACTGTTCGTTAATTGACTCTATTTTTGTATTTTAATAAATTAAATTTTTGCTACAAATCTTTTATAAATTAAAAACTCGAACACTGGTAATCGCGCAAGTCCAAGTCTAACACTCCAGCAGTGCAACTCCAATCCTACCATTAACAAACTTGTCCCATTCTACATGAATGTATGTATTTTCCAGTTGTACTACATGTAGTACCTATAACTGTAGATTTCCATGAAGCCTCATCATAAATGACATTCTGTGTTCTTGCAGTGTGACACATTTGTATAGTCATGTCAGTGATTGGTTGTATTTTCTCTATTGTAGAACTGGATATGAAGGCAAGAACTGTAGTGGATATGGATGGGAATCAAACGATTCTATGCCACCCTAAAGATGGGTAAGTTTAAAATTAATAATATTCCAGTTCAGTCATACATACAGTAGTGCTCTAAGTAAGCGACTTCTTAATCACAGCAGAATTATGGGTAACTTTTCAGGATTTAGTCGGAAATATTTCCGACTAAATCCTGAAAAGTTACCCATAATTCTGCTGTGGTTAAGAAGTCGCTTACTTAGAGCACTACTGTACATGTACATTAACTTGTAACTTGTGTTCCTAGTTATGGTATTGCTATGAAGATGCACACGGCTGGAACAGTCACATGATTTCACACCGCCAAACCAAAATTCTATCACCAACACACTTAACCCTTCCATGACGGGATATTCCTGAAATTTTGCGAACACCCGTGCCAATGCATTCTCTTTTATATGCGAGTCTCGCATAGGGAGCCTCGCATATATAAGAGAATACATTGGCCTAACAATATTTACCTTGATCTTGTAAGCCATTGCATTCTCTTATACCGGTATATGAGAGGCTCCCTATGGGAGACTTACATATATATATGTATTCAATTAAAATAAGACCCTCCCATTGCCTGCATATTGGTGGTGGCTCAATCAGTTATCAGAAGATTGGTTGATCCTTTTCGCTACAAGTTTCGTATTAGTGATGTGCAGTTTTGAAATTTCATTTTGGTTTCGGTATGGTTTTTGCAGAAAAATCAGATTTTGGTTTCGGCTATGGTTTTACTCAATACACCAATTACTATATGCATAGACAAGATGGTATTATATTTGACTTAATATTTCCAGCCATTTTCGAGTGATTTCCATATTGAATGGCAATATGTGCCATTATCGCAATTACTAGTATTACTAATATCACACCCAAATGTTCCAAATTAAAACTGCTACCAGTAACTGTGGCATCTAGCAGCTGCAAAAGTATGCACTAACCACACATCTTGTAAAAGCAACATTCAGTGACCAGCAACAGTCAGAGACCAGTGGTGTCTGTTAATTGAAACCAGAAGAATAGGTTTTATTTATAGAATATATCGGTTGTGGTTTAGTTTTGAAATAAAACCGACAGAATACCGAAAAACCGTAAAACCACACATCACTATTTTGTGTGCTACACGGTGGACGCAAAACTTCTAAACGGTTTGACCATGAACCTGTAAGCAAAATGGTCACATGGCAACCCTGTCAACACATATTGCAAGTTACAGTACTACAACATGTGGCTGAATCTGGCTATTTTCTCTGCCTAAGACTTCCTATAAAAATACTGACAATGGATAGTACATGTACAGTAATGCCCTAAGTAATCGACTCCTTAAACACAGCAGAATTATGGGTAACTTTTTAAGGATTTAGTCGGAAATATGGCTTGTTGCCATTCATCGGAAAGCTCTCGGGGAGAGCTTTCCGATGAATGGCAACAAGCCATATTTCCGACTAAATCCTGAAAAGTTACCCATAATTCTGCTGTGGTTAGGGAGTCGTACTGTACGGTACAATTTTATATGCCCATAAATATATGAAAGTTCTGCGACCTTCAATTTGAGTGCTCTCTTGCTAGTACTTATTCTTCAAAGACAGACATTTATCGTAGGAAACCCAACACAGCATCCTGATTAACCAATCAAATATTGTCGGCTATTGATCCTAATGTATTCCTGTACATTTCCCGCTGAAAAACCCAGGCTTCAAAAGACGTCATTAGTGGTGGTGCTTTGGGCTGAAGAATCGTCATTTCGCATGATCTGTTTCCATTAATAAGGTTTCCGGGAGTCGTAATGTGATAGCCTTTTGCTTCAACGGAAGATTTGTCTGCGATAGATATTGAATTTGTTGGAGACTGAGCTCTCAGTTTGGTGTTCTATTCTTATCTTTCTCAATCAAGTCTGAGTTTAGTGTGCCTGTCATTTTCAGATTGAGGTCCCCAGAGGGTGAATTTAGTGACGCTATCCCACATAGTGGGCTGGCATCACCAAATTCACCCTCTGGGGATCTTATTCTGCATGGCCTCATCTGCTATGGGAGACATAAATTCAGATTGAAGTTCCCAAATGGTGTATATTGTGATGTACACCCATTGGGAACCTCAATTATGCAATGTGTCGTCTGCCAATTTGGGGATATACATGTACTATTAGAGAAACTAAACTGAAAAAGAAATCAAATCTTTGTGAAGAAACTGTCCAATACCAAAATTCACCCTCTGGGAACCTCATTCTGCTTAGTCCTCAACTGCAATAGGAGACCACGGAACAGATTGAAGTTTCCCAGTTGAAGTTGGTAATGGACAAAGACTCAGATTGAAGCTCCTGAATGGTGAACACTGTGATGTGCACCCATTGGGAACCTCGATTATGCAACGTGTCGTCTGCCAATTTTGGGATATAGAGAATCTAAACTAAAAAAGAAATAGAATCTTATTGAAGTAGTTTCTGTAGAAATTTGATAATGAAGAAACTTTCCAGAAAAGATGAGGCCTAAGCAGAATGAGGTCACCTTGTGGGACAGTCAACATAAATTTTGACTCAGTATATCATATAAATTCATCTGAGTCGAACAGGAATGGCCGGAAAGCTATTTCCAGACTTGGGGATATACCAGTAAATTCCTTGTTTAGATTGGAAGCCGTACCAGAAACCGCTAACCCCGATTGGCTAACCGATAACAGCTGAGCGTGTACCGTAAAAATAGCTCAGGTGTCTTTTAAAAGAAAGACATTTATTCATCGGTAAAACTCGTTTTCGACGCTTTTAATAATCTCATAGGAATATGAGTGTTACAGTGGACAAAGACCGAAACGATGTGTTATTGAAGTGTGTTTCGTCTATCTTGGAAGAGACAGTTATTTCAGAGTTGAAATCTGAACAATTTCAAGTGTTGTCGGCGCGCATAAATTATTCCTTATTTGGAATGTCTGCGACATCAGTATGACGTCACGATATTGGGGGAAGCCCATTGTTCTGGAAATGAGTTTTTACATGAATTCGTGTCGACGTAATATTATAATTATTACAGAGATGTTTACGTCGACTGCTTGTGGGATAGCGTCACTAAATTCACCTCTGGGGATCTCATTCTGCAAAAGACAGACACACTATATGCAGGCTTGATTAAAGTAATGCTCTAATTAATCGACTCCTTAACCACATCAGAATTATGGGTAACTTTTCAGGATTTAGTCGGAAATATGGCTTGTTGCCATTCATCGGAAAGCTCTCAGGGGAGAGCTTTCTGATGAATGGCAACAAGCCATATTTCTGACTAAATCCTGAAAAGTTACCCATAATTCTGCTGTGGTTAAGGAGTCGATTATTTAGGGCATTAGTTTATATATATAGATTCCATTTGGAACACATCAGTATAATGTTGACAGAACCAAGCCTTGAAATAGTGTGTGTCATTTGCAGAATGAGGTCCCCAGAGGGGGAATTTAGTGATGCTACCCCCGCATAGTGGGCTAGCATCACCAAATTCACTTTCTGGGAACCTCATTCTGCTCAGGTGTAAGCAGAATGAGGTCCCCAGAGGGTGAATTTGGTGATGCTAGCCCACTATGCGGGGTAGCATCACTAAATTCACCCTCTGGGGACCTCATTCTGCAAATGACAGACACACTATTTCAAGGCTTGGACAGGACAGGTGACAATGTTCACTTATGCTGGTTAGGGCTGATGCAAAAAAAATAAAAGTACAACTAAGTTAAAATTACAGGTGAATACACATGTATATGGATAGATGGGACCATTTCAACCTACATTGTAGATTGTACATCTACATGTATATTAGTATCTCCATATTTTCTGTTTGCTTTGGAATGGAAACCTCATGTTATTAACACTCATCAAAGCTGATGAATCTAACTCCCATCACCATGACGATCATGGCCCGGAATAACAGGTCTTCATTGGATTCATCATTACTGTTGTTCTGCCGCAATATTACTGCTTTCTTTTACTGACTAAAATAAAACCCAAAATGAATTGTTTATTTGTGCCAGTTCACACCAGTTGCCTTGCATTGTTGCATATTTTATTGCATCGCCATGGCTGCGTTATAATGATGATTACATGGACACATGCAGCTCTCTTAATACTTGTATCTAGTTGTCAGTCATAATGGCTCATGATTCATTCATAGACTGGATCTCTTTACTACATGATATCATATACTATTTTAACCCTTTATTTACAAAATCGATTCTCACATCAGCTATACATTAGAATGGTCTATTAATCATTTGGAGGGATTTTAGGAAAAATAAGCTGATGACTGCATGTTGACAGAGTATACAAGTGCAGAAAAACAAGTGCAGAAAAACAACTAAAAAAAGTACATGTATGTCTACTTTTTAAGGCATGCTTATTCGAAGAAACTATTATAAAACAACATATTGTGTCACACGTTTTTGAATAAAAAGTATTTTAAAAGATATATTTTCATTCAAAAATGTTTTTAAAATAGCCACATTTTCTGAAGAAAATTGAGAAAGTTCCTGTAAGAGATACACCATCTTAAAGGGGTACTGTACACTACATGTAAATCCGGCCATTTTTGGGACCATCTCCATCTACATGTACATGTATACTCAAAAGAAGATATGCAACAAGTGAATGAATTTGAGCCATGGATTAGTGCAAAATACACTGATTTACCATAAACAAATATCATCTTAAAAAGAGCCAGTTTTTATGTTTGATGAAGTGACTGACAATTATTAAAGGGATCTACTGTATGTCAGGAGGTGGAAATTTAGATGGACTTGCACAGAAAACTACTTAATTGTTTAGCTAGTACACCACCTGAAGGAATCCATGCTATCTGAGGACCACCTCCAGCATATTATATAACAATAAAAAAAGATGACTTTAATCATAGTTTTAGAAGGGAATTTTTGGGAAGAGCATTCTCAGCAAGAATACAAATTTGAATTGAAATGAATAACTGCCATAAAAAGTAGATGTTCTGAACTAGTAAAAGGCTCAATTGGTAATTTAATTGAGTTCAATACTGCACCAAGAATCTCAACATTATTTTAGGTGTGTGCTGGAAAATCGTGAACATAAATTTTTCAAGAATTGATTAAACTTTTGGGCTGAGATGATTTTTAGCCTAACTTTTAGGTCTATGTCCATAGCCAAATTCCCAGCTTACTAGAGTAATGCTCTAAGTAATCGACTCCTTAACGACAGCAGAATTATGGGTAACTTTTCAGGATTTAGTCGGAAATATGGCTTGTTGCCATTCATCGGAAAGCTCTCGGGGAGAGCTTTCCGATGAATGGCAACAAGCCATATTTCCGACTAAATCCTGAAAAGTTACCCATAATTCTGCTGTGTTTAAGGAGTCGATTACTTAGGGCATTACTGTACCTACCAGTATCTCTAAGATTTGTGGCCTATTATTGAATGCTTCCAGCTTAAGTGGACTGACCTGCGTACCAGTCTTAAGTGGACTGACCTGCATACCAGTCTTAAGTGGACTGACCTGCATACCAGTCTTAAGTGGACTGACCTGCGTACCAGTCTTAAGTGGACTGACCTGCGTACCAGTCTTAAGTGGACTGACCTGCATTACAGTCTTAAGTGGACTGACCTGCGTACCAGTCTTAAGTGGACTGACCTGCATACCAGTCTTAAGTGGATTGACCTGCGTACCAGTCTTAAGTGGACTGACCTGCGTACCAGTCTTAAGTGGACTGACCTGCGTACCAGTCTTAAGTGGACTGACCTGCGTACCAGTCTTAAGTGGACTGACCTGCGTACCAGTCTTAAGTGGACTGACCTGCATACCAGTCTTAAGTGGACTGACCTGCATACCAGTCTTAAGTGGACTGACCTGCGTACCAGTCTTAAGTGGACTGACCTGCATACCAGTCTTAAGTGGACTGACCTGCGTACCAGTCTTAAGTGGACTGACCTGCGTACCAGTCTTAAGTGGACTGACCTGCGTACCAGTCTTAAGTGGACTGACCTGCGTACCAGTCTTAAGTGGACTGACCTGCGTACCAGTCTTAAGTGGACTGACCTGCGTACCAGTCTTAAGTGGACTGACCTGCATACCAGTCTTAAGTGGACTGACCTGCATACCAGTCTTAAGTGGACTGACCTGCATACCAGTCTTAAGTGGACTGACCTGCATACCAGTCTTAAGTGGACTGACCTGCATACCAGTCTTAAGTGGACTGACCTGCGTACCAGTCTTAAGTGGACTGACCTGCGTACCAGTCTTAAGTGGACTGACCTGCATACCAGTCTTAAGTGGACTGACCTGCGTACCAGTCTTAAGTGGACTGACCTGCATACCAGTCTTAAGTGGACTGACCTGCATACCAGTCTTAAGTGGACTGACCTGCGTACCAGTCTTAAGTGGACTGACCTGCGTACCAGTCTTAAGTGGACTGACCTGCGTACCAGTCTTAAGTGGACTGACCTGCATACCAGTCTTAAGTGGACTGACCTGCGTACCAGTCTTAAGTGGACTGACCTGCATACCAGTCTTAAGTGGACTGACCTGCATACCAGTCTTAAGTGGACTGACCTGCGTACCAGTCTTAAGTGGACTGACCTGCGTACCAGTCTTAAGTGGACTGACCTGCGTACCAGTCTTAAGTGGACTGACCTGCGTACCAGTCTTAAGTGGACTGACCTGCGTACCAGTCTTAAGTGGACTGACCTGCATACCAGTCTTAAGTGGACTGACCTGCATACCAGTCTTAAGTGGACTGACCTGCATACCAGTCTTAAGTGGACTGACCTGCATACCAGTCTTAAGTGGACTGACCTGCATACCAGTCTTAAGTGGACTGACCTGCGTACCAGTCTTAAGTGGACTGACCTGCGTACCAGTCTTAAGTGGACTGACCTGCATACCAGTCTTAAGTGGACTGACCTGCATACCAGTCTTAAGTGGACTGACCTGCCTACCAGTCTTAAGTGGACTGACCTGCATACCAGTCTTAAGTGGACTGACCTGCATACCAGTCTTAAGTGGACTGACCTGCATACCAGTCTTAAGTGGACTGACCTGCATACCAGTCTTAAGTGGACTGACCTGCATACCAGTCTTAAGTGGACTGACCTGCATACCAGTCTTAAGTGGACTGACCTGCATACCAGTCTTAAGTGGACTGACCTGCATACCAGTCTTAAGTGGACTGACCTGCGTACCAGTCTTAAGTGGACTGACCTGCGTACCAGTCTTAAGTGGACTGACCTGCGTACCAGTCTTAAGTGGACTGACCTGCGTACCAGTCTTAAGTGGACTGACCTGCGTACCAGGTACCAGTCCTTCCCAGGAGAAGGGAGCGATTGCTCTCGCACCCATATGTACTCGCAAAAAATGTTCATGGTCACTTTACTTGTCGATTGAATATTGAACTTTTTGAAGGTATATTTAGAACCTTTCCCATCTCTGTTAAATTATGGGCCTGTGAAAGTTTGACTGGACATAGGACTATCCGAAAATGACATTTTGTTTGAAAAAACCCAATATGCGATTATATTATGGGCACAATTACACCCGTCTTCTGAATTGCGAGAGCAAATATAAAGTGCTCTCGCTGTGTTTTCCTCAATGGAAGGATTGCTGCATACCAACATTGGGCTACATGTAGTTCCTTGATGTAACAGTTCATGGTAATAGCTTCTCACAATTTTCTAGCACACACCTAATATAATGTTGAGATTCTTGATTCTTGAACAGTTTTGAACTGGGTCCTACTTTTACCTCCGACAATTAAACTTACAAATTATCATCTATAAGGAATGAACTAGGATGAACGGCAATAAACAATACAGAACCAGCCTACTACAGACTTTTATTTCAGCATGAACAAATTTAACTTACTTACAGTATGGCTGGACAACCCTAAATCATTGTAACAGGCCAGGGAGATTGGTTATTGCCATAGCTAATTGCACACCATAATGTTATTAGTCTGATTATTAAGATGATAAGCCAATTTATAACCCATACTTCACCTGCTTGATCTTAGCACCTACCAGCATGTTGATTGGCTTCAGTGATAGTGGTGAATTCCAGTAATGCTAACATGTAAACCTGATGCCAGTCTGTGGAGAATAGCAGGCTGGATGATTTCAACACCTGGGGTGTAATGTATCTGGGATGCTGTTGGGTAGCATGGGGTTTAATCAGCTTCATTGATATCTTACCAGGTAGGGTCATTTGTAGAAAACTATGTTTAATATGTTCATTCTAGTATATCTCTCCCATGATGAATCCTTCAGGTATCTATCCTACCAGAATGGCTATAAAACATTTTACAATTGTACAAGTACAGTAATGCCCCAAATAATCAACTCCTTAACCACAGCAGAATTATGGGTAACGTTTCAGGATTTAGTCGGAAATATATATATTATCAGATTCGGCATGGACCAGTTTAGAGAATTCATATTGAGAGAAGTCACTTCTCCCTATTATATTTTAGGAGAATTGGACTGTTACCAGTGAGAAATCATAAACACTGAAGTTCGTCATGTGCACCCTCGAGAGTCCAGGCTTGTGCTCTCCCAATTCACCTTCTAGAGTCCAGGCTGGTCCTCTCCCAAGTTACCCTCTAGAGTCTATAGGCTGGTCCTCTCCCAAGTCGCCCTCTAGGCTGGTCCCTGAGATCTGGCTGAGTTACTAAAACTGAACAAGAAGTTCAGTTACAGAAATCTATCTTGATACGGCCGGCTGGTATTACCGGTACCGTATATGCGAGGTAGCTCAGAAATCTATCTTGATATGGCCGGCTAGTATTGCTGGTATATGCGAGGTAGCTCAATCTGCGAAATAAGTAGTTTTTTCCAGCCATTCTCCGTGTGTTGTACTTATCATGGTCGTCAGTCAGAGGAAATGAGATTCATGATGTTTGCTGTAAATTTGACCGTCTGCCCTATGTCCAATTTCTCATCTCATTCCAGTGTGTTTGCTCTTCATGTTAGGACTATACAGTAATTCTCTAAATAATCGACTCCTTAACCACAGCAGAATTATGGGTAACTTTTCAGGATTTAATCGGAAATATGGCTTGTTGTCATTCATCGGAAAGCTCTCATTGAGAGCTTTCCGGTGAATGGCAACAAGCCATATTTCCTGAAAAGTTACCCATAATTCTGCTGTGGTTAAGGAATATAACAGACTGACCTTCCCTTCTGTACCAGGGACATTGCCTCCAAAGTTTAGTGAGCCTGTCATTTGCAGAATGAGGTCCCCAGATGGTGAATTTAGTGACGTTATCCCGCACAGTGGGCTAGCAGCAACAAATTAAATGTCTGGTGACCTCATTCTGCTTAGGCCTCATCTTGTGGGAAGTATATTTAATCTAAAATTAACTTTGTTTTTAGTCACGTTTTCCCTTCTGTTCAGTTTCTATATCCCCTAATTTGCAGAAGATAAAATACATAATCGATGTGACTAATTGGTGAACATCACTAACTTCATGGATTAACCATGATTAATATTAATGTTAATGTAGATTAACAATCTCCATTTGAGGCATATTTATTGTAAATGATGTCTATCTCATCAGTCAATACGCCACAAATATTTAACTATATTCAACAGTATATGTAAATGCAGCACCTTCAGGGAGCAAATTACTTTTGAAATTTTGATTAGCAAATAATCTGACATTGACATGATTAGATAGCATTGTTTAAAATCATATAAAATTCATATAAAATTGCATAGCTATTATCCAAATTTGGGTAGCAGTTAATTTGCTCCCTGAGTACATTTACCTTTTACTTCTACCTACGTTATAATATGTGATTATGAAAGATCTCCAACAAACATATAATAGACTGGTGAAGTAGCTGGAGTCAGAAATGAATTGATAACTTCCATTGGGAGGAAGCATGAAGAGGACCGTATAGTCATGCAACCTCCCTGTAAAGTATATTGTGATACGTTAAAAAATATATTTTGTTTACAGTAATTATTGATATACATTGCTGAATAAAGTATATTCTATTCTATTCTACTTCAACTGGGGAACTTCAATCTGATCCTAGGTCTCCCATAGCAGGCCTAAGCAGAATGAGGTCCCCAGAGGGTGAACTTAGTAATGCTAGTCTGCAGTGTGGGATAGCGTCACTAAATTCACCCTCTGGGGACCTCATTCTGCAAATATCAGACACACTAATTTCTGTCTTGGCAGATCCATTTGTAGACTAATTAACCCTTCTATGACTGGAGCTTTTTTGCGAAAAACTTGAAATAATGTGTCTGTCAAACCCTGTGCCAACCAATGCATTCACTTTAATATTTACATGTATGTGACTCTCCCATGTATTCAAGAGAATACAGTTATAAAAAGTTATAAATATTGTTAATGAATGTAAGAAAGAATGATAAAAATGATAAAAAAAAATTATAGAATGTAAGAAAAGAATATAAAAAATGATAAAAATTGTTAAAGAATTTAAGAAAAAATGATAAAAAATGATAAAACAAAAGGAGAAAATTTGTTAAAGAATGTAAGAAAAATTGAAAAAGAAATGTTAGGACAATGTATTCTCTTGACTTATATATCCGATGCGAACTAGGTCGACTCACATATATAAGAGAATGCACTGGCACAGGGTTTGACATACACATTTACTAGAAGGCTTGGCTAGCACTCCCTTCATTCCAATTGAGTGAACAATCCCTCCAGGTATGTCTGTAATAAAATCACAATTCAATAATTACTGAGATATCATACATTATATATAAGGTGCCTCCTGGCCTCTTAATCTTCTTATGTTAATGACATTACACCAGTCAGGCACATTGTCCAGCATTTCCTTTAAATTAGAGACCAGAGGTTAAAATGTCATCAATATTTATAAACAACCAATAAGTGTTGGTCATTGAACTTGATAACAATAGGTTTACACGCTATGTACGAACATTTAACATACATTTTAACCCAGACTTGACCTCCGGCTACTACTACCAGTGTACATGTAATTTGAACTTTGCCATGATTTTATTTGAGTTTGTTAACCCTTCCATGACTGAAGCTTCCTGAAATTTTGCGAAAACCTGTGCCAATTCATTCTCTTATATATATATATGAGTCTGGGGACCTCGTTCTGCTTAGGCCTCATCTTCTCTGGAAAGTTTCTTTATTATCAAATTTCTATAGAAACTTAAATGTATTTAATTTTAGTTTAGTTTCTCTATATCCCTAAATTGGCTGAACAACACATTGCATAATCAAGGTTCCCAATGGGTGTACATCACAATATTCACCATTTGGGAACTTCAATCTGAGTCTATGTCTCCCATAACAGATGAGGCCATGCAGAATGAGGTCCCCCAGAGGGTGAATTTGGTGATGCTAGCCCGCTGTTTGGGATTGCGTCACTAAACTCACCCTTTGGGGACCTCATTCTACAAATGACAGGCACCATACATGTATACTCAGGTTTGGATCAATCGAAGACACTTGTGCGGAAACGCTTCTTTCAATTAAGATTTCATTTCAACTTTTTTCAGGCACATTTATATACATACAACATTTTGGAACAGTTTTGCGGATTATTTTTAGAACAGAAATTTCTGGCGACCTAGCAGAAATGTTCGGAGCATTCCTCTAGGGTAACAACTCAATCAAGACAAATTTTATTTGAACTGAGATTTCACCGCGAAATACATGTATGTCACTTTATTACGCATTTATAGACAAATAATTTGACAGGGCAGCCATTCCGAAGCATGATGATATCAAACATGCATATATTAGAGGTCCGTTAAATGTCAAATCAACAAGATTTATTAGTAAACAAAGCCTTGTTTTCCAGAGAATTTCAATTTGTCACGCCATCAGAAAATCATGAAAAGTTACCCATAATTCTGCGTTGGTTAAGAGGTCAATTAATTAGAGCATTACTGTAACTGTGATATTATTTGGAAGGCAGATTAATTGCGGACATGGATTTAAGTGAATGCCTGGGCTCCACGTGTACATGTACATACATGTATAGTACATCTTCTGAATGAAAATCCATCATAAATATGTCGTAAATTGCTTGTTATTGTCATGTTAGTTATGTAAACAAATGATATGTTATGTAAACAAACATTACATAAAGAGTAAAGAGTATGTGATAAGCCAAACACTCAACACCAGAGAGACCCCACTAATTGAAATTTGGTTAGAAATGCCACCAAGTTGTTTACAACATCCTCGCCTATCAAGATTTCGGTGTTGAATGGGTCACCATGAACCACTCTCCTAAAAATATCGCCACATAGTTGAGCGTTTTGCTTATCGCTCACAATTTATGTGCTGTATATGAACAAAAGATAGGCTCACTCAAGGTGTATTTTGTGGCTAATATTGCATTCATACCATCAGGGTCCATACAGGACCGAAATTTACTTTTGCCAAATAATATGCCAAATGAAAATATTTTTTGCCGAATTCTATTAGAATTTACCAAATGTTATCCCTGATAGTATCATTTTCTGCAACCTTGATTGAGTTTTATGTTTCGACACTCGCTGTTTGATATATCGATAGGAAAGCAGTCAGTTAATAACTATACTCGCATCTCTATTGTGGTTTATCATACAACAATAAACCAATCACAAAATAATAAAATGGTAGAAGGGCTGCTTCATCAGAAGGGAACATCACAAGAGGATTAGCTATGTAAACACCACCACCACACTAAATACTGGTAATCCCTCCACCCATCGATAATAATAATGTTACCAGATTAACTGCATCTTAATGCAAGTTAATGGAGGTGTTCACTTTTCCGAAACCATATAAAACACCACAAATATAATTCTATTTCTTAATTAGTTTCCTAAAATGAATGGTATCGATTGACCGATACTTTTCAACTTTATTGAAGAATAAAAAGTGACATGCCAAATGAATTTTTTTTTGCCAAATGTGAATTATTTTTGCCATTGTTAAATTTGGCAAGTGGCAGCGTGAACCCAGCATACTATCATAATATTAACTGTTATTTCTAAATTATAACCTATAAGAAGTCCATATGTTCCTTTAACCCTTTCAGTGCCATATATAACAATCTCTCTAAGAGCTCTTTCCATAAATGTATCACATTATTATAATCAATAAATTTGAAAAATGATCAAGGAAATATGGGTTGGTACAAAAATCGGACCTGGCACTGAAAGGGTTAAGCCAACAAATCTCTGCTCATGGATGAAGTATTTACTTTTCTTCTTAATGTCATCTCAATGCAAAATAAATTCATGAATAAATATGACTGGAAGCGCCACGGTGTTTTAAGTACAGTAATGCCCTAAGTAATTGACTCCTTAACCACAGCAGAATTATGGGTAACTTTTCAGGATTTAGTCGGAAATATGGCTTGTTGCCATTCATCGGAAAGCTCTCACTAACAAGCCATAAATGTATTTCCGACTAAATCCTGAAAAGTTACCCGAAATTCTGCTGTGGTTAAGGAGTCGATTATTTAGAGCATTACTGTATATACAATTTTCTTCTTAATGTCATCCCAAGTCAAAATAAAATCATGAATAAATATGACTGGAAGCGTCACAGTGTTTTAAGTATGCGGACTCTGAATCAGTTGATAGAGAAATAACAATTGCAACACAAATTGCGTAACCCAAACGTAATCAATTAAACATTGAGTTTCTGTATTTAATTCTCTGATGTTGGCAACCCTGATGAAACATATTCCAATAAAACTAGCCAATTAAATCAATGAATTACAAGAGGATGCTATAGAACTAGCCAATGAAATCATTGGATTATGAGGGTTGAGTATGCACTTGTATGGGATGCTTGTCAAACTTTAATTGTATTGAAATCATGGTGGATCGTAACAATGTATTGTTACCATACTTGTTGTTGAATATATTGTGTTTGTTCTCAGAAAACACTTTTCACAACAACGGAAATGTTCGTGCAACTCTTTTTGATGGCATGTTTGTAATGCATGTACAGTAATGCCATAAATAATCGACTTTTAAACCTCACTGAGAGCTTTCCGATGAATGGCAACAAGCCATATTTACGACTAAATCCTGAAAAATTACCCATAATTCTGCTGTGGTTAAGGAGTCGATTATTTAGGGCAGTACTGTACATGTACAGTAAATTTCAGTTAACTGCATATCACTTAGGCCAAAATTAATAAATTGTTTGTTTGTCCACACCCCTACCCAAAAATTTTCAGGTGGGTATGTACTAGTAGGTAGGGATGTTTTTTGTTTTTTTTGCAAGGTGGAATGGCATACTAATATAATGGTCCCCTCCATGGTGCAGGCCGAGGGTATCAATATTAATAAATAGTCAGGGATTAATTTGATAAAAAATTAAAAAATTAATAGTTGGAAAAACACAACAAGAACAATAAATAATTATGCTGGAGTTTCTGACCGAAAATGAGCGATCTGAATAAAAGAATTTCCAGTCGGGCGTTAAAATCGAGTCGGTCGGGGCGAGGACAAACAAATACCTTTTTAATTATGGCCTTAATTGTATATTTTGTATATTGTTGCATGGAGCTCCATGGTCCTGTGTTTAGCATGTCGGACTTGTATTCGCTGTAAACACATCGATATGGGTTTCGCAGCGCGTTGCCGGTCATTGAGTCTTCACACAGCAGTGGCTAATGGCTGCTTTGAGCGATGTGCAATTGTCGGATTGCTCGCTGTTTCATTACCTGCGCAAAACCCGAGCCAAGTTGTGACCCTTGAGCAAGGTCGCTCGTACTGTGTCGGATTCGCATCAATCATGAGTTAAACGAGTATCAGTCATACTTGTCAGCTTGTCATACTGATGAGTATCAGAGCATGTTCTGATCAAACTAGAGCAGCGCCTGCAATGGCTGCAGTCAGTTCATTGGTTGGCTTGTACAAATGACTGGGGTAATATTGTACCAAGTGTGTTAGAGCAAGTAATTGCATGGTTAATCGCTATATAAAACTGGTCATTATTATTATTATTATATTGCATAAAAATTACCTGCTCCAAACCATTTCCTTCTAAAAGACTGTTTCTTACCCCTTTATATGCATAGATATCCCATAGTATTCCGCTTACATAGTATTGCATACAAAATTTTTCCTAAAATAAGACAATTTTTTTTTTAAATCAACAACCCCAAAGCTAAAAAAATCAATGCCCCCAAAGCCAACCAAACCAAACATTTGTGCCTCCCCCTTTCACTCGGTTGCTTCCGACATCCTGGCTCCCGGTACTCCACTAGATTGTGCCAAGTCCACATTATATATATGGTATTCATGCATTCACTTGCCCCAGACGATGGATAACGATTGATGTTGACTGATATGGGGATCTCAATATTCTTATATCTAATGAAGCGAACTACAGCAGATATCAAGATGGACTCTGATCCCATTCTTATATTTAGTGTGTATAGACCTGATCCTCTCGTATAATTTTGTTTTCTGTTAGGTCAACCTACCCATTCTCTTATTATAATTGTAATCACATGACCAGTCCCATTGTCTGCATATGTGATGCCTGATGTGGCGTTGGGATGGCCAGCATGACAGTTGTGATTACTTTTGTATAACTCTTTACCCAACAGAAGGGCCCTGTGCCAATGCATTCTCTTATATATGCGAGTCGACCATAGGTCGCCTCGCATATATAAGAGAATGCATTGGCTTAACACATTAAAAATTATAAAATTGTTAAAGAATGTAAGAAAAAATGGTAAAAAAGTGTTTTTTTTAGGCCAATGCATTCTCTTATATATGCGAGGCGACCTATGGTCGACTCGCATATATAAGAGAATGCATTGGCACAGGGCATAACTGTAACTATCACAATGTGGTCAAGGAGCCGGTTCCAATGATATCCATATTTGTATGGTTCTGTTGAGACAGACCGAAGATATTTTAGGCTGTTGAAGCTTTATTTGGCCGGTTTTGGCCGGTTTGTTGGGTAAAGGGTTAACTCTGGTATTTCTCAATGGATATTCAAAACAATTTCAGTTTTGGAATCCGCGTGTTCCATAGATAATATATTCTGAGTTTGGTCCAATTTGGCAAACAAATAATTTTTGAACCACTGATACCAGAATACCCCAATCTGATCATACAGCAACTGGTTCGATATATAGGCCTCAAAATATGGTGCTGGACATTTGCAGAATGAGCTCCCCAGAGGGTGATTTAGTGACTCTATACTCCGCTCAGTGGGCTAGCATTACCAAATTCACCCTCTGGGGACCTCATTCTGCATGGCCTCATCTGCTATGGGAGATCAAGACAAAGGTTTAAGTTCCCAGATGGTGAAGATGGTGATGTGCACCCATTGGGAACCTCGATTATGCATTGTGTCATCTGCCATTTTGGGGATATACATGTACATGTAAACTAAACAAGAACAAGAAACATTCTACAGAAGTTTCTAAAGAAACTAAAAAACGTGTTAGTTTGATAATTAAGATACGTTCCAGAGAAGATGAGGCCTTAAGAAAATGAGGTCCCCAGGTGGTGAATATAGTGATGCTAGCCTTCTGTGTGGGGTAGCAAATGCCATATTTTAGGCCTGTCCTGGCCAGTGATGTGGCTAGTAAAGGTCTTCCTTTCAATGTACTCCAAAGCAAGGCATATAATCAAGCCTTGAAATAGTGAATTTGGTGATGCTAGCCTGCTATGCAGTGTACCTTCACTAAATTCACCCTCTGGGGACCTCATTATGCAAATGACAGGCTCACTATTTCAAGGCTTGCACATAATCTATTGGAAGCAAGTCTGAGTTTAGTGTGCCTGTCATTTGCAGAATGAGGTCCCCAGAGGGAGAATTTAGTGATGCTATCCCGCAAAGTGGGCTAGCATCATTAAATTCACTCTCTGGGGACCTCATTCTGCTTAGGGCTCATCTTCTCTGGAAATTTTCTTTATTATCAAATTTCTATAGAAATTTCTTTACATACATGTAGATTCTATTAATCAAGGTTCCCAAAGGATATACATAAAAATATTCACCATTTGGGAACTTCAATCTGAGTCTATGTCTCCCATAGCAGATGAGGCCATGCAGAATGAGGTCCCCAGAGGGTGAATTTGGTGATGCTAGCCCTATATGCAGGATAACATCACTAAATTCACCCTCTGCGGACCTCATTCTGCAAATGACAGGCGCACTAAACTCAGGATTGATTGGAAGTGAGGTGAATCTAAATTGGTTTTGACCATCTGATAGTTGGGAATCAAAATATCTGGTACATGCATTTGTTAACCCTTTGAGTGCCAGGTCCGATTTTTGTATCAACCCATATACCCTGTGCCAATGCATTCTCTTATATATGCGAGTCGATCATAGGTTGCCTTGCATATATAAGAGAATGCATTGGCCTAACAATTTTTCATCATTTGTTATTATTTTTTACAATTTTTTACAATTTTAATAATGTTTTCTTATATTCTTTAACAGACTTATTTTGTAGGTTTAGTGCCAGGGAATCTCACGTTTTTCATGGGCATTAAAATTATTAATATGAATACTTGGTGATAGTTTTGAGTTATAACATGCCCCTAAGGTTTTATCCAGTTTGTTTTTAAATTCGCTATAGCATGCTTAAGCATACCCAAAAAAAATTCAACCCAAAAAAATCTAAAAAAAAATTTTTTAATTTTTTTTAGGGCCGATTTTACAGACCGTAAATTAGGGCCGATGAGATCGGCCCCTGGCCCTGGCCCTGAAAGCGTTAAAACTCGCAACTGAACTCCCCAGTGGTGCTAATATTGGAATGCCAAATACAATCACTTGATCTCATGAATAGTGCACATGTAATTATTAACTGGAGGTTCAGGAGAATGCTCTGTGATTGGAAAGTGCAATGTTGTCCACACATGTGCATATATAATATCCAGGCATACAATAATGCCCTAAATAATCGACTCCTTATCCACAGCAGACTTATGGGTAATTTTTCAGGATTTAGTCATAAATATCTCACTCCTAAATAATCGACTCCTTTACCACAGCAGAATTATGGGTAATTTTTCATTATTTAGTCGGAAATATGGCTTGTTGCCATTAATCGGAAAGCTCTCACTCCTAAATAATCGACTCCTTTACCACAGCAGAATTATGGGTAATTTTTCAGGATTTAGTCGGAAATATGGCTTGTTGCCATTCATCGGAAAGCTGTCACTCCTATATAATCGACTCCTTAACCACAGCAGAATTACGGGTAATTTTTCAGGATTTATTTGTAAATATATCTCACTCCTAAATAATCGACTCTTTTACCACAGCAGAATTATGGGTAATTTTTCAGGATTTAGTCGGAAATATGGCTTGTTGCCATTAATCGGAAAGCTCTCACTCTTAAATAATTGACTACTATACCACAGCAGAATTATGGGTAATTTTTCAGGATTTAGTCGGAAATATGGCTTGTTGCCATTCATCGGAAAGCTCTCACTCCCAGTGTTCGCGCTGTCGGTAGCCAAATTAGCCAATGGCTAATCTTTTTCGAATTTGGCTAATAAAAATTTCATTTGGCTAAACTTTTTATTTACCCCAAATGGAGAATGAAAGCATGAATTTTTGGCAAGTGGGTTTTCAATTCTGTGATGTGAACGATCTAGTCCGAAAACATCGTAAGTGGGAATATATTGCCGACTGTACAAAGGGAAACCCGATCGCGGACAGTACAAAGGGAACCCCGTCACTCTGCACGAAACAGCAAAAGTCTTTATTTTAAATTTAATCCGCTAATCCCCCATTGTCTGTCTGGTCACTCACGGGGCTCCTGCACAATGCATGTTTATGATGACATTGTATTTATGACGGTCAAGGTTTATGAGCACCAAGTGTAAGACAATAGCCTAATCAGCCAAATGTGAATCACGACAGATATTTTGTGGCTATTTGTCAAAACCGATACATTCAAAATAATATGCATGCTTTTATGACAGATTGTAATTTGATAATGGCGTAACAATATTAAGTTATTAGTTTCCAGATGTCACTTAGATATTTTCGCAAGGATAATTAATATTTCATGATTTAATCAATTAAAAGATATTGATATAAAACAAAAACATAATGACATTAAGAAGGACAATCCCGGGTCATCCCCCCCCCCCCCCCCCCAAATCACTCTTTCACATAAAGATTAATATTTTTTTAATAAATGATATATATAAAAATATTTCTAGTTCATCAAAATTAGTTAAATTAATGTGTATTTTACCTGTGTCTGTTAGATTTGACGGTTTAGTAATTAATTGTGAACCGACCAGAAAACGATGATTTAATTTGGCCATAGTTTTTTTTAATTTGGCCAAAAAACATTTGGCTAAAGTTTTTTTCATTTGGCTAATAAAATTTTCATTTGGCTAAACTTTTGGCTAAAGTTTTTTTCGGTCCAGCGCGAACACTGCTCACTCCTAATAATTGACTCCTTAACCACAGCAGAATTATGGGTAATTTTTCAGGATTTAGTCGTAAATATCTCGCTCCTAAATAATCAACTCTTTTACCACAGCAGAATTATGGGTAATTTTTCAGGATTTAATTAGTCGGAAATATGGCTTGTTGCCATTAATCGGAAAGCTCTCACTCCTAAATAATCTACTCCTTTACCACAGCAGAATTATGGGTAATTTTTCAGGATTTAGTCGGAAATATGGCTTGTTGTCATTCATCGGAAAGCAGAGAGCTTTCCGATGAATGGCAACAAGCCTTATTTCTGACTAAATCCTGAAAAGTTGCCCATAATTCTGCTATGGTTAAGGAGTCGATTATTTAGGGCACTACTGTACCATAGATAGATATTTTTTTAAACGTTTTTTTGTTGTGTTTGACAGACATCTAACACTGTTTCAACTGAATTATCAGTACTTAGTATTATTTCACAGGAATGAGATTTCTATGTGAATCATATGTTGGCAATCGCGTGAATCAATATTGATTCTCCCCAGTGTTCTTCAGACAAATATTTATGTGAATCGCATGAAAAATTAAGCTCAATAAAATAAGACTACTCCAATTTTCAAATCTATTTTAATGACGAAAATCGGAAGTACTTCTTGGGCCACATGTGGGAGAAATTGGTGGTTTTCCATATTTTGGAGGTTTTCCATATTTTGGAGGTTTTCCCTCCGGGAGTCTCACAGACAATCCGTGAAACATAACAGCTCTGATTGGAAGGCTTCTATGGACCATGCACCCACTTGTGTGTGATGCAATTTGGAATTTTAGAAAGGTCAATTTGAAGTATGCTAGGAGTGAAGAAGTTGTGTTTTCTGAGAATTTATTAGGATTTGTCACGTTATATCACTAATGATAAGCGGACATTGATACAGATTCTATGGTGACTTTGTGCTGACTGCGCCCATCAATTAACAGCATGATTTTGAGAAAAAGAGCGTGGGCTGCATGAGCGTGGGTTAGATTTAATTCAGGCTGATAGGGGTTCACACAATTCTGAAGATTCTATTATATTAATATTAACCCTTTGAGTGCCAGGGGCCCTAAACCTACAAAATAAGTCTGTTAAAGAATATAAGAATAAATTATTAAAATTGTAAAAACAATTGTAAAAAAAAAAAAAAAAAAAATTATTGCCTCTGAAATGAAGACTGTAGGTATTTAATCATGCTGATAAATACATGTATCTTGATGAATTAATACCCTCATGATGAATTTATACCCTCAAGTACTTGCCTTATTATAATTGATAAAGCAAAAATTGATGCCTAGGAACAGGAAACCCTTCAGGGTACTTCATAGATAGTATTACTCTCAATAGAAGATCTCTTTAAATTGCACTCTACATAACTCATATACAGTAATGCTCTAAATAATCGACTCCTTAACCACAGCAGAATTATGGGTAACTTTTCAGGATTTAGTCGGAAATATGGCTTGTTGCCATTCATCGGAAAGCTCTCAGCAACCCAGCAGAATTATGGGTAACTTTTCAGGATTTAGTCGGAAATATGGCTTGTTGCCATTCATCAGAAAGCTCTCAGCAATCCAGCAGAATTATGGGTAACTTTTCAGGATTTAGTCGGAAATATGGCTTGTTGCCATTCATCAGAAAGCTCTCAGCAACCCAGCAGAATTATGGGTAACTTTTCAGGATTTAGTCGGAAATATGGCTTGTTGCCATTCATCAGAAAGCTCTCACTAACAAGCCATATTTCCGACTAAATCCTGAAAAATTACCCATAATTCTGCTGTGGTTAAGGAGTGGATTATTTAGAGCATTACTGTACTACATACTTGACACTCTTGGATTGAACCCAAAGCAATTAGAGTTGAGAGTATAACTTCCTGTAGTTAATAACAAACCCATGTGATAATTGATGTGTAAAGAAAACTATACCCTGCAGGCACCTCAAACTGCTTGTTTGAATTATTATAATTCATCAGAGATGGCTTTAACCCTTTACCCAACAAACCGGCCAAAACCGGCCAAATAAAGATTCAACAGCCTAAAATATCTTCGGTCTGTCTCAATAGAACCATACAAATATGGATATCATTGGAACCGGCTCCTTGACCACATTGTGATAGTTACAGTTATGCCCTGTGCCAATACATTCTCTTATATATGCGAGTCGACCATAGGTCGCCTCGCATATATAAGAGAATTCATTGGCCTAAAAAAATCTTTTTTTTAACACTTTTCACCATTTTTTCTTACATTCTTTAACAATTTTATAATTTTTAATGTGTTAAGCCAATGCATTCTCTTATATATGCGAGGCGACCTATGGTCGACTCGCATATATAAGAGAATGCATTGGCACATGGCCCTTCTGTTGGGTAAAGGGTTAAGATTTCAAGGCTGCCTGCTTCATGGCCACTGTTTTAGACAGGTAGATCTCTTGGTCTATTTTACCTGGATTTCTCTCATTGTTTTTTGGGGCAGCACCAATATTATATAAAGTAATGCCCTAAATAATTGACTCCTTAGCCACAGCAGAATTATGGGTAACTTTTCAGGATTTAGTCGAAAATATGGCTTGTTGCCATTCATCGGAAAGCTCTCACTAACAAGCCATATTTCCGACTAAATCCTGAAAATTTACCCATAATTCTGCTGTGGTTAAGGAGTCGATTATTTAGGGCATTACTGTATATAGCCTAGTTTAAAAAACATTGGGCAGGATACAAAGCAGATGCAGATGGGGGGGGGGGGGGGGGGGGGGGTAATTCATCAACACCCAAACATTGGAGAAGTAGCATAAATTTTAAAAGATTTTTTTAAAACGTTTCAAACAAATTATATAAATAGACTATATATACATGTAAATATAAAGATATTTCTTCCCATAATTTAAAACATTTTACACTATTTACATAATTCAAAAGAAGGAGAAATAAAAGAAAAGTGTCTATCCTCAACTCCTTTTCTCACCACATGCTCAACCTGCAAATAGTGTGTATGTAATTTGCAGAATAAGGTCCCCAGTGAGTGAATTTAGTGATGCTATCCCACAGGGCGGGTTAACCCTTTGAGTGCCAGGGGCCGATCTCATCGGCCCTATACCTACAAAATAAGTCTGTTAAAGAATATAAGAATAAATTATTAAAATTGTAAAAAATTGTAAAAAAAAAAAAAAAATGGTTAGGCCAATGCATTCTCTTATATATGCGAGGCGACCTATGGTCGACTCGCATATATAAGAGAATGCATTGGCCACAGGGTATATGGGTTGATAAAAAAATCGACCTGGTACTCAAAGGGTTAAGCATCAACAAATTCACCCTCTGGGTATAAGTTTTTGTTGCTTATATAGGCCTCAACTGCTATGGGAGACCTGGGATCTGATTGAATTTCCCTGGTTGTGGTTGGTGAATCACTGATATTTACCCATTTTTGACACCTCGCTTATGTATTTTATCTTCTGCAAATTAGGATATAGACACTGAACAGAAGGGAAAAAGTAACTAAGAATTATTAATTTTAGACTATAGATACTTCCCAGAGGATGAGGCTTAATCAGAATGATGTTTCCAGAGGGTGCACAGTGGGCTGGCATCACTACATTCACCCTCTGGGGACCTCATTCTGCAAATGACAGACACACTATTTCAAGGCTTTTGTTAAGTGAGTGGGGAATAGTGTTTTCTCCACACTGGTACATGTATCTCTGTATCAAACACAGACGTATCTGGCATATTGTACTATGCATCCATGTGCTGTGGTTTAGGGGTCGATTTATGGGAAATGTTTCAGGATTTAGTCGGAAATATGGTGAGAGCTTTCCGATGAATGGCAACAAGCCATATTTCCGACTAAATCCTGAAAAAGTTCCCATAATTCTGCTGTGGTTAAGTGTCATATACTTCGGGCATTACTGTACATGTACAGGAATGCCCTAAATAATTGACTCAGTGCTGAAAGCCCATATTTGGACCCTATGTAAGAGTGCTGGAAGCCCAGATATGGGCTTTGGCAATGACACTGTCTTGTTTAGTCAACTCTTGTTTAGTTTAATCATTTAAATAGCGTCGGTCAGGTAATATTTCAGAAATACTGTTACATATATAATTAAATTGGGACATTGTGAAGTTTGAATGGATGCCGACCAATAAAATTGTCAGAAAAGGTACTTATATCGCAAAAAGTTTGAGAAAAATTACAAATGTTTTGCCCTAAAGGCGGCCGACAACCAAGCTCATAACCATAACCTAATCAGACATCCAGGCTCATATCGATAACCTACTTTGACAAACAGACAACCAGGCTCATAACCATAGCCTAATGAGACATCCAGGCCCATAACCATAGCCTAATGAGACATCCAGACTCATAATCATAGCCTAATGAGACATCCAGACCCATAACCATAGTCTAATGAGACGTCAAGGCTCATAACCATAGCCTAATGGCTTATGAGACATCCAGGCCCATAGTCATAGCCTAATGAGACATCCAGACTCGTAACCATAGCCTATTGAGACATCCAAGCTCATAACCATAGCCTAGTGAGACATTCAGGCTCATAACATAATCACAAATGTATATATATGGGGGTCAAATTTGAGAAAAGAGTGCAAATTATCAACTCCGAGCATAAAATTCAATAATTTTCTGTTTGTTGAAATATATATACGCATTTTATTACGTGTATGTAGGATATTTAGCAGCGAACCAGTTAACCACATCAGAATTATGGGTAATTTTTCAGGATTTAGTGAGAGCTTTCCAATGAATGGCAACAAGCCATATTTCCGACTAAATCCTGAAAAATTAACCCATAATTCTGCTGTGGTTAAGGAGTCTATTATTGAGGACATTACTGGTACTGTATCTCTGCATCAAGTACAGACCTATCTGGCATATTGTACCATGCATCCACATGCTCCTAGTTATGTTCAGATTGGTACCACTGTATAAAGCTGACATTTTACCATGCATTCACATGCGCCCGGAGTTATAACTGACGTTCAGACTAGTACCTCGGAATATACCTCAGCGCTCAAATCAATTTCGACAGAATTATTAATCTGTCATATTACATCGCTGATCGGAGATGCTCGCCGCCCATTTTACATCGTTGATCCGACATGCTAGCGGACCATTTTAGTTGCAGTGTATTGATTGTGTGTAAATTGTCGATAATCGTTTGGCGTGGAATTGACTTTGATGTCACTCAGGGTAATGTCGAAGTATTGGGGCCACGCTGAATTGGATTATCATCGACAGTTATACCCTACCAGGGGTCCCGGAGATATTAAAATATGGCATCATCAGAATTGTGTGAACTCCCATCAGCCGGAATTACATCTAACATATTCAGTTTCACATACATTTTGGTGACCCGGGCTAAATCCTGAAAAGTTACCCATAATTCTGCTGTAGTTAAAGAGTCGATTACTTAGGGCATTACTGTACATTTAGGTGACCCGGGCCCCCATTTCCTTCCTGGTGGCTCAATCGGTAAGGAGTATGGTGCATAAGCTGTCCAAGAACGTTGAAGCTGGTTTTAATCCTGGTTAGCACAGATTTTTGTTATTATATAGTCCATCTGTCCATCCATTCACTTTTTTAGTTTATGGAAGATAAATTTTTTGTAGGTCTGAACTGAATGGAATGAAATTTGGTACGTGAATTTACTAGCCCAAAATACAGGTCACTTTCAAATTTGGGTTCTGCTTGCCAATTTTTACCGAAGTTATGGCTATTTTTATTGTAATTTGCACTCAATTTTCATTTCCGGATGATAACTTTAGTAAGTCTTAACTGAATGGAATAACAAAATTTGGAATATGAGTTTACAAGCCCAAAGCTATGACCCTTTGTTGGAATTATCAGAGGCATATTTTACCACAATGCTCTTGTAAAAATTAACTCATGCAAAGGGACTGTGATCTGAAATTGAATCAGTGAGTTTGTCAGTTGCTTTCCTCAGCCTGTTCCAACATGAATTGGAGTGATTTCCCTATTGATGACTCGTTAATACCGCTGCTACCGGTGATATTTTACCCACATTTGATGGACTTCTGTGATATTAAGATATACACTAAACGAACAGAGCAACATGTTGCCCTTATTAACCCTTTACCCAACAAACCGGCCAAAACCAGCCAAATAAAGCTTCAACAGCCTAAAATATCTTCGGTCTGTCTCAATAGAACCATACAAATATGGATATCATTGGAACCGGCTCCTTGACCACATTGTGATAGTTACAGTTATACCCTGTGCCAATGCATTCTCTTATATATGTGAGTCGACCATAGGTCGCCTCGCATATATAAGAGAATGCATTGGCCTAAAAAAATCTTTTTTTTAACACTTTTTACCATTTTTTCTTACAATCTTTAATAATTTTTAATGTGTTAAGCCAATGCATTCTCTTATATATGCGAGGCGACCTATGGTCGACTCGCATATATAAGAGAATGCATTGGCACAGGGCCCTTCTGTTGGGTAAAGGGTTAAGCACATAAAATATTAAACAAAAAATGTGTGATTTTGTATACCTTTGGAAAGTCCCACTAGAACCAAAGAACTATATTGCGAAACAGTCTGATTTGGTTCTCCAATTATTTTAACACCAAAAAAGTCTAAACACACATGGACGACATTGTCATGACAACACGCGTGGCAATTAAGTCAAACACAAGAGTTCTAATTTGCTGCAAAATGTTTACACATATATAGCTTGCAAAAATCTTCAACAAAAATTCTCCATTCTGTCATAAAGTTTTCAGTGCAACAATTGTTCTCAAAGCACATAGGGAATTTGACTTTGGGGTGATCGGTTTCGCCATTTTGGCTAGAAAACCCTGTGTTAAATATAGAAAACCACAGACTAGTACCCAGCCGGTGACAGAGTGAGAACGGAACTATGACTGGTGCTAACGGTAGTGATTGCCAACTTTTCTTTACTTTCAATTAAATTTTATATTCCTATTAACCATATTGGGAAATTTCGGACCCTATATATATATTTAGGTGGGTGTTTTTTGGTTGAAATCTACAACGAATTGTTTAAATTTCAAACCCAGGAGGTATACAACTAAAATTTATCCACAGTTCACTGAAAATTTGGTTTGGTTCAAGATGAGGGCAAGGGAGCAAGTCTGTCATTTGCAGAATGAGGTCCGCAGAATAGCGACTAGCATCACCAAATTCACCCTCTGGGGACCTCATTCTGCTTAGGCCTCATCTTCTCTGGAAAGTTTCTTTGTTATCAAATTTCTATAGAAACTTTTTCACATAGATTCTATTTCTTTTCTAGTTTAGTTTCTATATCCCCAAATTGGCAGATGAGACATTCCTTAATCAAGGTTCCCAATGGGTGTACATCACAATATTCACCATTTGGGAACATCAATCTGAGTATATGAGGCCATGCATAATGTGGTCCCCAGAGGGTGAATTTGGTGATGTTAGCCCACTATAATGTTTATAATAGCCCGATATGTGGGATAGTGTCACTAAATTCACCCTCTGGGGACCTCATTCTGTAAATGACAAACACACTAAACTCAGGCTTGGACCATTCCAATGTATATTTTTAGGAACAAATGGCGGAATTCATTTACAGTATAATGCCCTAAATAATCAACTCCTTCACCACAGCAGAATTATGGGTACAGAAAAATTGCTTGTTGCCATTCATCGGAAAGCTCTCAGTAATTCTAACTCTGGGACTCTATTCTGCAAATGACCGGCACACTAAACTCAGACTTACAAGGGAGCAGTTGAAATTACTGTTGGAATTACAGTACAAAACACCCCTTCAGAGCCCCAAGTGAGGACCCACTACCCATATCCATGGGTGCCTGGTCTAATTTGGGACCAGAATTTCCAGTACAAGTATTCTATCTGGTGCGAAATCGTCTTCTAGAAACAGATGTCATCTCGCTATTACTTTCTTTTATTGATTATTGAATATATGAAAATCTCAGTTGGAAAATTACAATTCCTAAACACGGAAGTGGATAATACAATACAAATCTCATTTATACAATAGCAGGTCGCCCCTATGAAATGATTTAAATTAATGTGTTTGAGATAAAAATCAATCTCTCAAGATGGATATAAATATGTCATCGCCCGGTCGACACTACTCTATCCAATCTCCGATGGGAATTATTCTCGACTTGTTTATGAGTTATCCATTTAATTCTTCTGAAGGGGATCAAACGAGTCGATAGTCTCCTTGGATAACTTGTGCTTGGAGATGCAATTGAACTATCACCATAAAAAATGAGTCTTACTAGAATTTAATGGGGATGACACTTTATAAGATTTTAAAGGAAATTGTGGGTGTTATTTCCCTTTGAGTGCCAGGTCCGATTTTTGTATCAACCCATATACCCTGTGCCAATGCATTCTCTTATATATGCGAGTCGACCATAGGTCGCCTCGCATATATAAGAGAATGCATTGGCCTAACAATTTTTCATCATTTGTTATTATTTTTTACAATTTTTTACAATTTTAATAATTTTTTCTTATAGTTTTTAACAGACTTATTTTGTAGGTTTAGTGCCAGGGAATCTTACGTTTTTCATGGGCATCAAAATTATTACTATGAATACTTGGTGATAGTTTTGAGTTATAACATGCCCCTAAGGTTTTAACCAGTTTGTTTTTAAATTAGCTATAGCATGCTCAAGCATACCCAAAAAAAATTCAACTCGCCAAAAAAAAAAAAAAAAAATCTAAAAAAACCCCAATTATTATTATTTATTTTTTAGAGACGATTTTACAGACTGTAAATTAGGGCCGATAAGATCGGCCCCTGCTTATCGGCCCCTGGCACTGAAAGGGTTAAGGGGCCTAAAAACATATTTTACATTTATATGATGTGCCCAACTTCGTCTGGGCTACTTAGGGATTTCATTACTGAATGAACAACGTTGAAAATTATTAGGAGAAAGAACAAAAACTATTGTTCGAACGGTCCAGAAACATGCCTATAGGAGCGTATATGAGCGAGGTCACGGTCAAGGACACAGTCGCACATGAAATTGGACCCCCCATATTGTTCCCGGGATCAAAATAGGCCTAAATACCAAATTTGAGTCAGATCGGCAAAGCAGTTTTCGAGTCTATAACAAACATACATACAAACAGACAGACAGAAGTTCCAAAATATATAGGAGATAATGGGAAGGGGCGGGTTATGTTCAAGAACTTAATTTATTCCATTCAATAAACCCATGCTATAAATAGAGGATCTCACATGAGTTTCTATTTTATACGGAATTTATCAACCGAGTTCACTAAATTCGATTTGAGCCGAGGTTGACCGAGGCTCAAATAGAATTTAGAGGACGAGGTTGATAAATTACGTATAAAATAGGACGAGTGTGAGATACCTTTTATCACATGATCAAATAAACCCGAAGCAACGCGAAATATTCATCGAAAACAACAATCATAAACTACAGCGATTGCAAGTTATTTGAAGAATGCTGTGACGTCATCGCACGCGCTGATATTAAACGTGTCTATTAGCGATAATTATGAAACTGCTTTTATGGCCAAATTATGTGATAAATTGTGATATGCAACGTTCGGATAAATGAATAAATAAATCTCTATGAAACATTTCTCTGCATGTCCTCTGCTTTTATCATCACTATATCCCCTCAAATGAAGAATAGACCATTCCTTTGTATACTATACAGTAATGCCCTAAATAATCGACTCCTTAACCACCAGGGTTGCCAAAGTACCGACGGTACCACAACTTTCGGTACCAGTTCCGTACTGATGTTCAGTACTGCAAACCGCGTCGGTATCGGTACTCATTGAGTGGACTTTTATACTGCAAATAACTTTGGTTTCGTGGGGTTCCATCATCAATTATTCGTTAAGTTTGAGGTTTAGTCAAACAACGAAAATAAAAATCGCAATGACATTTACGATTAAGTTGTTGTCTGCAGCGGTTTTCGGCAAGTAGCAAAGGGAGGATTTTTTAAAAGACGAAACACAGAGTGGAAGAATGTAGACATGTATGTTTGACAACATGGCCAGCTAACATTGTAGGATTGTATGGATACAAGGTACACCATATTGTTTGTGTGGTAATTAATTAGAGAACTCACTAATCGGCCATATTACTCGTATGTTGTAATTTCATAAATAATATGACCCAATGAAACCAAAGTTGTTTCCAGTAAGCCTAGTTGTAGTTGGCTAGTTCGAAAATTTGGAATAGATTTTGAGAGAAAATAGTCAAATACACTCTTGTGTCTGTGACAATAACTTTATATCACAATAAAATGTTAAAACAAGGGAAAATAAAACTCAATAGATGTCACTCATGTGATCATAAGAATCATTACGTCATAATACTAGTACGTCTGATAACTCTGCACAGGTTGCCCATGCCTCCATGTCACGACCCACAAGCCACAACTCACAAATATCCTGTCACTCGAGTTCTACAGTGTCAACATCCATGTCATATATATCCATGGATGGTAATTTGGGTGTTTGGCACATTTGCGCCTTGTCCATGCCCAACAATAAATTGATAGGGCGAAACGGCACTGCAGAATTGATCCGGCCCGCATCAAAGAAATAGAGTTATCACAAGCGCTTACACAATGCACGCATTTTGTCAATTTCGTGACAAGTTGTCATAGTGCAGCATAATGTGCCTTTGATGTTTGAATGTGCTGACTGTACTTTTAAAATTGAATGGGATACGGAGATAGCATCAATAAATTCACCTTCCGTCCTGTTCCGTCGGGGTTAAAAGGTTAAAGTTAAGCCTGGTCTGGTCTTTGATGCAACACAAGCCTGAGTTTAGTGTGTCTGTCATTTGCAGAATAAGGTCCTCAGAAGGTGAATTTATTGATGCTATCCCACATAGTGGGCTAGCATCACCAAATTCATCCTCTGTTGACCTCATTCTGCATGGTCTCATCTGCTATGGGAGGCATAGACTCGGATTGAGGTTTCCAAATGGTGAATATTGTGATGTACACCCATTGGGAACCTCGATTATGCAATGAAATTAAACTAAAAAAGAAATCTTACTTATGCGAATAAGTTTCTATAGAAATATAGAGGCCATGCAGAGGGTGAATTTAGAGGGTGAATTTAGTGATGTTAGTCCGCTATGCAGGATAGTGTCACTAAATTTACCTTCTGGGGACCTGTTTCTGCAAATGACAGGCACACTAAACTCAGACTTGATGCAACATGAATTAGATACGCCATGACAATTACCATTGGTTCTGAGTCAGACCACATATCATCGATATTCACTTTCTTTATTATTCTCGATATTTCTTCTGTGTGTCCAACCCTTTATATGAGTACAGTCTCTCTCCCAATAGAAAACATGCAGGTATTGATTCCCACTAAAACCATTATCGGTCCACAACGTAATAACGATTCGTCTCTGGTGCCATGTCTTTGACTTCTCATGTTTGACTCCGCGCAGGTCTTTATACTAATTTTCCTCCTTTGTAAACTGCGTTGTTTACGAAATTCAGAAGAACAGGTTAATTAGTATGCTTCGTTCAGTTAATGTACAGTAATGCCCTAAATAATCGACTCCTTAACCACAGAAGAAATATGGGTAACTTTTCAGGATTTAGTCGCAAATATGGCAACAAGCCATATATATATTTCCGAGTAAATCTTGAAAAGTTACCCATAATTCTGCTGTGGTTAAGGAGTCGATTATTTAGGGCATTACTGTAGTGCTTGGTTCAGTTAATCAATGCTCATATTCATGGGGAACTCATGTAATCATAGATGTACAGTAATGTCCTAAATAATCAATTTATATTTGTTCCTCGATAATTTACAGCAAAGTATGGGGTGGTCCCAGCTCAAAATTGCATGCTTTTTAGTGTTGAGCCAGCCGATATCACAAAAAACACTGAATTAATTAACCAGGAGAAACTCCATGATTGTATTAAAGTGGCACAAACCAAAATCTCACACCATAAATAATTTAATCTCGGGCTGGGATATTTGCCTACTGATGAATAAACTATTAAGCAACAGGTATTACATGTAACACAGAAATATATTCCCCGCGTTATTTTTTAGACTGTATAAGATTCCCTGTCAAAACTGAAAGAAGTTCCAAGGTTTTGTACTGGTGGAATATGACCTCCACGGGCATTAGCCAGAGTGGAGATTCATGGCACAATCATCTTTATGCTATGCATGATTCCATCTGTTCTATGAGTCAAAATCTGTGTATACATGTACTTGTTATTATAATGTTCAGCTTGTGACTTCATGAAGTAATTAAGGTACCTTTATTTTTGGGTCCAGGCCAAGGATTATTTCTTCACAACATTACATCTGTCATCATGCCACTCGCCTATCCTGTCAAATCATGCCTGAGTTTAACCCTTTACCCAACAAACCGGCCAAAACCGGCCAAATAAAGCTTCAACAGCCTAAAATATCTTCGGTCTGTCTCAATAGAACCATACAAATATGGATATCATTGGAACCGGCTCCTTGACCGCATTGTGATAGTTACAGTTATGCCCTGTGCCAATGCATTCTCTTATATATGCGAGTCGACCATAGGTCGCCTCGCATATATAAGAGAATGCATATTGGCCTAAAACACTTTTTACCATTTTTTCTTACATTCTTTAACAATTTTATAATTTTTAATGTGTTAAGCCAATGCATTCTCTTATATATGCGAGGTGACCTATGGTCGACTCGCATATATAAGAGAATGCATTGGCACAGGGCCGTTTTGTTGGGTAAAGGGTTAATGTGCCTTTCACTTGCAGAATGAGGTCCCCAAGAGAGAATTAATAGTGATGCTATCCTGCAAGGTGGGCTAGCATCACTAAATTCACATTCTGGTGACCTCATTTTGCATGGCCTCAACTGCTATGGGAGACATAGACTCAGATTGAAGTTCCCAAATGGTGAATTCTGTGATGTACAACCATTGGGAAACTCGATTATGCAATGTGTCATCTGCCAATTTGGGGATATAGAGAAACTAAACTAAAAAAGAAATAGAATCTATGTGAAAAAGGTTCTATTAAAATTTGATTATAAAGACACTTTCCAGAGAAGATGAGTCCTAAGCAGAAATGAGGTCCCCAGAGTGTGAATTTTAGTTGTATATCCCTGGAGGAGAGGGGTATCCAGAGGAAATTGACAGATGGCATGGTACACTGTAGATCATGCCATGAATCTCTACTCTAGCTAACGCCCATAGAGATCATATTTCATGAATGTCGTCTGATACGGACCCTGGCTCTTACGGACCCTGGCTCATACGGACCCTGGCTTTTACGGACCACCGGCTGATACGGACCCTGGCTTATACGGACCCTCGGCTTATACGGACCCTGGCTCATACGGACCTCAATTAAAATATACAATTTTATTTTTTGTGTTTATTTAAATAAAATCTAAATACTGACAACGTACATACTGAGATAACAAAAATGGAACAACGTTACATCAGACGAACATTATCTAAATTGGGGCGTACAGCTTGGCGTCTTCTGTCAGTACTTTGCTGGCAGTTATCCTGATCGACGAGTAGTAGCTGTTGTGCTCTCAAGTAGAACATTCAGGTTCAATGCAGTCATTGTGGAATTATGCCAGTCAAAAATAAATCAGTTGAATATATACCAGTTGTGTTTTTACTAACATGTTTTCATAACAAATCAAACTCAGTGGATTCATACTGGTCACCATTCACTGACCATTCATCATCGCGTGTCTGTTTATAAAACAATATAAGGGATCACACACGAGTGTGTATACAAGGGACAATAAATAAGTTGAAACAAGTTGTGTTTTTACTAACATGTTTTCGTAACAAATCAAACTCAGTGGATTCATCCTGATCACCATTCACTGACCATTTATCACCGCGTGTCTGTTTATACAACGACATAAAGGGATCACACGCGCGTGTTTATACAACGATGAAGAGATTAATTAACGCGATTCAATAAATGCTTTTTCAAGCCAGAACATCAACGAAATTCTCAATTAATACAGATATATGTGTGAAAATACAATCATAATTATATATTATATTCATAAATATAAGTTTGAAAGAAAAAAAACGAAAAAATCGGTTAAATTCATAAATATAAGTTTGAAAATCACCAAAAAAAATCACAGAAATTCTCAATTAATACAGATATATGTGTAAAAAGACAATCATAATTATATATTAAATTCATAAATATAAGTTTGAAAATTGCATATTTTAATTGAGGTCCGTATGAGCCGGGGTCCGTATAAGCCAGGGTCCGTATCAGCCGGTGGTCCGTAAAAGCCAGGGTCCGTAAGAGCCAGGGTCCGTAAGAGCCAGGGTCCGTATAAGCCGCATACCATATTTCACCAGTACAAAACTTTGGAACTTTTTGAAGTTTTGACAGGGAACCTTATAAAATCAATACAACAAAACGGGGAATGTATCTCTTAGTTATTATCTGTTCCTTAATAGTGTACTTCACTATATGTGAAGGTCCCAACTCGAAATTGTATGCTTTTCTGTGACTTTTGAAAGCCGATATCGCAATAAACATTCAACTAATTACCCAGAAAAAATTCCACAATTGTAAGAAAGGCAAAGAAAAATCGGTCATAAAGTCACTTAAATCGTGAAATTTCTAGTTGGGAACTTCGCCAAGAGTTAAGTACATTATTAAGAAACAGATAATAACAAAGAAATTTATTCCCCACGTTTTTGTTTTGATTTTATAAGGTTCCCTGTCAAATCTTCAAAAACTTCCAAGGTTTTGTATTGGTGGAATATGATCTCCACGGGCGTTAGCCATAGTAGAGATTCATGGCATGATTTAGGTACACTGTCACCTATATTTATGTGCGCTGTTGTTGAACAATATCAATTTGATCTATAAAGAGCTGCTACTTAATTATGCAGATGAATCAATTGACCAATAAGAGGGTTCTCAGCATACAAAGAAGCATGTAATGATCAATTTGATGCCTCCAGTTCCAGTTGATTAATTGCCTATAAACATCTCTCAGATCTAATTATCAGGGTAATGAGGTGATGAGAGATGAAATTTCCTGAGACCACAGCAGATGATGATGTCTTGTTCACATTTGTATGCAGACCCATAGCTAATGTACAATAATGCTCTAAGTAATCCACTCCTTAACCACAGCAGAATTATGGGTAACTTTTCAGGATTTAGTCGGAAATATGGCTTGTTGTCATTCATCGGAAAGTTCTCACTGAGAGCTTTCCGATGAATGGCAACAAGCCATATTTCCGACTAAATCCTGAAAAGTTACCCATAATTCTGCTGTTGTTAAGGAGTCGATTATTTAGAGCATTATACTCTAATGTATTGAGCTAATCCGCAAACTGTTTCCCCCTATGGCTAGCCTTGTTGAAAAATTGTGTTCTTTTTTTAATAAACTTAATCTATTAAGTTTTTGGTCTGTCCATCTGTCCATTTGTATGTTTATTTTAATTTTGTTAAAGATACCAGCGGCCTTTGTGCATGGTGGGTTTAGCTGTTAAAATAGTCACATCCGCTAAAACCGCCATAATTAAACAAACAGAATATCACATAATAGACACATGTTGTTCTCAAATTACCAATCATAAATATCACATACATTGCATGTTATTTTCACATTTGTATGGGAAATGATCAGACAGAATACATAATATAATTGTTCTTGTATTTACTATGATATTATTGTGAGTTGTAAGTTGTAGATGCACCAAATTAGGGGGTTTACAACCGAAGTATAATGCACGCGAATCTAAAGAAGGAAATGAAGCAATATTGTGACTGCTTTAACCCTTTACCCAACAAACCGGCCAAAACCGGCCAAATAAAGCTTCAACAGCCTAAAATATCTTCGGTCTGTCTCAATAGAACCATACAAATATGGATATCATTGGAACCGGCTCCTTGACCACATTGTGATAGTTACAGTTATGCCCTGTGCCAATGCATACTCTTATATATGCGAGTCGACCATAGGTCGCCTCGCATATATAAGAGAATGCATTGGCCTAAAAAAAATCTTTTTTTAACACTTTTTACCATTTTTTCTTACATTCTTTAACAATTTTATAATATTTAATGTGTTAAGCCAATGCATTCTCTTATATATGCGAGGCGACCTATGGTCGACTCGCATATATAAGAGAATGCATTGGCACAGGGCCCTTCTGTTGGGTAAAGGGTTAATATAAACCCCAAATAACACTCACCTGCATTTGCTGTGACACAATGTATGTTTTGTAAATAATATTGCATTCTATCATCATGCAAACTGAGGTCCCCAGAGGGGTTAGTCTCCGAATGCCAGTCAACTTTAGGTGTGAAAATTAATTAGTGGGATGTCCTTCTCGATCTGGATTGACGCAGGTCATTATCCCAGCCCAATCTTTCGTCCAAGTGGAAGTTTATGATAATTGTCGAATGAACAATTGGATTTTAAGTTGAGGTTTTTATTCATATCCATTATTTACATAGCTTACTCATTTTATATTTATGAAATTATATACAACAGTTATACAAAATGACATTGCATCGAGAAACTCCATTTTGTCAACTTCGATAACTGGCAGGAATGGAAGACCAATGGCCCGTCTGATCAAGGATTTGATAGGCCCATCTTGTTGATAATCGGTTTTCAATCCAACCTCGTTTGCTTTTCTCCACACACTCTGGGTGAAATGGAATAAACATCCTTTCAAAGTTGTTGTTGGAAACTGGTGTCGGATGGCATTTTGGATGGCTGTTGAGAAATCTGTAAACCATACATCTGGCGAAAGTGGAATATCGAGTGACAGGGCTTTCTCGACGAGCAGCGATAGGAAACGTCTTTACGTAAGTTCACTCTTGTCTGACAGGAGGGCGTATACAAGGGGGACCATCTTGTTTTCGACGAAGGCATGGACTGTGTAAATTTGGCAGAATAGCTTTGGGCATTTGTCGAACGTCCCGTCGGAAAAGTAACTTCTGGCCTCAGACAAGAACCTCAGGTTACTCTCGGTTGAGAAAATCATTATCTTCTTCTCTTCGCCGTCACTTGTCAAAAGGAAGGCGAAACATGCCATCGTCTTCTTCATTTCCTCAGGGGAGATCAATGTCGTTCCTTCATTTTGGTAGTGCTGGTCGCGTCTTTGCTCTGGCACGGTATAAAGCCGATCGGGCACTATAGAATGTTGGCATTTTGGAAATCACCACTGCGTCGGCTTCGTCGGTTCTCAAAGAAGATACTTCGTCTTTATATATGTTGTACACAGTATAAAGAATATAGGCAGTGAACCACACCAAACTAAATTCAATTTAACCGACTAACAGCAGATTCCTCCCTCCTTTTCTGTTCTCGATAAATGAAACATTTACCTGAACATTAGCCATTATTATGATAGATTATGAGAATATTACACTGAAGTTGAAGTAAATTGCCTTTGCATGCATTTATATACGTCCATTTGAGTTCAGGTTGTCCACTCAAGGTACAAACATGCTTATATCGTTCACTCACGGAACTAGCATATACTAACTACGTCAGCGTTAATAAAGCTCACCCGAATACCAAAACTAGCCCAACATATTACCACAAATCACAAACAGCGGTACTCGTTAGATGTAACTAATTATTCACACCTCCGTTCACACCTTCCAAAACAATAGCGACTGGCATTCGGAGACGACCCCCCCCAGAGGGTGAATTTGGTGATGTTAGCCTGCTATGGGGACCTCATTCTTTAAATGACAAACACACTAAACTCAGACTTGGACCATTCTGATGTATATTTTTAGGAACAATTAAATGGCGGGATTAATTTACAGTATAATGCCCTAAATAATTGACTCCTTAACCGCAGCTGAATTATGGGTAAATTTTCAGGATATTGTCAAATATATGGCTTGTTGCAATTCATCGGAAAGCTCTCCTAAATAATCAACTCCTTAACCACAGAAGAATTATGGGAATTTTTTTGAAGATTTAATCGGAAATATGGCTTGTTGCCATTCATCGGAAAGCTCTCACTGAGAGCTTTCCGATGAATGGCAACAAGCCATATTTCCGACTAAATCCTGAAAATTTACCCATAATTCAGCTGCTGTTAAGGAGTCGATTATTTAGGGCATTACTGTAGTAATCACAAGGGCATATGAGCCTAACAATCATGGCTCTGTCTATACTGTTCTAGTTAATTCTTTGAATAAAATTGCATCAGTGATTTTTGAGTCCACAGACAGTTTCACATCGGCATCGTGCCAGTCTCTGCCTACGATTATTCCGGTATCGATTGATTGAATGTTTCTCTATTTACTCCGTCTATCTGGGTCTGCATGCTCGCGGGATTGAAATGGTTTCAAAAGATTAAAACTCCACAAACTATGTTACAAAGATGGCTTCTTTAATTTGGATCTTGATTGTATCCAATTGATTTCTTGTGGATTCCCGGACAATCAAACGCTAACCCTCGCATTCTCCAACAATGATTACAAATGGAAGATCCAATAACGTATATATAGATTTACTGGTAGCCTGCATTGTATGACCAAGTTTCCGTCGTCAACTAGATATCAGTAATGACATCATGGTCATTACATGTCTATTATCACTTTCATGACTTGAGCTGCGCTGGTGCAGCATTAAAGATCATGTGCCAGTGCATTCTATATATGCCAGACTCCCATAAGGAGCCTCTCATATATAAGAAAATGCACTCAGGCTTACACGGTCAAGGTAAATTTTGTTAGGCCAATATTCTCTTATATACATTTGTATATGCGAGGTTCCTATGAGAGACTCGCATATATAAGAGAATGCATTGGCGCAGGGTTCTCGCAAAATATCAGGAAGCTTCAGTAATGGAAGGGTTAAATACCGGTATGAAGTACAAGTCACAGGCCAGGTCCCCATTGTCGCAGTTACTAGTACAGTAATGCTCTAAGTAATCGACTCCTTAACCACAGCAGAATTATGAGTAACTTTTTAGGATTTAGTCGGAAATATGGATTGTTGCCACTCATCGGAAAGCTCTCCCCGAGAGCTTTCCGATGAGTGGCAACAATCCATATTTCCGACTAAATCCTGAAAAGTTACTCATAATTCTGCTGTGGTTAAGGAGTCGATTAATTATAGAGCATTACTGTAGTTAGATGCATAGCACATTAGGTTGTCATAAGCTGTACTTCAATTCCTGACATAAAGAATGAGCACAATTCCAGGGTAACCTGGTTCGTGTATCTGGGCAAGTACAGTACTGCCCTAAATAATCGACTCCTTAACCACAGCAGAATTATGGGTAACTTTTCAGGATTTAGTCGGAAATATGGATCATCGAAAAGCTCGGAAATATGGCTTGTTGCCATTCATCGGAAAGCTCTCAGTGAGAGCTTTCCGATGAATGGCAAAACGCCATATTTGCGACTAAATCCTGAAAAATTACTCATAATTCTGCTGTGGGTAAGGAGTCGATTATTTAGTGCAGTACTGTATGTACTATCTGTTTTTCTGTCTGTCATCTGTTTTTATTACCTGAACACCCCTTTAGATGAATTCGCATACAGTAATGCCCTCAATAATTGACTCCTTACCCACAGCAGAATTATGAGTAATTTTTCAGGATTTAGTCGTTAATATGGCTTGTTGCGGTCCCCAGAGGCTAGCATCACTAAATTAACTTTCTGAGGACCTCATTCTGTATAGGCCTTATATCTCTCTGAAAAGTTTCTTTATTATCAAATTTATTATCAAATTTATATAGAAATTTCTCCACATAGATTCTATTTCTCTTTTAGTTTAGTTTCTCTATATCCCTAAATTGGCAGACGACACATTGCATAATCGAGGTTACCAATGGGTGTACATCACAATATTCACCATTTGGGAACTTCAATCTGAGTCTATGTCTCCCATAGCAGATGAGGCCATGCAAAATCAGGTCCCCAGAGGGTGAATTTTGTGGATGCTATCCCACTAAAGCGAGATAGCGTCACTAAATTCACCCTCGGGGACCTCATTCTGCAAATGACAGACACACTAAACTCAGGCACACTAATCTCAGACTTGGTCTGATACACTTTCCTTTGAGAAGTAACAATGGAGGTCCTTAGACCGTTATCAGACTTGAAAGCTATCGTTGGAGGACGTACGTCAGCTGCAAAAAGAAAAAAAATGGATTCTAAATTGATGCAGCTTCTTGGTGGCAATGATCTAAGTGCCGCCGGTCAGCGCTGATATTGATTCACCGTCGTATCAATGGACACTCCAAATATCTCGAGTGGGAGCGGCTCAGTCTTCCAACGTATACTAAATACCATTATAGACCAGCTCCCTCTCTGATGAGGGGCAAGAAAGCTTTTCTGTCTCTGCCTGACAAATACTTAACAACGCTGTAGACAGAGGCTTTCACTGATGAGAAGGGCCAGAAAGCTTCGATGTCAGATCTGACAGAACTAAATACAAGGAGACGCAGATGTTAATAAAGAAGACGGAAAAAGTGGTGTCATCTCTCAGAATGGTACTTCATATCCAGACAGAGAATGTTGACATTCAATTCAGTGCGGCCAATTTATTTCTGTTCGTCATGGGCTCCAGAAGTATGAGGTGACAATTTCCAGAAAAGCGTCTCTTTTATTCAGAGGTTGCCATAAATGATGGAACAGATAAATTACAGTAATGCTCTAAGTAATCGACCCCTTAACCACAGCAGAATTATGGGTAACTTTTCAGGATTTAGTCGGAAATATGACTTGTTGCCATTCATCGGAAAGCTCTCAACTAGTAGCTCGACCGAACATAAAATATATATGGAATAACTATAACGAATGCATGGTGTTATATGTAAACTTTAATGGACAAAACTGAAGTGTAGCAATACATATCGTTCGTAGATGATCAGTTATATATAACAAATAAGAAGATATTATGAAATGACGAATATTATAGTGTTACAATTATTATAAGCATTATTATTATTATACAACGTGGAACTTCCAAGAATGGAGTGAAGCTTGACCGCCGTGTCAAGCGAGTTAAACCAATGCAAAGTTAGACGTGTGAATAAGCTCACACAAGCTTATCATTACAATTGCCTTGAACATCGTTCAGAAGGCCCAGTAGTGATCCAGTTTGAATGACCAAAACAAACTGGGCAGCTTCGTTAACTCTTCGACTCCTTTTAAAACCACTGCAGAATTATGGGTAATTTTTCAGGATTTAGTCGGAAATATGGCTTGTTGCCATTCATCGGAAAGCTCTCAGTGAGAGCTTTCCAATGAATGGCAACAAGCCATATATCCGACTAAATCCTGAAAAATTACCCATAATTCTGCAGTGGTTAAGGAGTCGATTATTTAGGGCATTACTGTAGTTTCCTTTGGAAATGTTCAAATAATAAGTTCAACCAATGTAACCTCTGATCATTTCCCACCATATGAATCATTCTGCTCTGTTTATCTGTCTGTTATCTGCTTCTATTACCTAAATACCATCCAAATGAATAATAGACAGTTCCAATGTATTCTTTTATAAATGGATGGGAGAATACATGCATAGCACCCCATTTATCTTATCATAATCAATGTTTCTGCATTTTAGAGATACTTATTATAAGTACTATTTCTTTTGTTTTGGATACCAGGATACCTTAACAAATCACAGTGTTTATTTGTTGACATTACTGACTGCACTGTTACAGTAAATGTTTAAAAACAATGATTTCAACATGCGTAATCTTGTAACTGGAGGATTATTGATAATGAATTTAGAACAAATCTGTTCTGCTATTTAATGTTGTTCTTATCAATAACAGTTTAACGAACTACATGTACATCTTTGTATGACTTAATTTACATACAGTAATGCCCTAAATAATTGACTCCTTAACCAAAGCAGAATTATGGGTAATTTTAGTAGGATTTAGTCGGAAATGTGGCTTCTTGCCATTCATTGGAAAGCTCTGCTCCTGATTGATTATGGAGTCCAAAATAAGATAGAGTCTGATGTGTGAACTTATTTAATCACTCTCATCTTTGATGGGAGGTTTTCTCGACTCGAATCAAATATTTTTTACCCGCGAAGCCAAAGAAATAGTTATTTGCGAGCGTTAATTCGGATTTATCATCTTTAAACATAACAGCAAATTGCTCATTGACTTCGTTACTTTATTACGACCATGTCCCTCAATTAGCTACAAGCCTGCACTTAATTTGATATGTCTATTTGTCCATCTGGTTATATTTCTTGAAAATCCCTCGATATAAAATGAATACTTCTGTAACTAAATGAGAAAATCCATTTAGTACAGAAAGGGTTAACCCTTCCATGATGAGCTTCCTGAAATTTTGCTAAAACCCTGTGCCAGTGCATTCTCTTATATATGCAAGTCTCCCATAGAGCACCTCACATGTATAAGAGAATAACAATATTTACATTGACTTTGTAAGGCACTGCATTCTCATATATGCGAGGACCCGCTCCCTATGCGAGAATCACATATATAAGAGAATGCACTGGCGCAGGATCTTTAATGCTGCACCAAGCCCCCGTGAAGAAAGGGTTAAAATAGGGTCTGATGTGTGAACTTATATATAGGGGGCGGGACAGATCATTAACCCTTTCAGTGCCAAATCCAATTTTTGTATCGACCCATATACCCTTTGCCAATTCATTCTCTTATATATGCGAGTCGACCATAGGTAGCTTCGCATATATAAGAGAATGCATTGGCCTAACAATTTTTCATCATTTGTTATTATTTTTTACAATTTTAATAATTTTTTCTTATATTCTTTAACAGACTTATTTTGTAGGTTTAGTGCCAGGGAATCTTACGTTTTTCATGGGCATAAAAATTATTACTATGAATACTTGGTGATAGTTTTGAGTTATAACATGCCCCTAAGGTTTTATCCAGTTTGTTTTTAAATTCGATATAGCATGCTTAAGCATACCCAAAAAAAATTCAACCCAAAAAATTTAATTGTTTTTAGGGCTGATTTTACAGACTGTAAATTAGGGCCGATGAGATCGGCCCCTAGCACTGAAAGGGTTAATAAGGATACCATAGAATAGTACCTTTCATATTACTGCATTGTCGTGCCAGAGAAATTGTAGACTGCTGTCAGTTGACAATCCTATCTCAATAGTAACAGCAACGTTAATTGACTTTGTTACTTTATGGACAACCCTGTCCCTCAATTAGACACAAGCCTTCAATAGGAATCCTCATACACTCGATACAGTAATGCCCTAGATAATCGACTCCTTAACCACAGCAGAATTATGGCTCTCACTGAGAGCTTTCCAATGAATGGCAACAAGCCATATTTCCGACTAAATCCTGACACATTACCCATAATTATGCTGTGGATAAGGAGTCGATTATTTAGGGCATTACTGTATGTCTATTTGTCCATCTGGTTATAAGAGAATACATTGGTCTAACAATATTCACCTTGACCTTGTAAGCCAGTGCATTCTGTTATATATGGGAGTCTCCCGCACATATATAAGAGAATATATACATTGGCCTAACAATATTTACATTGACCTTGTAAGCCAGTGTATTCTCCCTACGTGGAGTCGCATATATATAGAATATGCAGCTGGTGTCGTTGCTTAAACTGTTTATGTCCGTGAGGGGGATTTGAGCATCTATTGGGCGAGGCTCTGCCGAATGCATTTTGTGCGACAAATCTGTCATTTTCCTCAGTTTTACATTCATTACTTCGATGATGCCCTTACAATTATTTATTAGGTCAAGCAAACTAATTAGCATTCATGACATGGCAAAACCTGAGTGCAGCTTAGAGCGAAATAGTTCATTGGGTTATTTTAATAGTTGTTCTAAGCTAGCATTTAGCTAATGGTTTATAGATGTTTTAGAGCAAAAACACATATCCGATTACGAATTTTGTATCAATTGCCGTGAATTATGGACGATAAAAAGGTCCCAAAATCACAATGACGTCAATCAGGTCGGTTGACGTCCCTAGTTACCTGCGCAATTTGCATATACAATCACGTCATGAAAGTAGTACTAACCTAATAAATCTACGTTGACCTAATAAAGCTACTTTGACATAATAAACGTAACGTTTATTAGGCAGGCTTTATGTAGGCAATAGAGGTAGTGCACCATGGATATATAAGAGAATGCACTGGTACAGGAAAGGGTTATAATAGGGTCGGTAGGGAGACCCCAACCATATACAATTTGGTTTCTTTGGCATAAAGCAATTTATGGAGTCATCACTTCAGGTTGGCCGGCTTGAATTGATTGGTGAATATGATGCTCCTCATAGTATAAAGCCATGATATTGCATATATATGTGAAGGATATCATTGGTTACTACTGCGTGAAATGTCCAGTCATCTAGCACAATAATTCCAATAATATCGCAGACTGTACTCGGAAATATTGGCTCCCGCTTTGAGGATTGCTGTCACTTCCTATAATTAGAATCATTCTACAGACATTAGAAATGATTCCTCGTTTTCTCTGTGAAGTAATTACATGTATCAATGTGACGTGTCTGTAGGGAAGAAAGGAACACTATTTAGCTGGATCAGGAAAAGTTAGCATGATCCCGTTGATTAAGGTGTTTAGCTACTGCATTGCAAGCGTTGCATTCATCACAAGCCTGCAAATAGTGTGTCTGTCATTTGCAGAATGAGGTCCCCAGAGGGTAAATTTAGTGACGCTATCCCGCTTTGCGGGCTAGCATCACTAAATTCACCCTCTGGGGACCTCATTCTGATTAGGCCATCAACTGCTATGGTAGAACTAGGATCAGATTGAATTTCCCAGTTGAAGTTGGTGACGTTTACCCATTGGGCGCCTCAATTGTGGATTTGATATTCTGCAAATTAAAGGATATAGAAACTTCCCAGAAGGGAAAACGTAACTAAACACAATGTTAATTTGATACCATAGATACTTCCCAGAAGATGAGGCCTAAGCAGAATGAGATATCCAGAGGGTGAATTTGGTGATGCTAGCCCACTGTGCAGGATAGCGTCACTAAATTAACCCCCCCTCTGGGACCTCATTCTCCAAATGACAGATACATTATTTCAAGGCTTGCTTCTTGAGTCAGTGTTACAGTAATGCTCTAAATAATCGACTCTTTTACCACAGCAGAATTACCCATAAACTGACTTTAACTGAGAGCTTTCCGATGAATGGCAACAAGCCATATTTCCGACTAAATCCTGAAAAATTATCCATAATTCTGCTGTGATGTGATGTGAAACTCTCTGATAGGGTGATCAAATAGAAATGGAGAATAATCTTGTTCAAACTAGTTATATTTTTACAAATATTATATCTAAATTGACAACACACACCATCATTCTTATATATTAATTAAATGCAGTGACTGCCGATGGCGAAATCGTTTTCTTTAGTTTATTGCCGATAGAAGCGTCCCGATTCGAGTAGTAAATATTTACAATTTAGCGTATTTCAGACAATGTTTTATATGGAGTGGTACGGTTGATTTGCTTGAGATTTTCGGTGATGTTAGTAGAATGCTACATTCCTCCAGTTGGCATAGTTAGCACCTGAATACTAACTTATCAGTTTCACGCACCCGCACAAGTACATAATATGTCTTTAACCCTTTGAGTGCCAGGTCAATTTTTGTATCAACCCATATACCCTGTGCCAATGCATTCTCTTATATATGCGAGTCGACCATAGGTCGCCTCGCATATATAAGAGAATGCATTGGCCTAACAATTTTATTTTTTTTTCTTTACAATTTTTTACAATTTTAATAATTTATTCTTATATACTTTAACAGTCTTATTTTGTAGGTTTAGGGCCGATGAGATTGGCCCCTGGCACTCAAAGGGTTAAGGAGTCGATTATTTAGATCATTACTGTAGCTGGCAAACACTGAAGCTTCATTTATCATCCCTTTAGCGGTGCCCTTTTGTGGGTGTCTTGACATGAGTAATATTCAAATGGATTTCTTTGAGATGATATAAAAGGAGGACAGCTGAATATTTTCCTTTTGATGCCTGGCATGTTTAGAATAATATTAGCATTCTTATAAATTATAAAACTGCTCACTGTAATGGATTACATGAGTATGGTAGTAATACCGCTGTCAAAAATCAACCAAAATCAGCCAATGTTTATAATAAAAACCTTTATTTACCTCCAGATAAAGAGATCGTTGCTTTTGATGAGGACCATAGTGATGCTACAGTAATGCCCTAAGTAATCGACTTCTTAACCACACCAGAATTATGGGTATCTTTTCAGGATTTAGTCGGAAATATGGCTTGTCGCCATTCATTGGAAAGCTCTCGGGGAGAGCTTTCCAATGAATGGCAACAAGCCATATTTCCGATTAAATCCTAAAAAGTTACCCATAATTCTGCTGTGGTTAAGGAGTCGATAGGGCATTACTGTATTTGAGATCCCTCTCTCTTGAGACTTGACACACTTTTAATGATTCTTGAATGAATCATTGATGTGAGAATGGGAAGGCTTCCTACCTTTGATATCATAGTTATTCTGTCTGGGTGAAATCTGGAATACTTGGGACCAACTCGATCTAACACTAAATAGAAAAATATTCATTTTTTTTAACTAGAACAACAAATATCACACAACATGCAATTACATGTAATTTTATCTTCTGCAAATAATGGGTTACAGAAACTTCCCAGATGGGAAAAACTGACTACAAAATCCTTTGAATCAGTTGAAGATGTCGGAGATTCAAAGTATTCAAATTCAAAGTATTCAAATTTCAACCATGAAGTTTCCAATTGTTGAACATTTTGGCCAAAGTTGGGGAGGGGGGTGGTGAGACACCCACAAATCCCTCTCCCTTGTTGCCATATCCCTGATCATTAATATTCAAATGGCTGCCATTGGGGACCTCATTCTGCTTTGGCCTAAACTGCTATGGGAAACCTAGGATCAGTTTGAAGTTCCCCAGTTGAAGTTGGTGATATGTTCACCCATAAGTTATAATATCGATTATGCATTTTATATTCTGCAAATTATGGGTTACAGAAACTTCCTAGAAGGGAAAAAGTAACTAAACATTGTTATTTTTAGACTACAGATACTTCCCAGAAGATGAGGCCTATGTAGAATGAGGTCCCCAGAGGCATATAGCGTCACTAAATTCACCCTCTGGGAACAATGAGGTTCCCAGGGGGATAGCGTCACTAAATTCACCCTCTGGGAACCTCATTCTGTAAATGACAGACACACTATTTGACCTCCATATATAGAGATTGTTTTTGATGAGGACCATTGTGATGCTAAATGTTATTTGAGATTCCTCTGTCTTGAGACGTGACACACTTTTAATGTTTCTTGAATGAATCATTGATGTGAGAATGCGAAGGCTTCCTAGCTTTGATATCATAGTTACTCTGTCTGGGGGAAATCAGGATCACTTGGGGGAACTCTATATCAGACCATGTTAAGGGCTTACTTTAATCAGATACAGTAATGCCCTAAATAATAGACTCCTTAACCACTGCAGAACTGTAGTATAGAAAGGGTTATAAGCGACTCATAATTTTCAAGCTGGTGCAGCATTAACGATCCTGTGCCAGTGCATTATCTCATAATGTGAGTCTCCCATAGGGAACCTCGCATATATAAGAAAATTCACTGGCTTACAAGATCAAGGTAAATATTGTTCGTCCATGCATTCTCTTATATATTCAAGGCTCCCTATGGGCGACTCACATATATAAGAGAATGCATTGGCACAGGGTTTTCACAAAATTTCAGGAAACTCCAGTCATGGAACATTTAAATTAATCAGAGCACTTGGTGCTTTTATCATATTTCAGACTGTTTCAGAGATGAAAATAATTTGATATTTATTTGAATTACATGTACTACACGAAATACATGTACTATGGTATATGTATAGTATACATTGAACTACATATTAACCCTTTACCCAACAGAACGGCCCTGTGCCAATGCATTCTCTTATATATGCGAGTCAACCATAGGTCGCCTCGCATATATAAGAGAATGCATTGGCTTAACACATATTAAAAATGATAAAATTGTCAAAGAATGTAGAAAAATATTATAAAAATATTTGTTAAAAAATGTAAGAAAAAATTATAAAATTGTTAAAGAATGTAAGAAAAAATTGTAAAAAGTGTTAAAGCCAATGCATTCTCTTATATATGCGAGGCGACCTATGGTCGACTCGCATATATAAGAGAATGCATTGGCACAGGGAATAACTGTAACCATCGCAATGTGGTTAATGAACCGGTTCCAATGATATCCATATTTGTATGGTGTTATTGAGACAGACCAAAGATATTTTAGGCTGTTGAAGCTTTATTTGGGCGTTTTTGGCCGTTTTGTTGGGTAAAGGGTTAAATATGTATTCCTTGTAAAAGCTTATTGAATATGATAGAAATTATCGCCTCAGAGAGAAAAAATAATGGTCCCTTTTTCTCCTGCATGTAACAATAAATGAAATCTGTAGTCTGAATTTAGAACTTTTCTTATATCTCATGATATGAACATACACATGTAGCTGTTGAAGGTGACTTTAATTAAACCTCAATTAACTAATTAACTACATGTATGGTAAAAATAAAGAGTTCTTGCATCTCCCCTGTTGCAGTATAGCATTCTGGGTAATGTAAAGTCCATACTTAGTATTTCATGTTTTATCAGTCTAATTTATCACTAAACCCCCAGAAACCAACCAATATTGAGCAGTATCTCCCTTGCAAAAAGAAATCCAAGCTTTTTATTCCCCGCCAAATTAAAAATTTGCGGGGGATATAGTAATGGGTTCCGTCCGTCCATCTGTCCGTCCGTCCCGAATTTGTAAGAGTCATAACTTGAACAAATGTAAATGGATTTAAAAGATTTGTGGTATATGAGTTCACCTGACCATTACCTAGAATGAGTTCGCAAGCCAGGTCTGGCCAGATATTTTTACCCAAGTTATTGGACTTTGTTTATTATTTTTGTCGAATTTACCAAATAGCAAATAGACGACGTCACAGGGCTCATTTCCACAAATCTCAACGGATTTCATAGATATGTGGCTCATTTCCACAAATGTCAATGGATTTCAAAGATTTTTGGATTATGAGTTCACATGACCAGTATCTAGAACGAGGTCCGGCCGGATATTTTCAGCAGAGTAATTGGACTTTGTTTATTGGTATATTCATTCCCATGACCAGTACCTAAAATGAGTTCCCAAGCCAGGCTTTTTGACAAAATCCCACCTCTTGTTTAGCACATACTGAGAACGCAAACATTATTGAGAATGCACTTCCCCAACTGCACATTTCGGCGGGGGATACCGCCGTCTGCGACTGCTTGTTTAAAGTAGTTTGAAAATCCTAGGAAGTCATAAGATTTCAAAGGTTTGAACCAAGTTTTTTGAATGAAAAAATATACCCTTCATCAAAGTTTGGAAATCCTTGGTTGGAAATTTATCAAAACCTTGTTAAAGCTACGTAAAGCTTGGATCTTAACTTTACCACATGACTATGCAGACATCACTTTTGTCTGTGACAGACATTTTGAATCAACTATTGCACTGAGTTTATATCCATGTTTTATCACAACAATCTTCAGGTAACTTATTGCTTGTTTGGCCGTAATGTTTTCTATTTGACTCATAGAATATGGATGTAGTGAAATTTTTATTTATTATATTATTTTAAGAATTATTTTACCATTTCCCAGAGTCCCCAGACGGTGAATTTAGTGATGCTAGCTGCTATGCAGGATAGCATCACTAAATTCACCCTCTGGGGAACTCATTCTGCAAATGACAGGCAAACTAAAACTCAGGCATTATCAGACTATGATGACAAAACGTTCACAAAATGATCAATTGAGATATAATTTGTCAGATGCAATCATTTGTATCGACTTGTGGACAATCCCAATGACAACAGCTTAATAATCTCCCGTAAGTAATTCCATCACGCTACCATAAAGAGGCTGAAAAAATAACTCTTCATCAACGTGAAAGGGGGCTTAATTAAGCCAGAATTTATAGAGCACTTAAGGTGGTATTGGATAGCTCTTAACATGATGATTAAGGCTTATAATATGTAGGCACACGAACTATCCCAATCATGAATAATTATTCGGAGAGTGACCGATCGCCACTCGGAAAAAAATTATCTTGGATGATATACACAGACACGCATACAGTTGGTGGTAATATTAGCGTTGTATATTTCACACCTGTTTCTTGACTACTGTTAACCTTGCCATTATAATACCATTCTAATGGTACAGTAATGCCCTAAATAATCGACTCCTTAACCACAGCAGAATTATGGGTAACTTTTCAGGATTTAGTTAAGGAGTTGATTATTTAGGGCATTACTGTACATGGACACAGCTTGTGACCGGTCTAGAGAGCAACAATTGCGAGGTTCATATCGAGAACTTCCAACCTCAAACTTTTAACGTCAAATATTGTCAGCTACAACCGGTCAAATGATACGGGTGATTGCCAGACGCTCAGATATCGATTATGATGGATCTTATTTATCCGTATATGAAAAAGTCTGGCCAGTCGGGACAAGAGTCAATCAGGTACATGTAGCTAAAAGTGAATGCCATTTTGGTGTTCTCTATCTCAAGCTATCTAGTTTCAGAAATACATTAACCCTTTTAGTGCCAGGGGCCGATCTCATCGGCCCTAAACCTACAAAATAAGTCTGTTAAAGAATATAAGAATAAATTATTAAAATTGTAAAAAATTGTAAAAAATTTAAAAAAAAAAAAAAAAAAAAAAAAAAAAAAAATTGTTAGGCCAATGCATTCTCTTATATATGCGAGGCGACCTATGGTACAGGGTATATGGGTTGATACAAAAATCGGACTTGGCACTCAAAGGGTTAATAATCAAGACTTGAAATAGTGTGTCTGACATTTGCGGAATGAGGTCTCTAGAGGGTGAATTTAGTGACGCTATCCCACACATCTTGCTAGTATCACCAAAGTCACCCTCTGAGGACCTCATTCTACTTAGGCGTCACCTGCTATGGGAGACCTTGAATCAGATTGAAGTTCCCCATTTGAAGTTGATGGTGTTCACCCATTATAGTCATCTAGATTATGCATTTTCTTCTGCAAATTAGGGGAAAAGAAACTGAACAGAAGGGAAAAAGTAACTAAAAACACTGTTAATTTGAGACAAAAGATACTTCCCAGACAATGAGGGCCTAAGCAGAATGAGGTCCCAAGAGGGTTAATTTAGTGATGCTAGGCCGTTATTTGTAAGTGTTCACCGGTGCTACAGTAATGCCCTAAGTAATCGACTCCTTAAACACAGCAGAATTATGGGTAACTTTTCAGGATTTAGTCGGAAATTAACTATAGGTAGTTAAAGAGTCGATTACTTAGGGCATTACTGCTACGTCACAGGTATTCCACAGAGATACATGTATGTCTAATCGAGTCACCAGGTGTTAAAGGTATATTACAAACTTATTCGGGTGCATGAAACTGATAAGTTAGTACTCAGGCGCTATGCTAACGGTGGGAATGTAGCAATCTACATGTACTTACATCGTCAAAAATCTCAAAGAAATTGATTATACCATTCCATATATAGATATCATCATTTGAACTACGCATTTACATCTCGATTCGGGATGCAACAATCGGCGATAATCTAACACAAATGATTTCGCCATCGAGAGTCATTGCATTTAATTAATATATAAGAATGATGGTGTGTGTGCTGGAAATTTTGATTAATATTCTTAATAATTTCTACTTTGAGCAAGATTATTCTCCATTTCTATTTGAACAACCAACCAGAGCATTTCGCATCACTTTAAAGAGTTTTAATTGCACGAACATGTTATGCTTTGATGTGTTGGCGTCATCCAACACAAGAATCGTGATGTTCACTGAATTATATTACTGAATCATTCATCAAATGATAGTTATCTTATTTTCGTGTCGAAATTGACTGTAGCATTGTATCAATCAGGTGACAATTGATTAATTAACACATTATCAACTTTCAGAACATTTTTCTGTCATATTTTCTTTCATGAGATTGTGAATTTGACCAATTAGAACTAAAATAATTCATTAAAAGATTCTCTGCTTGTTAAACGGATGACTAATCAATTCTATTCAACAATAACATGTTTGACAGACCATTTGTCTGAATCCATTGTGCATGTTCAAATGGATTTTGATTATTCAGTCTTGAGCTGGGTCCAACGGAAATGAGGAAATGAACCATAAAATTTAAATTTGTTTCAAGAAATTAGTTTATGGAGGCTTTTGCACCTCATTAGCGGGCCATTCAATTCTGACAATCCGATTTACAGCCCAACAAGTTACTGAATTGTTGATGCATGATGGTGAGGAAATCTGCATCATATGGTCTGTATTGCCTTGGGCCCCCGCTGGCCCAGTCTGCTAGGTGCATAGCTTGTTAGATATGGGCTATTGTACACTAACCCTATCTTTACTAAATACTCATTGTCAATTAACCCTTTACCCAACAAACCGGCCAAAACCGGCCAAATAAAGCTTCAACAGCCTAAAATATCTTCGGTCTGTCTCAATAAAACCATACAAATATGGATATCATTGGAACCGGCTCATTGACCACATTGTGATGGTTACAGTTATGCCCTGTGCCAATGCATTCTCTTATATATGCGAGTCGACCATAGGTCGCCTCGCATATATAAGAGAATGCATTGGCCTAAAAAAAATCTTTTTTTTAACACTTTTTACCATTTTTTCTTACATTCTTTAACAATTTTATAATTTTTAATGTGTTAAGCCAATGCATTCTCTTATATATGCGAGGCGACCTATGGTCGACTCGCATATATAAGAGAATGCATTGGCACAGGGCCCTTCTGTTGGGTAAAGGGTTAAGTAGTTACTTTAGGAAATGTTCAGATACTAAATTCATCTAACCCTTTCATGTTGGGATCTTTTTTGTGAAAACCCTGTGCCCAATGCATTCTCTTACTTGTGCGAGTCGACCATAGGTCGCCTCGCATATATAAGAGAATGCATTGGCGTTACAAATTTTATATTATGTTTTTATAATTGTTAAAAAATGTAAGAAAATATATAATAAATGATACAAAATTGTTAAATAATGTAAGAAATAATGATAAAAAGTTAAAAAATTGTTAAAGAATGTAAGAAAAAATAATAAAGAATGTAAGAAAAATTAATTAATTTTATAAAGACTGTAAGAAAAAATGATAAAATTATATGTTAAAGAATATAAGACAAAATGATTAAAAATTGTTCTAGAATGTAAAATTCAATTATAAAAAATGATAAAAATTGTTAAAGAATGTAAGATAAAATGATAAAAAAAAGATAAAAATTATTAATGAATGTATGAAAAATTGATAAAAAATGATAAATAATTGTTCGGCCAATGCATTCTCTTCTATATGCGCGCATCCTTCTGCATTAATTGATATATCTATTTGTCCATCTGTTTATATTTCCTAAACATCCCTCCAGATGAATAATAGACCATTCCATTGAATACTTATATAACTCTTTGCAGAAAGAGGTCCCCCAGAGGTTGAATTTAGTGAAGCTATCCTGCACAGTGGGCTAGCATCACAATATTCATCCTCTGGGGACCTCATTCTTCTTAGGCCTCATCTTCAGGGAATTATCTATAGTCTCAAATTAACATTGTTTTTAGTTACTTTTTCCCTTCTGGGAAGTTTCTATATCCCCTAATTTTCAGAAGATAAATTGCATAATCAAGGTGACTAATGGGTGAACATCACCAACTTCAACTGGGGAAATTCATTCTGATCCTACAGTAATGCCCTAATAATCGACTCCGTAATCACAGCAGAATTATGGGTAACTTTTCAGGATTTAGTCGGAAATATGGCTTGTTGTCATTCATCGGGAAGCTCATCAGGAAGCTCTCAGTGGCAACAAGCCATATTTCCAACTAAATCCTGAAAAGTGAGAGCTTTCTGATGAATGGCAACAAGCCATATTTCCAACTAAATCCTGAAAAGTGAGAGCTTTCTAATGAATGGCAACAAGCCATATTTCCAACTAAATCCTGAAAAGTGAGAGCTTTCTGATGAATGGCAACAAGCCATATTTCCAACTAAATCCTGAAAAGTGAGAGCTTTCTGATGAATGGCAACAAGCCATATTTCCTACTAAATCCTAAAAAGTTACCCATAATTCTGGTGTGGTTAAGGAGTCGATTATTTAGGACATTACTGTATGTCTCCCATAGCAGTTGAGGCCTCAACACCATGCAGTTCATTGAGGGTGAGTTTGGTCATTCTAGCATCACTAACCTCTGAGGATGTCATTCGCAAATGTCAGACACATTATTTGCCGCCTTGTTGTTAAATTTGAACTCCGATGCACCAGTTCATGTTTGTTTTTTATCAGTTATGTCCAAGCCTTGAAATAGTGTGTCTGTCATTTGCAGAATGAGGTCCCCAGAGGGTGAATTTGGTGATGCTATCCCGCATAGTGGGCTAGCATCACCAAATTCACCCTCTGGGAACCTCATTCTGCTGAGGTGTAAGCAGAACATTGAGGTCCCCAGAGGGTGAATTTGGTGATGCTAGCCCGCTATGCGGGGTAGCATCACTAAATTCACCTTCTGGGGACCTCATTCTGCAAATGACAGACACACTATTTCAAGGCTTGGTTATGTCTGCTGGTCTGAGATTGAATTTTGGTCCTTTTTTGCACCCCCTCTGTACGGCTCCATACTTTCAAATTCTGTTATCAAAAACTGCTGCTGAAACCTTGGAAAATGAGATTGTAATCTGCATCGAAGGAGTCTTTATATGCGACTAAAAGCATCCCTAGGGGTGATAACTTCCATTTCAAGGGGCCGTAACTCCATTTCTATGTGACAGCTAGATCAGTCCAGTCCGTGCACATCCGACATCAAAGGATTCCTGGTAACATTATATTATTGGATTTCATTTGTCGCTGTGGAATTGTGTTGCATATTGCTTCTATTTCAAATAACGTGGTCCAGGTATGGATAGTCAGAGACGTGGCTAGGAGGTCTCCATTGTGGGGATAGGTGGGGGGGGGGGGGGGGGGGTCGCTCTCCGACATGAAATTTCCAACTTTGAAGATATCACAGCATTATTTTTGGTGGATAATATACACATGTTACAGTAATGCCCTAAATAATGGACTCCTTAACCACAGCAGAATTATGGGTAATTTTTTAGGATTTAGTCGGAAATATGGCTTGTTGCCATTCATCGGAGGTGACTAATGGGTGAACATCACCTACTTCAACCGGGGAACTTCAATCTGATCCTAGGTCTCCCATAGTAGTTGAGTTCTTAACAGCATGAAGTTCATTGAGGGTGAATTTAGCAATACTCAGCCCGCCGTGCTGGATAGCATCACTAAACTCACCCTCTGGGGACGTCAATCTGTAAAGGACAGACACACTATTGCAGACTTGTTGAATTTGAAATCGATGCTCCAGATCCGTTATGTCTGCTTGTCTGAGATTGAATTTTCTTTCAATACGGCTCAGGGGGGAGTCGAAAAAAATTTGCAGGCACATATGCTGATTTTTGACTTTCGACCCTTGTTGGGTGGGACCCACCCCTGAGTCCAATTTTTTTTCCGTTTTCGGCAGTTTTTTTCGACCATTTTTGGACACCCACCCCCCTTTTAACACTAAAACAGAGATTTGCGGGGGGGGGGGGGGGGGGGGGAAATTCACTGTAAACAGCTGTATATGAATTTCTATGCATACTATTAGTCATGAATGTTAAAATTGACATGTAAATAGGAACAAGTCATTTTGGGGTCATTCGGTCAAAAAAAACATGGCTGCCAGCAGCCATCTTGGATTTCAAAATTCAATCCATCAGCATGGGCTACAGGCTATATATACTGTTTGTCTGATCATCATGAAATTTGTCATTTATGTTAATTAATATTGACATATAGATGTGTTTTAAGCCAAACTCATTGCAAAAACAGTCTAAAAGACTTGCAGGAAAAATATTTTTGAGTTGCGGAAAAAATTGTTTGTTGGTCCTATCGACCACCCACCCACCCCGGCATACATGCCCGGAAAGAACTTTTTTCCACCCCCCCCCTGTACGGCTCCATACTTTCAAATTCTGTTATCAAAAACTGCTGCTGAAACCTTGGAAAATGAGATTGTAATCTGCATCGAAGGAGTCTTTATATGCGACTAAAAGCATCCCTAGGGGTGATAACTTCCATTTCAAGGGGCCGTAACTCCATTTCTCTGTGACAGCTAGATCAGTCCAGTCCGAGCACATCCGACATCAAAGGATTCCTGGTAACATTATATTATTGGATTTCATTTGTCGCTGTGGAATTGTGTTGCATATTGCTTCTATTTCAAATAACGTGGTCCAGGTATAGATAGTCAGAGACGTGGCTAGGAGGTCTCCATTGTGGGGATGGGGGGGGGGGGGGGGGTTGCACTCCGACATGAAATTTCCAACTTTGAAGATATCACAGCATTATTTTTGGTGGATAATATACACATGTTACAGTAATGCCCTAAATAATGGACTCCTTAACCACAGCAGAATTATGGGTAATTTTTTAGGATTTAGTCGGAAATATGGCTTGTTGCCATTCATCGGAAAGCTCTCAGGGCATTACTGTACATACAAGCCTGCAAATATTGTGTCTGTCATTTGCAGAATGATTTCCCCAATTATCCTCTAATTTGCAGAAGATAAAATGCATAATCGAGGTGACTATAATGGGTGAACATCACCTACTTCAACGGGGGAACTTTAATCTGATCCTAGGTCGCTGTGGAATTGTGTTGCATATATTGCTTCTATTTTGAGGATGGGGGGGGGGGGGGGGAGGGGGGCTCACACTCCGACTTGAAATTTGATGATATCATGTACAGCATTATTTTAGAAGATAACTTAGCTAAAACTAAAACCTGTTTTGCAAGCCTTGAAATAGGGTGTCTGTCATTTGCAGAATGAGGTTCCCAGAGGGTGAATTTAGTGATGCTACCCCGTATAGCGGGCTAGCATCACCAAATTCACTCTCTGGGAACCTCATTCTGCTGAGGTGTAAGCAGAATGAGGTCCCCAGAGGGTGAATTTGGTGATGCTAGCCCGCTATGCGGGATAGCATCACTAAATCCACCCTCTGGGGACCTCATTCTGCAAATGACAGACATCCTATTTCAAGGCTTGCTGTTTTGAAGAGATACTAATTGTTTAATTCTGTCTTACATTGTAGACCAGGCTACAATGTAGCTATAAGTTTGGACAAAGTATAAAATTTCATCATTTGGGGGTGAAGAAGAAGCTGGATCAGTCCATCTTTTCGACCATCCCGGGTGCAAATGTTTCACGCCCAACTACTCATTTCATCATGTTGAAGTTATGGAAAATTAATGGAATTTTATGAATCCTGTATATAATGGTTTCACTGGAAATTTAATAGAATTCTATGAATCCTGTATATAATGGTTTCACTGGAAATTTAATAGAATTCTATGAATCCTGTATATAATGGTTTCACTGGAAAGTTAATAGAATTCTATGAATCCTGTATATAATGGTTTCACTGGAAATTTAATAGAATTCTATGAATCCTGTATATAATGGTTTCACTGGAAAGTTAATGGAATTTTATGAATCCTGTATTCAATGGTTTCACTGGAAAGTTAATGGGATTTTATGAATCCTGTATATAATGGTTTTACTGGAAAGTTAATGGGATTTTATGAATCCTGTATATGCATGTAATGATTTCACTGGAAATTTAATAGAATTCTATGAATCCTGTATATAATGGTTCACTGGAAATTTAATAGAATTCTATGAATCCTGTATATAATGGTTCACTGGAAAGTCAATGGAATTTTATGAATCCTGTATATAATGGTTTCACTGGAAAGTTAATGGGATTTTATGAATCCTGTATATACATGTAATGATTTCACTGGAAATTTATTAGAATTCTCAGTGAGAGCTTTTCGATGAATGGCAACAAGTCATATTTCCGACTAAACCCTGAAAAATTACCCATAATTCTGCTGTGCACATGGTTATGGAGTTGAAAAGTGCTTGAATTTAGTCAGATTGAATATTTTTGTTCAAGCATTCTCTCAAATCCTTATAAAAATTTTATCTTATAATTTTCCTTGAGCTGTATTTTCATAGAGCATACCCTTGCACTGATTCTTTCAATGTTATAAGAAAACAAAAAAAATTCATATGGGAAGAATGTCTGCATGCAATTTTAGGATGGCGCCAAAATAGAATGGTCAACTATAGTTCCTTGAAATTTATCACTGCGGTCCATGAAAAGAGCTTGAATAGTGCTTAAATTTGGATATGAGAAATGAGTGGGAGCCCTGTTACTATACTGTTGAGATGTCGACACAGGAAGTCTCTAGAATAATTGTCTACTCAGTGTTTTCACCAGAATACTACATGACAAATTTCTTTAGAATTCTTCTGACTCTGACATGTGAATGCCTGATTCAGCGCCGACTATAAGAAGGCATCGCATTAAATTGTTCCGAGTAGTGACTTCTCTTCATACTATGGGATAAATACCACTCATATTGACGGCTGATCATCACAAAATGTCAATATCGGGGGCCGTCTGTTGATTGAATTGAAGGTCGCATTGCAGCCAATTCAAGTTGGGGGAACCCTACACTTTATTGTAGGTCGCGTCACTGGCAATTCACGTCAGAACACTCAACATTAGCCGGGCATAGTTTCCTTGATTTGATTATTGCTATGCCCAAATGAGTAAGGTTAAAGAATAACTGTTATTTCCCATATTGATTCTCAAGGACTTGGTTCATTGTGCATGTGTGTGCACAGGTCCCCAGAACAAAAATTGACCCCACCCCAATAATACTAGGATTAAGTATTATTTTTTTGTGGGGTCAATTTTTGTTCTGGGGACCTGTGTGTGTGTGTGTGTATCAGGAATTAATTGACCCCACCCCAATAATACTAGGATTAAGTATTATTTTTTTGTGGGGTCAATTTTTGTTCTGGGGACCTGTGTGTGTGTGTATCAGGAATTCCCTCATCTGTGAATTGTTTTTGTCCTGCCATTAACAAGCCTGAGTTTAGTGAGCCTGTCATTTACAGAATGAGGTGCCCAGAGGGTGAATTTAGTAGGCGGCTAGCATTACCATATTCACCCTCTGGGGACCTCATTGTGCTTAGGCCTAATCTTATCTGAAAAGTTTCTTTAATATCAAATTTCTATAGAAACTACTTCACATAGATTCTATTTCTTTTTTAGTTTGGTTTCTCTATATCCCCAAATTGGCAGATGACACATTGCATAATCGAGGTTCCCAATGGGTATTCATCACAATATTCACTGTTCGGGAACTTTAATCTGAGTCTATGTCTCCTAAAGCAGATGAGGCCATGCAGACTGAGGTCCCCAGAGGGTGAATTTGGTATGCTAGCCCACATATGCGGGATAGCATCACTAAATTCACCTTCTGGGGACCTCATTCTGAAAATGACAGGCTCACTAAACTCAGACTTGCTCCCGTATGATAGGAAATTTCTTACTCCGTAAACAAAATGACTGAAAATTGCTGAATTGCTGAACTAGTGCATCATTGATTTAGTAGTTAGGTTTAGATTACACAACTTTGCACTTCAGACTTCTATTACTGTATCAATTATTGTTAACAGAGTTATGTTTTCGTCATGCATTCGATCAATCAGCTTTGTATAATTAAGATTCCAGTGGTGCATATTGCTAACAATTATCCAATTCAGACTTGCAAACATGGTCTGCCTGACCTTTTAATATACAATAATGCCCTAGATAATTGACTCCTTAACCACAGCAGAATTATAGGTAATTTTTCTGGATTTAGTCGGAAATATGGCTTGTTGCCATTCACCGGAAAGCTCTCAGTGAGAGCTTTCCAATGAATGGCAACAAGCCATATTCCGGCTAAATCCTGAAAAATATTTCCATAATTATGCTGTGGTTAAGGAGTCGATTATTTAGGACATTACTGTATTTACCATAATCGTAAGTGGCATATACATGTATATATACATGGAATACATATATATGTAAAATCTTTCGTGCATTCCATTGCCACTTTCAGGTTTCGAATGAGGGACAGGGGCCTCGGTGGCTCAATCAGGGTTCAACTCCAAGCGTTTCGCCCTCCAGCGCTGGCACTTAATTATTATGAGGGTTCAAATCCATATGTTTTCATTGTGGACTTTAATTGTAACTCAAAATTGTTATCTTGTGGAGTTGCCAGTTACTCCCCGATGGCGGGTGGTATGCCACACATGGTCAACGAGTTTATCAGCCATTGAAATCACTGTTAGATTATCCATAGGTTATAATACACCAAATACAAATTAGTAGAGTGATTTCCCTGGGACCCCCAAGCTAGGATCAGCATAAAAAAAATCCTGGCAGCTGAATGGTCAATGACACATGGATGAAAAAATGCACAAATGTGTTTCCCGACAAGAAACATCAAATATAGCCACATGGTGAATGGTTACGGCTGTCAAATTGGCGAATAATTTATGGGAGGGGTTGGTGTTTTTTTTATGTCATTTTTTCTCCATTTTAAGGGTATAGTGTGACGTTTGTCAAAACTGCAGTGTGATGCAGTACATTGACAAGTACTTTTGGGCACATTTTTTCGTGTGTCTAAAAGGACGTTCTTCAATTTGTTATACTCGTGCAGGGTCAAATCTTTCCTGCGAATACAGGCCTGAGGCCTATATATGCAAATCATTTGGTGTATAGTAACCCATACCTTACGTGTGCAGATTTCCTCCACCACTAAAACTGGCAATTTCGTGATATGGCCTTAGTTGCTGAAAGCGACATTAAACCCCAATCAATTAATCAATCATATATATACAAACTGGAGTTTCACCAAACCACTCTATCATGTGAAGTGTTCGTGAGGTACTGCGAAATATTACAAAACCCCAATTGAATTCCTGTGTACTATTCGTACTGGGAACAAATGTGATGACGATTATAGTTTTATCACTGCACTCCAGCATTTCCGGCTGCTGATTGCCTAGTCATGTATCTGCCGCAAAATATGTCTTAAAATGCCGCCCAATCATACCTGAGAACTGTGGAATTTCTCAACGAATCAATAGAACTTATATTACACGGAACGGGAATTTTTCGCAGAACATTACATCTATTATTGATGGTGAAATTGTCTCCGCACTTAAGAGGCGAGGCTGGAGTGCATTGCTGGACTGAAGCCGCTTCCAATACAAAAGCTCCCCAAAGGACCGTGCGGCTCTGATGCCAAAATTAGGCTTCCTTGGTATGAGCAAGGATATTAAATTATGGATCGAGCTAATTTTATCACTAGAATGGTGGCGCAGTGTCAATACACAATGACAGGTTTAATTCAATGATATAAAGACCAGCCATTTCTAGTAACCTCCAGTGGTTTGTGCTTTGACTGCAAAATTGAAAACATATGTTTATATGTACATGTACATGTACAGTAATGCTCTAAATAATCAACCCCTTAATCACAGCAGAATTATAGGTAACTTTTCAGGATTTAGTCGGAAATATGGCTTGTTGCCATTCATCGAAAAGCTCGCGCCGAGAGCTTTCCGATGAATGGCAACGGCGAGAGCTTTTCGATGAATGGCAACAAGCCATATTTCCGACTAAATCCTGAAAAGTTACCCATAATTCTGCTGTGGTTAAGGAGTCGATTACTTAGGGCATAGTATATATGCCACTTCAAAAGACAGTACTTTACATGTAGCAGGGATGCCATAAGTAACCAAGGGCAAAGGGGTACAATTAACCTTTAGAAAATATAAATTTTCAGTCAGGTACATGTAAATGTCGAAAATACAATTTTTGCATCACTGCAGCATTTTAATTAACCTTCCAGGAGTGAAATTGTATTAACTCTTCCATGACTGGAGCTTCCTGAAATTTTATGAAAACCCTGTGCCAATGCATTCTCATATATATGTGAGTCTTCCATAGGGAGCCTCGCATATATAAGAGAATAAACAGTCTTATTAAACAATATTCACCTTGACCTTGTAAGCCAGTGCATTCTCTTATAGATGCGAGGCTCCCTATTGGTGAATCGCATATATAAGAGAATACTGGATCTTTAATGTTGCACCAGCATAAGCACTGATATACATGTATGAGGTATTTCTTGCCATCCAAGAATGAAAAATGAAAAGAGAAAAGTCACATTGTGCAACCTCACCCCCACCCTAAGTTTTTAACATGGCTTTCAAAACAAAGTTATAATAAAGAATAAACTCATATGGTAGCTACATGTATATTATGACACTATAGTAGCCTAACTGAAGGGACTCGAAACATGTATACAGTAATGCCCTAAATAATCGACTCCTTAACCACAGCAGAATTATGGATAATATTTTTCAGGATTTAGTCGGAAATTTGGCTTGTTGGCATTCATTGAAAAGCTCTCACCGAGAGCTTTTCGATGAATGCCAACATGCCATATTTCCGACTAAATCCTGAAAAATACCCATAATTCTGCTGTGGTTAAGGAGTCGATTATTTAGGGCATTACTGTATGTTCATACACTCACTCATATTTCCATTGGCATGCCCTGAGAGTGTCTTCTGATGTTACCAAATAAGAATTATTGGAATCGGCCATCATTTGATGTTGAGTACTCTTGGCTATACTGTGTTGAAGCCGTTTCTCATTATAGACGAGTAGCCGCTATTCAGCAAAAACAAACAAATCCTCGAGATATCCTCGAGTGATTGATTGAGACGATTTGTTTAACGCGTTCAGAAGAAACTGGTAATCAGGACTTCAAATGTGAAAAAATATTTTCCAAAATTTCGGTAAACAGATCTAGAAGATAAACTGATTGAATTAGGTGCACATAGTCGCAGTATAATCAAGTTTCACAAACGATTATTATAGTTAAAAGCGCTGGCTGGTTACAGTATGTTAACCCATTCCATTCATCCAGCATCATTGATGAGTAGTTATTAACCTAAGGAAATGTTCAGTTAATAAGTTTAACCTGGCCTTTCTATACTAAATACTCATTGATGAGTAGTTATTAACCTAAGGAAATGTTCAGTTAATAAGTTTAACCCTTTCTAACATCTATACTAAAGCATCATTGATGAGTAGTTATTAACCTAAGGAAATGTTCAGTTAATAAGTTTAACCCTTTCTAACATCTATACTAAAGCATCATTGATGAGTAGTTATTAACCTAAGGAAATGTTCAAATAATAAGTTTAACCCTTTCTAACATCTATACTAAAGCATCATTGATAAGTAATTATCGGCTTTAGGAAATGTTCATTTAGTAAGTTTAACCCTTTCTGTACTAAATACTCATGATGAGTAGTTATCCCTTAGGAATTGTTCAGATAATAAGTTTAACCTTTTATATACTAAATACTCATTGATGATTAGTTATTAGCCTTAGGAAATGTTCAGATAATAAGTTTAACCCTTTTATAATAAATACTCATTGATGAGTAGTTCTCACTTTAATAGCAAATGTTCAGATAATAAGTTCAACCCTTTCTATACTAAATACTCATTGATGAGTATTTATACCCTAAATAATCGACTCCTTAACCACGGCAGAATTATGGGTAACTTTTCAGGATTTAGTTGGAAATATGGCTTGTTGCCATTCATAGGAAAGCTACCCATAATTCTGCTGTGGTTAAGGAGTCGATTATTTAGGGCATTACTGTATAATATCAAACCAACCAAGTAATATCCTCTAATATCTTTGGAATGAATTGAAAAGAAACACACTTGGCAGTTGAAGGGTTAGATAGCAATAATCAATGGTTTAATTAGTCTTGAGATAAGAGGTTCTTGCAGTCCACCATGGCTGTATAAGCATGCCCAAAGACCATTGATCCATTGCTAAATACTCCCCCACTACTGAGAGTAGCATGAGGATAATTAGGTATTAGGTATATCAGACCCGGATTTTCCATCGGAGACTCTTCAGTCCCATCTGGACACTCGTAAATCTGCTGAAGGGTTCTATTCGCCTGTGATTTATTCCTGGTTCGTTATTTAGTGCTCTGTGTACTTAGAATAATGGCGACTAATGAAAGGCTTTAGCTGATCTGTTGAAGCTAGTCGATATCACCTCTGATGGTCCTGATATACTCCGAGCTCATGCAAGCTGCATATAATCTTAGGGCACCGTAATCTCTGAAAAAACTAATGAAGCATAAAGCTGATGGTAAACTCTTTTTATTTCACCATAAAATCTATTTTTTTTTTTTTTGGGGTACGTTCTAAAATATTTTCTCTCCGGGATCCAGTTTCCACCTCAAAATTCATGTCATTAGAACGAGGAGCAATTTGTCTGCGAGAAATTGGGACCTCTGTCATCATTATATTTAGCTTAAATTTTTTTTTAATATGCCTAGCAGACATCATCCCCTTTCTTATGACATCCATACATTTATGTTCCACCTTCATTATGTGGGGAAATTATGACGGATAGGTTGTAAGCCATTATTTCTTTCACTATAATTATGTTGAAAAATGGAAAGGCCTTAGGGTCCATTAACCAGTGCTCCGTTCTGACTTGTTGTTGTTTTCCGGAGGGCTAGGTGTAATTTTCGTTGATCCAACAGATATGTCACCATCTCAGACAACCACTTACCTGTTTTAAGAATGCTCTTGTTATACTGTCAAAAATTTACTCTTTTTTTATCTTGTTCATCTGATCATTTCTATGACTTTAATAAATTCTTTTGAAGTAAATATTTGAGTGCATGTTAGATCTGCTGAAGGGTTCTACTCGCCTGAGATTTATTCCTGGTTGGTTATTTAGTGCTCAGTATACTTAGAATAATAGCGACTAATGAGTGGCTTTAGCCAATCTGTTGAAGCTAGTCGATATCAGCACTGCATGATGCACTCCAAACTCAAGCTGCACATAATCTTCAAACTTCGTATTTACTTACTTTTGGCAATTTTTGAAGATCAAATATGTTGAAGAATAGGTTAGATAATATACTTAACATGTCTTATGGCGCATTATTTTATACTGTGTAATTTCAGTATCATATTCTCTGAGAAATTTTACCGAAGTTTACTGTTTTCAACTTTTCTTTATTTTTACCAGATCTGAAACAAAAGTTCATAATTAAGGAATACTCTTGTTATGCACTGATTTCTTTCAAAATCTGCTGAGGGATTCTACTTGCCTGCGACTTATACATGTACCTGGCTGGTTATTTAGTGCTCTGTGAACAGTTAAATGCCCTAATCGACTTTTTAACCAAAGTAGAATTTATATGGGTAACTTTTCAGGATTTAGTCAGAAATATGGCTTGTTGCCATTCATCGGAAAGCTCTCACAGAGCTCTTACAAGCCATATGTCCGACTAAATCCTGAAAAATTACCCATACATGTGTAATTAATTCTGCTGTGGTTTAGGATTGTGCAGAAATATGGCTTGTTGCCATTCATCGGAAAGCTCTCAGTGAGCTTTCCGATGAATGGCAACAAGCCATATTTCCGACTAATTCCTGGAAAGTTACCCATAATTCTGCTGTGGTTAAGGAGTCGATTATTTAGGGCATTACTGTACTTAGAATAATAGTGACTAATGAAAGGCTTAAATTTAGCCAATCTGCGGAAGCTAGTCAATATATGAGCACTGATATCAGTCCGGATAAACTTCAAACTCAAGTGGCATATAATCTTCAACCCTCTGTAAATGGAACTGAGTATTTTGGTGATTTATGAAGACCACAATAGGTCGAAAAAGAAGTAATATACTTAATACTGAAATAACTGAATATACTGAATGTATGGGAAATATATACCGTATAATATTAGGGGCATCATATAAGAAACCTACCGAAGAGCTGTTTTCGCATTTATTGGAGAATTGTTATGAAAATTTACCGACATGTTTAACATCTCCTCTACATGTAGATGGTAGCTATCAAATTTGAATGATTTTCGATGAAAAACATGGCCACCGGCAGCCATCTTGTTACTCTGCTCTGCATATACTATAGTGGCGCACCTAGCTGAGAACAGGAAAGCCCAGTGCCCCAGCCTCTCTTCTGCATTTCAGACCGACATATCTTCTGCTTGTAAAACAGCGCACCTGGCTGAGACACGAAAGCCCAGTTCCCAGCCTCTAGCTCTTCTGCATCTCAGACCTACAGTAATGCTCTAAATAATCGACTGCTTAAACACAGCAGAATTATAGGTAACTTTTCAGGATTTAGTCAGAAATATGGCTTGTTGCCATTCATCGGAAAGCTCTCGCCGAGAACTTTCCAATGAATGGCAACAAGCCATATTTCCTGAAAAGTTACCCATAATTCTGCTGTGGTTAAGGAGTCGATTATTTAGAGCATTACTGTACATATCTTCTGCTTGTATATAAGAGCGCACCTGGCAGATAACTTTAATACCCAGGATTCTCACCGGGATCTGCAATCTCGGCATATCTCTCCTAATGGCGGAACCCTGCAGGAATCCTGCTAGCATTACACTATACCTGAGCATTGTTATTCCAGCTAATCTATGTAAATATCCCATAATGAGGAGTCCGGTAAGATATGAGTGGAACACACAAGATGATATTAGTATGAATTGGTAGTTTTTGCTATTTATTTGCTATTTATTTATATGTATCTCCGCTTTCGCTCCGTAAATAGTGCCATTCCAAGTTGGGCCACAATTCTGGAAAATTGGTGAGCAGTATCTGTCATTTACAGAATGAGATCTCCAGATGGTGAATTTAGTGACGCTATCCCACACGGTAGGGCTAGCATCACCATATTCACCCTCTGGGAACCTCATTCTGCATGGCCTTAACTGCTATGGGAGACCTAGGATCAGATTGAATTTCCTCAGTTGAAGTTGGTGATATTCACCCATTGGGCACCTCGAATATGCATTTTATCTTCCACAAATCATGAGATATAGAAACTTCCCAGAAGGGAACAAGTAACTAGAAACAATGTTAATTTGAGACTATAGATAATTTCCATAGGATGAGACCTAAGCAGAATGAGGTCACCAGAGGGTATATTCTGCAAATGACAGATACTATTTGCAGACTTGATGACATATATTAATAAAATTCATGGGGAATCTCAGGTCAACATATATCTAAGGCATAACAATGTAACATATAAAGGGTAAAAAAATGTATGTTGCTTATATTGCTTTATGTCGTGAAAAGGGAAATCACATCAGTCATTATATGTATCTCATTCGTATGGGCAGCGCCGCATGATGCCTTAGATTTGTTTAGAAACATCCATGTATAAAGAAACATGAAAATGGTTTTAAAAAATAGCGTAAGAACAGGTCGGAATGTACTTTATTTGTAGGGTAAGTAGGGACACCACAAACTTGTGTCTTTATTTTTAAGTCTAACAGTTATGGTAACACTGCCCAAAATAACGGTTATGGTAGCCCTGCTTTATTAATGTAGAATTATTCTAGAACATTGGTAATGGTACAGTATAATGCCCTAAATAATCGACTCCTTAACCACAGCAGAATTATGGGTAATTTTTCAGTATTTAGTCGGAAATATGGCTTGTTGCCATTCATCAGAAAGCTCTCACTGAGAGCTTTCCAATGAATGGCAGCAAGCCATATTTCCGACTAAATCTTGAAAAGTTACCCATAATTCTACTGTGGTTAAGAAGTCGATTATTTAGGGCATTACTGTTTGAAACCATATCTGTACTCCATACAGAGATTCTAAAAATGTGTGAAATTTCATTATTCGGTGCTCATGCAGTATATGCACGATGGTTTGTCTTCAAGCAGGATACACCGATCCAGATGCATTTTAATATTTGATAAAATATATATGAGAATGGGTGGAGGCATTGGTTCAGTGTGAAGTATTCGTGACCATTTCAACAGAAATTTATATATTCAACAAAATATTGTTTTCTATGTGGCAGCTCTCACCTCAAACATGTCATTATATAACATCCAAATCCAATTCCTAAATAAAAAGCGAAATAGTTTTCTGAACCCTTACATGGCTGGAGCCTCACATACAAGTATATGAGAGAATATATTGGCCTTACAATATTTATATTGACCTTGTAAGCCAGTGCATTCTCTTATACATGTTTATGCGAGGCCCCCTACATTGTAAGTCAGTGCATTCCCTTATACATGTATATGCGAGGCTCCAGTCTATGGGATATATATAAAATATATAAGAGATTGCACTGGCACATAACCTTTAATGCTGCACCAGCGCAGCTCCCGTCATGATGGGTTAGCCACTCTCCATTATCCCATTCTTACTGGTAGCTGATGACTGCTTCGATCACAGATTTGTCGACCGCGATTGACTTGCCTGGAGCAGAATCAACGGACCAATAGAACAACGATGCGTTTCTGCATCATTTCCCATCTTACTACTGTTATTACGCCCACTGTGCAAATGCCCCGTGGGAAATTTCATTATTCGCTGCTTAGTATATGCACGATGGTTTGTGATTGCTCTTCCAGCGGGATACATCCGATCCAGTCGCGTTTCAATATATGTGAAACTATTGATTTTTGAAAAAGATAAATTAAAACAAATTAAAGGCGGAAATGTCACAGTGTATTGGCGATGATGAGTCTATGTATATTATGTTGCAGTGATTGATTTTTTTAGCAGCTCTTCGGTGCAGTCTGTTGTGTACAAGCCTGCAAATAGCGTGTCTGTCATTTACAGAATGAGGTCCCCAGAGGGAGAATTTAAAGTGATGCTATCCTGCATAGAGGGCTTGCATCACTAAATTCACCCTCTGGGGACATCATTCTGCTTAGGCCCTCAACTGATATGGCAGACCTAGGATCAGATTGAAGTTCCCCAGTTGAAGTTGGTCATGTTCACCCATTGGGCACCTCAATTATGAATTTTATCTTCTTCAAATTAGGGGATATAGAAACTTCCTAGAAGGGAAATGAAACTTAAAACAATCTTAATTTGATACTATAGATACTTCCCAGAAGATGAAGCCTAAGCAGAATGAGGTCCCCAGAGAGTGAATTTGGTGATGCTAGCCCACTGTGCGGGATAGTATCGCTAAATTCACCCTCTGGGGACATCATTCTGCAAATGACAGACACACTATTTGCAGGGTTGGTTGTGTAATCATCGGATTGATTGATCACGTTTGGTTACACGATCACATTAACAGCACAGCATCAGAAGTCCTATACTCATCATAAGATTATCACCCGCGATCTGTTATCTCAGACTCATTTCATCCATCTTAATGGCGTAATATCAGGCAAGGACCTAGTCTAGAGGGATGATGGGGTATAGAAACTCTGAGAAGGACCCAGTCTAGAGAGATGACAACTAGGGTATAGATACTCAGGGAAGGACCCAGTCTAGAGAGGTGACAACTAGGGTGTAGAAACTCAGGGAAGGACCCAGTCTAGAAGGATGACAGGGCAGAGAAGCTCAGGCAATGACCCAGTCTAAAAGAATGACAGGGCAGAGAAACTCAGACAATTAAGGCCCCAGTTTAGAGGGGTGACAGCTAGGTATATTAACTCAGACAAGGACCCAGTCTAGAAGGATGACATAGAAACTACATGTGTAGATAGACAGGGTACTCAGGAATGGATAACATCTCTGGGAAGAACCCAGGCTAATAGGAAGACAGGGGCACATAAACTCAGACAGGAGCCAGTCTAATGGTGAGACAGGATGCAAAAAGTCAGACAAGGACAAAAACTAAGAGATTAGAACCCTGTCTAGTAGTGAGGCAGGTCATCTGTCAGCTGGGACCAGTCTAGTGGGGAGATGGGGCACAGATCCTCTAGCAAGAACCATTTAAAAAAAACAGGACGTTTTATATTATTGTTTGTCCATCTGTCCATCCACCTGTTGGTCTATCCATTTACTTTTGGTTACTAGCTGATAACTTTAGATATTCTGAACTGATTCTAATGAAATTTGGTGTGTGAGTTTATAAGGCCAAATACAGGTCAAGTTCAAATTTGGGTTCTGCCCGCCAATTTTCATCAGAGTTATGTCCCTTCATTGGAATTACCATGGGCATATTTTACCATTTGCCTTCAACTTGGGAACTTCAATCTGATCCTAGACTTCTCAATCAGTTGAGTCCTAAGCAAAATTAGCATCCAGAAGTTGAATTTGGTAACGCTAGCGCGCCATGCAGGATAGCATCACTAAATTCACCCTCTGGGGACCTCATTCAGACAAACTCTTTCCAGACTTGTTTATCAATGGGGTTTTGATATTGGTGTTTTCCATCCACTGGAATTGTACTCCACTGAAATTGTACTCGATTGACCAGTTTCACACGTGACACATGATCAATTATTGTGTATGCAGTGGTATGTGCTGGGCACAAATGTAGCAATGTGCGATCCCCATGGGGTATCAGATCTCAATAGGGGTGTCTATATAACTGTGTACCATGGTGTACCATAACTTAATTAGTATGAGAATAGATGCATCTGATAACCTATCTTCATTGTTAGCCTGTTTGTTCCATACTCTGCCTGTCCATTTGATCAGCTCTTGTGGGACCTAAAGATTAACTGTGTGACCTGCATATCTTCAGTGCCACACAGTACCTAATGTTTCTCTTATCTTATCCAATGTAGGCTATGTAGCTATTGAGTGAATTGCAAGGTCCTTTGGTGGAGAGAGAATAACTACAGCCTGTTCTTACTCACTATTTTTTGTATGCCTTTATTCTCTGGAATCTTGACAAGATGGCAAGATTGTGGTCATGCAGCTACAGGAATGCCCTAAGTAATTGACTCCTTAACCACAGCACAATTATGGGTAACTTTTCAGGATTTAGTCGGAAATATGGCGTGTTGCCATTCATCGGAAAGCTCTCCCCGGAAAGCATCGGAAAGCTCTCCCCGAGAGCTTTCCAATGAATGGCAACAAGCCATATTTCCGACTAAATCAATATACCTTTTCCGGAAGTCCATTTCCGATTCCAGAATTGCAATGAATACAAATGTCTCAATATTTGATCAGGACCAGATCATTGTGTTCGAGATTTTATTTTTTATGACTTCAATCTTGAAAAATTACCAATAATTCTGCTGTGGTTAAGGAGTTGATTATTTAGGGCATTACTGTATCTATTGAGTGAATTGTTATTTGGTGGAGAGAGAATAACTCCAGCCTGTTCTTACTCTCTCTTTTTGTGTGCCTTTATTGTTCTCTGTAATCTTGACAAGATGGTTGTCTTCTGTATCTATATAAATATTTATCCACCACTTGTATACCTCTATTGCCTACATAAAGCCTGCCTAATAAACGTTTACTACGTCAAAGTAGCTTTATTAGGTCAACGTATCTTTATTAGGTTAGTACTACTTTCATGATGTAATTGCATATGCAAATTGCGCAGGTATAACTAGGGACGTCAACAGACCTGATTGACGTCATTGTGATTTTGGGACCTTTTTATCGTCCATAATTCACCGCAAATGATACAAAATTCATAATCGGATATGTGTTTTCGCTCTAAAACATCTATAAACCGTTAACTGAAGGTCAGCTTAGAATAACTATTAAAAAACCCAATGAACTATTTCGCTCTAAGCTGCACTCCGGTTTTGCCACGTCATGAATACTAATAATTAGTTTGCTTGACCTAATAAATGTAAGGGCGTCATCGAAGTAACGAATGTAAAACTGAGGAAAATGACAGATTTACCACACAAAATGCATGTTTTGTGCGATGGATAAATAACATATGTAGCTAATGTTGTCGCTAAAACTGTTTATGTCAGCTCGGTCGGGGGAGTTGGCATCTATTGGACTCGGCAGAGCCTCGCCCAATAGATGCTCAAATCCCCCTCATGGACATAAACAGTTTAAGCGACGACACTATATAGCTACATATTCTATATATAATGCTTCTAATAGTGTAATGGACTTACTTTTAGTATGAAATAAGTAGTTTTATTCATCTATATAATGGAAAAGCTACAAGAGAAGAGTCAAGCAGCTAATTGGAAGGTGGGATTGCATGGTGCCATCCCTCGATATAGTGTGCCTGACATTTTCAGGGTGAATTTAGTGATGCTATCCCACACAGCGGGCTAGCATCACCAAATTCACTCTCTGGGAACCTCATTCTGCTTTTATGGGAGACCAAGGATCAGATTGAAGTTCCCCAGAATGAAGTTGGCGATTATCACCCATTATAGTCACCCAAATGTCAAGAACAACATTTTTTATGAAATTTTACTTACTGTTGGTGAAGTTGCCAAATAACATATATTTTTAGGAACTTCATCAAAAACTATTGATATTTAATTTGAAATTTGAAGTTACGTTCCCATTTTACCTTGGGCAGTATTATCATTTGAATTTGCTGCAGGTGTCTATTAATTACCAGATGTGCTGCTGCCATGTATGACCAGTTTAACGACTGCACCATTCCCCCCTCCAGTAAATGTGCAAGTCTGGATATAGTAACTTGCAAAACTACAGTAATGCCCAAAATAATCGACTCCTTAACCACAGCAGAATTATGGGTAATTTTTCAGGATTTAGTCGGAAATATGGCTTGTTGCCACTCATTGGAAAGCTCTGACTGAGAGCCATAATTCTGCTGTGGTTAAGGAGTCGATTATTTAGGGCATTACTGTACAATGCATTGATTAGTGGGGTGGATCTGCTCTTGAATGTGAATCATGGTGTTTCTTCTTATCTTCTTGCTTCTGCACTCAGCTCATAACAGCTGATCAATAAACAATAACATCTGTTAGAGAATATATATAGTTCCACCTGATATAATAATATTTATTCTACCTGATTTAATTGTACCCCATCTCAGGGTGTTTTACTCTCATGTGATCCAGACCTTCATTTAGGAGATAAGAGCGCCCTGTTGAGTCATACATTCCAGATTCCAGTAAAAAAAACATTTGAACAAGTGAGCTTGCCACACTCTTTTCATGCTTGAACGAAGTAATTTAAAGACATAATATGGACTTGTTTGAGTGTGTGAAACTGATAAGTTAGTATTCAGGCGTTATGCCATCCTGGGGAATGTAGCATTCCACTAACATCGCCAAGAATTGAAAAGAATCGACCATACCATGCACTCCATAGAAAACATCGTCTGAACTACATGTATGCTCAAATGTAAATATTTACATCTCGATTTGGGATGAAACTTTCAACGATAAACTAACACAAATGGTTTCGCCATCGAGAGTCATTGCATTGAGTTAATATGTACGAATGGTGGTGTGTGTTGTCAATTTGAATTAATATTCGTAAAAATAACTTTGAGCAAGAGTTTTCTCAAATTCTATTCGATCATCCTACTAGAGTGTTTCACATCACTTTAACCCGTTGGTGGGTAGAACGACATATATGTAGCCGTATGGTTGGTGGGTAGAGCATCATTTATGTCGCCGTACGGTTGGTTGGTAGAATGACATTCATGTCATTTTAGGGTATAATAATATTATGTCACTACATCTGTACATAACTTTAACATTAAGGGAAACTTTTCACGGATATAATATGGATGGATATTATTTTAATTATTAAACATTGAATCGGGCTTTTAATAATGTTGTTTGTATGATTTATTTCTTACAATATTACTCAGTTTAATTGCAAAATATATATATTCACCCATGGATATCACCCGTCAAAGGGTTAATTGGCCTCTGTTTGCACTGAGAGGCTGCAAATCAGTTGTCAGTGTGAATAGGGGGCAGAGCTAATGACATGATGATTGGCCTTGCCAGTTACTGACCTGCAGAATGTACGGTGGTGACCTGCAGAATGCATAATGTATGGTGACCTGCAGAATGTATGGTGACCTGCAGAATGTATGGTGACCTGCAGAATGTATGGTGACCTGCAGAATGTATGGTGACCTGCAGAATGTATGGTGACCTGCAGAATGTACGGTGGTGACCTGCAGAATGTACGGTGGTGACCTGCAGAATGCATAATGTATGGTGACCTGCAGAATGTATGGTGACCTGCAGAATGTATGGTGACCTGCAGAATGTATGGTGACCTGCAGAATGTATGGTGACCTGCAGAATGTACGGTGGTGACCTGCAGAATGCATAATGTATGGTGACCTGCAGAATGTATGGTGACCTGCAGAATGTATGGTGACCTGCAGAATGTACGGTGGTGACCTGCAGAATGTACGGTGGTGACCTGCAGAATGCATAATGTATGGTGACCTGCAGAATGTATGGTGACCTGCAGAATGTATGGTGACCTGCAGAATGTATGGTGACCTGCAGAATGTATGGTGGTGACCTGCAGAATGTACGGTGGTGACCTGCAGAATGCATAATGTATGGTGACCTGCAGAATGTATGGTGACCTGCAGAATGTACGGTGGTGACCTGCAGAATGTACGGTGGTGACCTGCAGAATGCATAATGTATGGTGACCTGCAGAATGTAATGTAAGTCCCTGATATGACAACAGGTTGTATATAATCAAGTAAATGCCTACTCAGGTGGAAACGAGTGAGAAAGTGCATAAAAACAATAGGATTATGACAAAGCATTGACGTATATCATATAGTCTCCCTGTGTGAGGTCTCAATACAAACTTAATCCAGATAACGCTAAATGGATATACAGGCAGCTACAGTAATGCCCTAATTAATCCACTGCTTAACCACAAAAAGCAGAATTATGGGTAAATTTTCAGGATTTAGTCTGAAATATGGCTTGTTGCCATTCATCGCAAAGCTCTCATAATTCTGCTGTGGCTAAAGGAGTCGATTATTTAGGGCATTACTGTACATTCATGACAATATGTTATAACATTGCCAATTTCATGAAATATTCATGATCATCGATCATTCAGTGGCTAATATCCTGACCTTGTCTACATAATCATAAATCAGAACCAGTCTCTCGGGGAGAGCTTTCCGATGAATGGCAACAAGCCATATTTCCGACTAAATCCTGTAAAGTTACCCATAATTCTGCTGTGGTTAAGCAGTCGATTAATTAGGGCATTACTGTAAACCATGCAATGACATTATATGCCAACAGAGTGTGACCATGAAAGGCCTATAAGTCTGTGTGTTAGTCAAATCACACAAAGGATACAGAAGCCTCATTTCTGGCAGACTCCCCATGTCAAGTCAGTGCAGTGCATAAAATGTCTTCTTTAATGATATGAGATTGTCAGTGTCTAATGCATGAACTGCCATTAGTTCTCCTTGATTACCCACTATTTAGGACTTGTTTCCTTGTGTACAATTTTATGAAGGTATTTAGGCCTCAACAAAGCTCATGTTTGTTTTTCACTTCACTTTAATTGTCAGTTGTACCCAAGAAAATTATACAAGAAAAACTGTTATTGGCCTTGCAGAATGATGTAGAGATAAGATTTAAAGATACATAATCTTATTAAACTCTCCTCAACTCTCTGAACTACATGTATGCTCAAATGTAAATATTTACATCTCGATTTGGGATGAAACTTTCAACGATAAACTAACACAAATGGTTTCGCCATCGAGAGTCATTGCATTGAGTTAATATGTACGAATGGTGGTGTGTGTTGTCAATTTGAATTAATATTCGTAAAAATAACTTTGAGCAAGAGTTTTCTCAAATTCTATTCGATCATCCTACTAGAGTGTTTCACATCACTTTAACCCGTTGGTGGGTAGAACGACATATATGTAGCCGTATGGTTGGTGGGTAGAGCATCATTTATGTCGCCGTACGGTTGGTTGGTAGAATGACATTCATGTCATTTTAGGGTATAATAATATTATGTCACTACATCTGTACATAACTTTAACATTAAGGGAAACTTTTCACGGATATAATATGGATGGATATTATTTTAATTATTAAACATTGAATCGGGCTTTTAATAATGTTGTTTGTATGATTTATTTCTTACAATATTACTCAGTTTAATTGCAAAATATATATATTCACCCATGGATATCACCCGTCAAAGGGTTAATTGGCCTCTGTTTGCACTGAGAGGCTGCAAATCAGTTGTCAGTGTGAATAGGGGGCAGAGCTAATGACATGATGATTGGCCTTGCCAGTTACTGACCTGCAGAATGTACGGTGGTGACCTGCAGAATGCAGAATGTACGGTGGTGACCTGCAGAATGTACGGTGGTGACCTGCAGAATGCATAATGTATGGTGACCTGCAGAATGTATGGTGACCTGCAGAATGTATGGTGACCTGCAGAATGTATGGTGACCTGCAGAATGTATGGTGGTGACCTGCAGAATGTACGGTGGTGACCTGCAGAATGCATAATGTATGGTGACCTGCAGAATGTATGGTGACCTGCAGAATGTACGGTGGTGACCTGCAGAATGTACGGTGGTGACCTGCAGAATGCATAATGTATGGTGACCTGCAGAATGTAATGTAAGTCCCTGATATGACAACAGGTTGTATATAATCAAGTAAATGCCTACTCAGGTGGAAACGAGTGAGAAAGTGCATAAAAACAATAGGATTATGACAAAGCATTGACGTATATCATATAGTCTCCCTGTGTGAGGTCTCAATACAAACTTAATCCAGATAACGCTAAATGGATATACAGGCAGCTACAGTAATGCCCTAATTAATCCACTGCTTAACCACAAAAAGCAGAATTATGGGTAAATTTTCAGGATTTAGTCTGAAATATGGCTTGTTGCCATTCATCGCAAAGCTCTCATAATTCTGCTGTGGCTAAAGGAGTCGATTATTTAGGGCATTACTGTACATTCATGACAATATGTTATAACATTGCCAATTTCATGAAATATTCATGATCATCGATCATTCAGTGGCTAATATCCTGACCTTGTCTACATAATCATAAATCAGAACCAGTCTCTCGGGGAGAGCTTTCCGATGAATGGCAACAAGCCATATTTCCGACTAAATCCTGTAAAGTTACCCATAATTCTGCTGTGGTTAAGCAGTCGATTAATTAGGGCATTACTGTAAACCATGCAATGACATTATATGCCAACAGAGTGTGACCATGAAAGGCCTATAAGTCTGTGTGTTAGTCAAATCACACAAAGGATACAGAAGCCTCATTTCTGGCAGACTCCCCATGTCAAGTCAGTGCAGTGCATAAAATGTCTTCTTTAATGATATGAGATTGTCAGTGTCTAATGCATGAACTGCCATTAGTTCTCCTTGATTACCCACTATTTAGGACTTGTTTCCTTGTGTACAATTTTATGAAGGTATTTAGGCCTCAACAAAGCTCATGTTTGTTTTTCACTTCACTTTAATTGTCAGTTGTACCCAAGAAAATTATACAAGAAAAACTGTTATTGGCCTTGCAGAATGATGTAGAGATAAGATTTAAAGATACATAATCTTATTAAACTCTCCTCAATTACTATTTATTTGGATTCGGGGGTAAAAAATATTTGAATCGAATCATGGAACCCACCTATCAGAGATCAGAGTTATTAGAAATCAATTTTTTAAATCTATTATTTTTCACCATCAAGACCCACTAAAAAGTTGACGAGATGACTGTCTCGGACCAAATTGCGAATGAAATGAATGGATAATTCTAAAATATAGAGGCTTTGTGTTGATAATAAGGCCAAATTTCATTGAACAACATGTTGATAAATGAAACATTTTGGGCAATTTCATACTATTGTTGACAGTGTTAGCATTATTTTTGGGGAATTAATCAATTCTGATAACTGAAGCAGCATTTCTAAAAATGTTGCTGTTGGAATCTGATTATATGGGGACCATCGAATGAGATTGAGTACCTTTAACTGTTTCAGTGCCAAGTCCGATTTTTGTATCAACCCATATTTCCTTGATCATTTTTCAAATTTATTGAATATAATAATGTGATACATTGATGGAAAGAGCTCTAATGTACATGTATCACATTATTATAATATTGTTAATACTACTAGCCTTGACTGGGAATTTAATAATATTTACTTAGTTGTTAATGTCATTATTTCTATGGGTGATAATATCCCCTATGTTTTATTCTTACATGTATTTCATGCATAATATGACCATCATATAATGGCAGCACAAGCCTATATAATACCATTAGTCTGTTAGATCTGCTTAGATGGCCAGTCTTTGCATCCATTTGTTTATGATTCTGTCTGTTTTCTGAATATCTCTAGCTGGGCCCTCTCTTTGATCAGAAGTGTATACTCCCTCAAGGGATACAAAGGTCGGTTCCGCATTGTGCAGAGGCTCCATGGGACATATCGCGATTTCTCTTTGATCTGGCATGTTACATATTTCCTGGTTTCATCCAGTGTGATGTAGCATTTTAGAAGTAGTATAAACTCGGAACAGCTTGAATGCTGCCATCATAAATATAACAGTAATTTTATGTTGAAATAATGTGCAAATTTAATGCACAAAGGTAACCTACCATTTCATAAAAGGCCACTTCTTCAGTCAGAGCTAAAGAACAGTAATGCCCTAAATAATCGACTCCTTAACCACAGCAGAATTATGGGTAACGTTTCAGGATTTAGTCAGAAATATGGCTCACTCACTCACATGGCAACTAACCATATTTCCATCTAAATCCTGATAAGTTACCCATAATTCTGCTGTTGTTAACCCTTTACCCAACAGAAGGGCCCTGTGCCAATGCATTCTCTTATATATGCGAGTCGACCATAGGTCGCCTCGCATATATAAGAGAATGCATTGGCTTAACACATTAAAAATTATAAAATTGTTAAAGAATGTAAGAAAAAATGGTAAAAAGTGTTAAAAAAAGATTTTTTTTAGGCCAATGCATTCTCTTATATATGCGAGGCGACCTATGGTCGACTCGCATATATAAGAGAATGCATTGGCACAGGGCATAACTGTAACTATCACAATGTGGTCAAGGAGCCGGTTGCAATGATATCCATATTTGTATGGTTCTATTGAGACAGACCGAAGATATTTTAGGCTGTGGAAGCTTGATTTGGCCGGTTTTGGCCGGTTTGTTGGGTAAAGGGTTAAGGAATCGATTATTTAGGGCATTACTGTAATATAATAATATAATAATATAATAATTTATTACACGATCCTACCCTTATTCCATTCAATAAACCCAATCTATAAATTGTGATATTAAAGGTTCGTTTAATAACAGAAAATAGTCCCATGTGACCTTTGACTTCCAGTTTGTCATCTGTTTACATTCCATATGCTACGTCTCAAACTACTATTGCTTCCAATATTTTTTAAACAAACTATAATGAATGAAGAGCTTGAAAAGTTATGTCATGAAATATACGCCATTAAATACGCCAAAGAGTCTTTATTCATCTGGGACTATTTCTTTACTTGGGCAAACATCACATTAATGTTACATGAAATGTAAATGCCTTATAGAGGCTCATGTTAGTTTCATGTCCCATTTGTTGATTTAAGTATGTTTTGTCGATGTTTTGGATCATGTAATAAATAGAATCTACAACTCGTCCCCAGTTTATAGCGGGATTTACAAAACTTGTCAAATATATTAGGTCTGGACCTTGCCAAATGCTCGGTCCAGACCTAATTTACTGACTCATTTTGTAAATTCCGCTATAAACTGAGGACTACAGTAATGCCCTATAAGTAATCGACTCCATAACCACAGCAGAATTATGGGTAACTTTTCAGGATTTAGTCGGAAATATGACTTGTTGCCATTCATCGGAAAGCTCTCGGGGAGAGCTTTCCGATGAATGGCAACAAGTCATATTTCCGACTAAATCCTGAAAAGTTACCCATAATTCTGCTGTGGTAATGGAGTCGATTACTTAGGGCATTACTGTAAAATTAGTTGCTGAGGACTCATTGTAGATCCTTATATAGCTTCATCCCTTGTGCTTGCATGGGACTCTATTAATGCAGGTTATATTCAAACATTAGAATATTATAGCAATTCCACACGACAAGTAAATATATGAGTACAGAGACTGATGCAATGTCATTATGTACATGTACGGCTAGCTGTGTGTACAGGTAAATCTTGAAGAGGTGCGTTTTCAGTCATTGTTTGAAAATGTCAAGTGAAAGCGAACGATGTCTGTCAAGAGGACATGGAATTCCAAACATTTGGCTCGGCATGAGGGAACATAGGACGTTCAATTTTCTTATAGTTACCCGTGGGGACAGCTATAAGCCGTTTTTCCTTGGAACATAAGTTATCACACCCTGGTGTATACACAGTGAGAAGGCGAAATGTTTGTGATCTTAAACTGACACCAAGCCTGATATAGTGTGTCTGACATTTGTAGAATGAGGTCCCCAGAGGTGGAATTTAGTGATGCTATCCCAAAGGGATACATCCCCTAATTTGCAGAAGATGAAATTCATAATCGGGGTGACTAATGAGTGAACATCACAAACTTCAACTGGGGAAATTCAATCTGATCCTAGGTCTCCCATAGCAGTCGAGGCCTGAGCAGAATGAGTTCCCCAGAGGGTAGCTACATGTGGTATATGAGTTCAAATCTGGGTTGGCAGAACTAAAAAGGGGGGACAGAGTGGCCAGCCTGCCAGGTGAACATCCCCCACCGTCCACCAAGGGGGACTCGCTGTGTTGATGCTTAATGTTAGAGCTTTCCGATGAATGGCAACCTTGCCATATTTCCAACCAAATCCTGAAAAATTTCCCATAATTCTGCTGTGGTTTAGAGGTCGATTATTTAGGACATTACTATAGCTACCCAGCATGATCTTAATTGTCTACAGCATTGGCAAAAGAACGCCCCCTGTTCTTTTGTTTGTTAATTCTGACAAAATAATCTCACTCTCAATAGAGCTACCCAATCATGAATTGTCGAAACTGATTGATATTGTCGATTGTCGAAACTGATTGATCGGCCATCGGCTACGAGAAATATTCGTCAAACTGTTAATAACATCAGTGGCGGCATATACATTGATTAACACGCGGCCGAAATCACAATAAATTGTCCTGCTGATGAATCGTGCAATGAAAATTTCATCTGTCTTATACGCCTGATTGGTTTGCCTATTTTCCTTATTTGGATCAAACCTAATTCAGAGGTCACCGCCATTGATGATATGATATCTTATGATGGGACGGACTTAATGGCCATGCTAAACTTTGACCTGTGTGGATAAAGCGCTCACAAAATCACAATGACATCCTTTGCCGTAGATATTGAAGTGTTCAACAAACAGAGCAATTTATAACCAACACATCTATTATTTTGTTGTCATATGTGTTAATTTTAACCCTTTGACAGTATTCTCCATTCTTCATATTTAGGTGTGATCTGATCTTATAACAGATGGCACACAGAGAAATATTCAAATAATTAATTTGTCAAACATTAATATGTCCAAAAATACATTAGCTTCCAAGATTTGATACTCATATGGTGTAAATATGTCAACCAAAGAATAGAAATTTCTTGCTTTAACTAGAAAAAGAAGGTCCTGTTTATACTCTTGTAAGCTAATTAGGTGTGTATTTTGATTCATATAAACAGGCTCAATATGCAGAGGGCAATGAATTAAGCCCAAAGCAATCATTGATATCATAACAAATTCTGAGAGGTTATTTCATGAGTTTATTTTTATTTTATTTTGATAATTAATTATTGACTTTAATTTTCAATTCTGTTTTCACTAATAAATACTTATACCTCTATCTTCAAAATTTTGAAACTGTGAACACTAGATTTAACACTTTCTATATGAAAGAACCATTAACGAGTAGTTCCCTTAGGAAATGTTCAGATAATTAATTATAATAATGTTGTTTGTTGACTAAATATTTCCCTCAATAAATAGGGCTCCTTCTGCACTTTTATTTTTCTGTCTTCCACTTGTTTCAGTGCTTGTATCACATTATTAAACATCCCTCCAAGTGAATAATAGACCATTCCGATGTACACTTTTTAACTTGCAGGGAGAATCCATTCAGTATAGGAAGGGATAATATTCAACATAGAGTAAAGTATAGTAATGCCCTAAATAATCAACTCCTTAACCACAGAAGAATTATGGGTAATTTTTCAGGATTTAGTCAGCAATATGGCTTGTTGCCATTCATCGGAAAGCTCTCAGTGAGAGCTTTCCGATGAATGGCAACAAGCCATATTTCCGACTAAATCCTGAAAAATTACCCATAATTCTGCTGTGGTTAAGGAGTCGATTATTTAGAGCATTACCAGTATACGTATCCCTACATCATGTATTTTCTAATTATAATGGTGTCCTTACTCATTATAATCTTTTTTTATGAATGGGTCATTGAATTGCATAATACTTATTGGATCATAGAATAATGATGTCAGGGCTTTCCGATGAATGGCAACAAGCCATATTTCCAACTAAAACCTGAAAAATTACTCATAATTCTGCTGTGGTTAAGGAGTCGATTATTTAGGCCATTATTGTATAGTGCTGGTAGACTTGGGATGCACCCACATAATAATCCAGACAGACACCAAGTGCTATATTTCATGCTGGGACTCATCACACTACCATATATTTCTCATCATTGTCCAACATGGACTAATGGACCTCCAAGGCTTGAAATAATGCATCTGTCATTTGTAGAATGAGGTCCCCAGAGGGTGAATTTAGTGACAATACCCTGCACAGCGGTCTAGCATCACTAAATTGGCCCTCTGTGGACCTTCTTCTGCTTAGGCCTCATCTTCTGGGAAGTATCTATAGACTGAAATTAACATTGTTTTCAGTTTTTTTACTTCTGTTCAGTTTATGTAATCCCTTATTTGCAGAAGATAAAATGCATAATCGAGGTGACTAATGGGTGAACATCACCAACTTCAACTGGGGAACTTCAATCTGATCCTAGGTCTCCCATAGCAGTTGAGGCCTCAGCTGAATGAGGTTCCCAGAGGGTGTATTTGGCGATGATAGCCTGCCGTGTGGGATAGCGTCACTAAATTCACCCTCTGAGTACCTCATTGTGTAAATGTCAGACACACTGAATCCATACTTACTCCGGATATATCCACATAAACCAGACAGTCACAGGTATAACACAGTAGTGCTATTATACTGTCGATCATGCTGGGATTCATCAAAGTGCAATAGATACTGGGACTCACTGAGCCTGAGTTTATTGTGCCTGTCATTTGCAGAATGAGGTCCCCAGAGGGTGAATTTAGTAACGCTACCCCACATAGCGGGCTAGCATCACTAAATTCACTCTCTGGGGACCTCATTCTGCTTAGGCCTCATCTTCCCTGGAAATTTTCTTCATTAAAAAATTTCTATAGAAACTTCCTCACATAGATTCCATTTTTTTTTTTTTAGTTTAGTTTCTCTATATCCCCAAATTGGCAGACGACACATTGCATAATCGAGGTTCCCAATGGGTGTACATCACAATGTTCACCATTTCGGAACTTCAATTTGAGTCTATGTCTCCCATAGCATATGAGGCCATACAGAATGAGGTCCCCAGAGGGTGAATTTGGTGAATTTAGTGATGGTATCACGCAAAGCGGGCTAGCGTCACTAAATTCACCCTCTGGGGACCTCATTCTGCAAATGACAGGCACACTAAACTCAGGCGTGCTGGGATTCATCAAATTTAGTGCCATAGATTTCTCATGATTGTCCAACATGGAATAATGGACCTCTGGCCTAGACTGATTACGTGTCATATCCTGGTAGTCAAGCGGATGAATACTTTATGACTGACCACTATCCAGTGATGTTTGTCATGATATGTACATGTACAGTAATGCCCTAAATAATCGACTCCTTAACCACAACAGAATTAGGGTAATTTTCAGGATTTAGTCGGAAATATGGCTTGTTGCCATTCATCGGAAAGCTCTCAGTGAGACTAAATCCTGAAAAGTTACCCATAATTCTGCTGTGGTTAAGGAGTCGTTTTATTATGGGCATTACATGTAACAAAATAAAAATGTACTGACAGTAACAAATGTGGTATAAATACTGACAATAACAAACAGGTTTAAATACCTAATATTATTATTTGAATTTAGGAATTATCAGATGACCTGATATTCACTGATTGTTCGATACATGTTCGATACATGTATGTCTTGTATCACTAGATGTTTCTGGACAAAGAATCCTTGCAAGAGTTGCGATGATGTATCTGTATTTGGGACTATATCAGATTTGTCCTGTGTTTAGCATTTTTCTTACAAAATAAAAATGTTCTTCATTTTCTACTGTCATACATTCTTTACAAATACGATCTTCAATATCTGGTTTGGGCCATTTTTTGTCTATCCTTCTCAATTGCGAGAGAATGAACGCTTATCCGAAGCGCTGTTTATTATAAGTATCTTGTATTTGATTTTGATATTCTAAAATTTAAGTAATCTTAATTAGCACTTAAATTTGATTTTTAACTTCCAATATAAATGTACGTTTACCGTTGGGACAGCCCACCTCTCGTTGATTTTGTTCCCTTTGGTATATCGATAAAGTCGGACCCGACATATGTCGTTATAATTAACATTAACCCTTTACCCAACAAACCGGCCAAAACCGGCCAAATAAAGCTTCAACAGCCTAAAATATCTTTGGTCTGTCTCAATAGAACCATACACATATGGATATCATTGGAACCGGCTCCTTGACCACATTGTGATAGTTACAGTTTTGCCCTCTGCCAATGCATTCTCTTATATATGCGAGTCGACCATAGGTCGCCTCGCATATATAAGAGAATGCATTGGCCTAAAAAAATCTTTTTTTACCATTTTTTCTTACATTCTTTAACAATTTTATAATTTTTAATGTGTTAAGCCAATGCATTCTCTTATATATGCGAGGTGACCTATGGTCGACTCGCATATATAAGAGAATGCATTGGCACAGGGCCCTTCTGTTGGGTAAAGGGTTAAACAGTGCTGCAGGGACTCATCAAAACCTTATATATTGGGACCTGAAAAAGCTTGATTGATCATAATTGTCTATTTTTGACACAAGTGAATCCCTAACCTCTGGCCAGAAATCCATGCCTTGGGCTTTAGGTCAATCGTAAAGTGAGTTATCGTACTATGGGGAATTCACCCCTACATTTAAAGTGGGCAGACAGACATAACTGTCGACTTAAACTAGTTATCGAAGACCCTGCTGACATTTTCAGGATTTTAGCTTCTGATTGCAGCATTAACATTAAGCTTATAAAATAAACCTTGGCTCATACATAGTTAACCCTTTACCCAACAGAACGGCCCTGTGCCAATGCATTATCTTATATATGCGAGTCGACCATAGGTCGCCTCTCATATATAAGAGAATGCATTGGCTTAACACATATTAAAAATGATAAAATTGTCAAAGAATGTAGAAAAAAATTATAAAATTGTTAAGAATGTAAGAAAAAATGGTAAAAGGTGTTAAAAAAAGATTTTTTTTAGGCCAATGCATTCTCTTATATATGCGAGGCGACCTATGGTCGACTCGCATATATAAGAGAATGCATTGGCACAGGGCATAACTGTAACCATCACAATGTGGTCAATGAACCGGTTCCAATGATATCCATATTTGTATGGTGTTATTGAGACAGACCGAAGATATTTTAGGCGGTTGAAGCTTTATTTGGGCGTTTTTGGCTGTTTTGTTGGGTAAAGGGTTAACCATTTCATGACCAGAACTTCATGAAATTTTGCGAAAACCCTGTGCCAATTAATGCATTCTTTTATATATGTGAGTCTCGCATAGGGAGCCTTGCAAATATAAGAGAATACATTGGCCTAACAATATTTACTTTCTCTTGTAAGCCAGTGCATTCTATTATATATGTGAGGCTCCCTATGGGAGACTCGCATATATAAGAGAAAGCACTGGAACAGGATCTTCAATGCAGCACCAGCGCAGCACCTGTTATGAAAGGGTTAACCCTTTCTATTCTAAATGCTCATCAATTGGCGAGTATTTCCCTGAGGAAATGTTTAGATGATAAGTTAAACATTGGCCATTTGTTGAACTCACCTTTGTATTATCTGAACATTTTCCACCAGTTTATTAAATGAACACCCCTCTAAATGAATAATATACCGTTCCAAAGAATACTTTTATAACTGAATGCGAGAATACATTCAGTATAAAAAGAGTTAGATGTATTCAGGGTTCCAACAACAACTTGCACAATCAAATTTAACTTTGATGGCTTTGACTAATCAATATAAAGTTGGTGTTGAAAAAATTATTGCAATAACCATTTCTGTCCCTGTAAATACCGATTACTCAAATACATGTAAATAAAACAATAGCAATAAAACAAAAACAATAGTCTCGGACCGTATTTCATCAATTTCTGTTCAGAATAATCAAGGTCTGTGCAATGAAAGCTTGTCTCTCGTGAAAGGAAAAATATAAAAATGACTGATCCGTGGAATATATAGAGAGTTTACATTCATATAGATATTTTGCTGGCACTATACGATTTACATTTACAATTATTGCCGAGCTCTCAAATGTTCTAATTTTGTAGAAAGAAAATTCACAGCAGAATTCACAAATCGTATTACATGAATAATAAATTGTATATAGAACTTTCTATTTAAAACAAGATCATGTCTTTCAGAGTTATTTTACTCTTTGGAATCAGTTGGAATCTAAATAAATAGAAAAACAGGCTTTATTGAAATTGGCCTTGCATGCACTATGAAGACATCAGTAATTACAATGTAGATCATGACATTTGTACAAATGAATAATTTCAGCCATTAGACTTAGTCACAATGGAAGAGCTTACTTTTCTACATATCCTCAATTTACATATAGATAACATGATTCTGAATATATAAAAAGTTGACCAAAAAACCTATGCTTGTCATCATTCCCATTGAAGGAGATTTTGCTGGTGGTATATATCATACCATGGCATGAGGCTAATGTATTCAATAGGATCACAGCCATTGAAGCGGTATATATCATACCATGGCATGAGGCTAATGCATTCAATGGGATCTTAGCCATTGAAGCGGTATATATCATACCATGGCATGAGGCTAATGTATTCAATGGGATCACATGTAGTCATTGAAGTGGTATATATCATACCATGGCATGAGGCTAATAATGTATTCAATGGGATCACAGCCATTGAAGCGGTATATATCATACCATGGCATGAGGCTAATGTATTCAATGGGATCACATGTAGTCATTGAATAGATATTGTTGTGCCATACATTGAATACCAAGTGGTTATAGAAGGAACCAAATAAGTAGAATTACGTCCCTTTCGTTTTTACATGGTATCTCGAATACGAGTCAAAAAAATTCTGGCACGCGATTGGCATATAATATTTCAATAATATTTACAAATTTAAAAAATATAATACATATGGCATGTATTAATGTGGTTTTCCCTAGTCTGAAATGCGTTCGTGTCCAAACATTGACGGGATAATAAGGCAGGGTATTTGTTTTCATCAGCAGTTCAATTTTTTTGCAAAAAGTGGGGTAGTGTGGAAAACGCGTGTTGTAAAATTGAAAAAGGCTTGGTCAGGATAGTAGTCATACATGGCAAAAGATGTGCGAAGGTTGGGCTTCACGAAATTTACGATTTCGTGCAATTCGTATGTAGCAAATTTAGTGGGCGGGGCCAAACATTAACACTGAGGCCTATGGAAAACATTTGGTTCCTTCTAACCAAGCGGAACATTCGTATTGTCGGAAATAGTAGTGACATACATTATTTCAACGATTCACTTCTGCTATTGGCCCGATATTTACTTGTTTTTCATCAAACTTTAATCACAACTATGGTAGTTATAGTATCAATGAGGGTCACAGTGTCAAGGATTTAACTTATCTCAAACAAGGGTGTGGAAAAAATACAGAACATAACTTGTGTAATAATCTCAATTTATCAAACTCTTTGCATGGTGGCGTCGGCAACTCATTTGATAAAAGATTCTCGATTATGTTGTATGTTGCGATGTGTCTATTTATGTTTTTTCCTTAAGATAATGAATATAATTTTTAGAAAAACACAAATTTTATGCAGGTTAACTTATTCCCATCTTTTCCTGTATTTTCAGAATGGTAGAAGGAAAGACAAGAAAACAGCCAAAGGTACAGCAAAGTCATTTAAGGAATGAGTAAACTGATATTAATTATATTCCACCTCTATTAAGAAACAATAACTGGGATTTAACCCTTTCATGATGGAAGCTGCGCTGGTGTAGCATTAAAGATCCTGTGCCAGTGCATTTTCATATATATGCGAGTCTCCCATAGGGAGCCTCTTGCATATAAGCGATTTGTACTGGCCTCAAGTTAAGTCAAGGTATTGTTAGGCCAATGCATTCTCTTATATATGCGAGGCTTCCTATGGGAGACCCGCATATAAGAGAATGCATTGGCACAGGGTTTTAGCTAAATTTCAGGAAGCTCCAGTCATGGAAAGGTTATATAGTGTATTCCACAGTAAATTAGTTTCAACGGGCTTTACATGATTCTTACAATCTGCTAATGAGCGTATCAGGATTAGCATACTGACAATATCCATCGACTCCCAACCGGGTACACTATTAATGGGTGAGCAATGCATGGGATTCAAATGGATGAAGTTTTTCACACCATGATATTATGAGTCGAACACCCTAACCACTGCGCCACTATTTGAGGTTGGCTATGAAACCCCTAAAACAGTTTTTATGCTGTGCGGTGGACTTTGCATTTATTTTGAAGGTTATGTGTTAAGTCGATCAAGACTGCATGGTTAAATACATTTATTTAATAATGAATGTTAATTGTGTTTGGATAGGACTTGAAATCCTCCATTATGATCGACCAGAGGAATTTTAGTGTAGTCAATAGACCAGTGGCAACCCTGAATATATATATTATTGGTTTGTCATTAGAATATTATATAATCAACACGATAGCGTGTTGTCAGTTGACTGTTAAATATCACACTTTCTGTGGTGGATACAGAAATGATCTGCGACGAGGTTGAATATATGCTCCAAGCCATCAATGTCACACAGTGTTACCGTCAATCCAATTCTGATTAAAACCATTCTCAGACTCTAAAAGTACTGACAAGAGTCTGAGTATGAATTTAATCAGAACTGCCATCAATCCATCACAATAACATACAGTAATGCCGTAAGTAATCGACTTGTTAACCACAGAAGAATTATGGGTAACTTTTCAGGATTTAGTCGGAAATATGGCTTGTTGCCATTCATCGGAAAGCTCTCACTGAGAGCTTTCCGATGAAGGGCAACAAGCCATATTTCCGACTAAATCCTGAATAGTTACTCATAATTCTGCTGTGGTTAAGGAGTCCATTACTTTGGGCATTACTGTATGTTCGGCCTGGTCATTCTTAGTAATTTGACATTTATTCCAGATGCTTGTGTAGTGAGCAATACAAAATGTCAGAAAAGGCTTTCGGTTTTCCATACTGCTGTTCATGACATCATGAAAAAATCAGCCCAGAGAGAGGCGTTGAAACCGTTGTCTTGGTTTCTCTTATCATGGCCTAATGATGTTGACTACTCAAGACAAAATCATTGGATATACAGTAATGCTCTAATTAATCGACCTCTTAACCACAGCAGAATAATGGGTAACTTTTCAGGATTTAGTCGGAAACAAGGCAAGCCATATTTCCAACTAAATCCTGAAAAGTTACCCATAATTCTGCTGTGGTTAAGAGGTCGATTAATTAGAGCATTACTGTATATAGAATACACCCATAGCTGAGAATATCAAAATTTCACCACAAGTGGAATTGTGATTTTAACCAGGAGCCTTTTGGCAATATCACGAGTGGTGGACATTTTGTACTATCGGCTACTATGCGTGTATTTTATTTATGCCATAATTATTATTTTTTGTTTGTTCTGCGAATTCAACTACTTCGCTGTTTACTTTGAATTTGTATCCACCCGAAAGGCACAAACATAAAGTTATAAGGAATGTGGTCACGCATTGTGATGCATACATTTATGTCATGATGTCTGCCTGTTTCTGAGCGATCAAGTCACTTGGAATTACCATTCATATGTTTCTTTGTTCATAAACACTAGCAAGCTGCGTTTGATTGAAATGCAGGAATTTTTTCTCATATCTGATTTATATCATGACAACTTACAATTTTAAATGAATGTGACATAAGAATAATTTTGCTAACTATGATGTAGTTCTAATATGGGTATAAACGTTAAAACATGAAATTACATTTGAACATTTACACCCACAATAGGAAGCTGTATACCCACAGTAGGGTGTAAATTGAAATTTACAAGATAGGTGTTATACACACAATAGAATAAACAATTATGGTAAAAATTTGGCAAATTTGCAGAATGAGGTGCCCAGAGGCTGAATTTTGTGACGCTATTCCGCAGAGTGGGCTAGCATCACCACAATCACCCTCTGGGGACCTCGTTCTGATTAGGCCTTATCTTCTCTGGAAAGTTTCTTCATTTGTCAAATTTCTATAAAAAACTTCTTCACAGATTCTATTTCATTTTTGCTGGATAGCGTAACTAAATTCACCCTCTGGGGACCTCATTCTGCAAATGATAGACCCACTAAATGCCGGCTTGATATAGTTACCTTGATTGTGATTGTGGTTTAAGTCTGAAATGCATTGATTTTATCATTCTCTTCACAATCAACTGCAAGCCTATTACTACAGTAATGCCCAAGATAATCGGCTCCTTAACCACAGCAGAATTATGAGTAATTTTTCAGGATTTAGTCGGAAATATGGCTTGTTGCCATTCATCAGAAAGCTCTCACTGAGAGCTTTCCGATGAAGGGCAACAAGCCATATTTCTGACTAAATCCTGAAAAGTTACCCATAATTCTGCTGTGGTTAAGGAGTTGATTATTTAGGCCATTACTGTAGCTCATATAATAAAAAGAACACCTATTGGTTTTGTTTAATATACCAGGATTATCTCGTTTCTGGTTACAAGGAAGTACATAATTACTGCTCGCTGTCTTTCGCTGTTTGTAAAGTCGCTTGTGGAAATTCTGTATTATCTTGTAGCCACTCACGAGATGATCCAGGTATTCAACCAAAATCCGTAGTTATTCCATTGGGATATAGTAATGGCAGGGATGGCCTTCGCCGTGGGTATGCTGTTAAAATAGTCACACCTGTTAAAACTGCCATAAACAGAAAGAATATTAAAATATAGACATATTTTGTTCTAGCAATCATAGATATCGCATAAATAGTATGTTATCATCAAGTCCATTCGCTTTTTATGTAAACAATTAATGCCAGGTTCTGTAACGTTTTTGGCCTTTGTTTACATAACAAGTGTAAAAACTTGACAACAATATAGATCGATGGTTGCTCTCAGTTTATCTTCTGCAAACTAGGGGATATAGAAACTTCCCAGAAGGTAAAAAGTAACTAAAAACAATGTTAATTTGAGACCATAGATACTTCCCTGAGGCTGATGATAAGGCCTAAGCAGGTCCCCAGAGCTGTGCGGGATAGCGTCGATAAATTCACCCTCTGAGGACCTCATTCTTCAAATGACAGACCCACTATTTGCAGGCTTGATTTCATGTACTTATTTAGATTGATTTCATATTTCTTCCTTTCAGACGTTTGCCTATGACAAGAGTTTCTGGTCAATTGATGATAGAAATCCCAAGTTCGCAGGTAAGGGGTCAGATACTTTAGGGTGGGGGGGAGGTCAGCACCATGTTTTTCCATCTTTCCAAGCCATTTCCAAGCCAAATTTGTGTAGATTCAGATAAAAATGTTGTGATTTCCCCACCCCACTTCAAGTCACAGATTAATAGTTGCTCACCAGTCACCATTTCCAGATTGGCTATATCTCAGAGGAAAGCTCCCACTCACTCATGTGTCATACTGTTTATGGTGAGCCCCGGGATAAACATGAGCAGCCTGAGAGTTTAATGTACCTTTCATTTGCAGAATGAGGTCCCCAAAGGGTGAATTTAGTACTATCCCGCATAGTGGGCTAGCATCACTAAATTCACCCTGTGGCCTCATCTTGTCTGGCAAGTTTCTTTATCCCAAAAGGGTGAATTTAGTGCTGCTAGATCACTATGCTTGATAGCATCCATAAATTCACCCTCTGGAGACCTCATTCTGCAAATGACAGGCACACTAAACTCAGGCATGCTCATGAGGTAATTACTGCCCTCCGTGATTCATCCAGGTCTTTAACCATTCCATGACGGGAGCGGCGCTATACATGTATATCCTATGGGAGACTCTCACATATAACAGAATGTACTGGCACAGGATCTTTAATGCTGCACCAGTGCGTCTCCTATCATTAAATGGTTAATTCTTCCATGACTGGAGCTTCCTGAAATTTTGTGAAAACCTTGTGCCAATGCATTCTCTTATATATGTGAGTCTTCCCAAAGGGAGCCTCGCACATATAAGAGAATTCATTGGCCGAACAATATTTGCCTTGACCTTGAAAGCCAGTGCATTCTCTTATACATGTGAGGCACCCTATGGGAGACTCGCATATATAAGAGAATGCTGTGTCACAGGATTTTTAATGCTGCAGCAGCGCATCTCCCATCATGAAAGGATTGAACATAATGTTGCTGTTTCTATGACTCACATAGGTTATTTTTAAAGGCATATATAGTATCTTCATTAACCCTTTCAGTGCCAAGTCCGATTTTTATATCAACCCATATTTCCTTGATCATTTTTCAAATTTATTGATTATAATAATGTGATACATTGATGGAAAGAGCTCTTATCAGATTAATATCTGTGTCCCCGGAATTTGAGAAAAGCAAGCATCATTCGGTACAAATTGCAATCCTTCTCAGGAGACGGGAGCGAATGCACCCCTACGCACTCATAATATTCAATTCATGGGTGCTAAAATTCGCATTTATCTCTGTTGTCAAAAACAAACATATAAATGTGAATTCTCCACAAAATTTAATTGTTGTGAACTCATGCACTTACCTAAAAGTACATGTAACCTTTGCCAAAAAATAGAAGTACATGTAACCTTTACCAAACAAACTTAGGTTAAGGTCAAGGTCAACCCAAGGTCAAATCAAAGGTCACCACCCGACACCTGGAATTTCTCTATTATAAACGAAACAGTACAAGACCTCGTCCCACTTAATCAGAAAAAATATCCGATTGCTGATCATGACAAACACCTGAAGAGCTTAACCCAAGCGAAATCAGTAAACCCACTAAACTATAAACATAGTACTAGTATAACAAATACTTATTACCTAAGTTATCATACTTAACAAGCAACTTACGTGAACTCAACTCGACAAACACAATACTAAGACAGTTAGGCTTCCCTTGCTAAACTTTAATATTCTATTTTAAGGTGTATGCCAACCCTTTCCCATTTCATCAGTTCAATTATGAGAATATGAAAGTGTAACTGGACATAGGTCTATCGCACAATGACATTTTGTTTGAGAAAAACCCAACTTACGATAATGTTACAGGTGCAATTACAATTATTTTCTGAATTGCGGGAGTAAATAAATTCTCTCGCTGTGTTTTCCTCGTAGGAAGGACTGAAATTGAGGCAATATCAGGCATCCATAATAATGAAATGTTGGTATTTTCTCACATGGGGTCTTGGAAAGAAAGCTCCCACTCGCTCGCTGGATACGGGAGCTACACAGGATAATTGCTGCCCTCTGTGATCCATACATCCGACTCGAATGACAGACATTATATCTGTTGGAGAGAGATGTCCAGTGTGTAATTACTCAAGCCTGCAAATAGCGTGTCTGTCATTTGCAGAATGAGGTCCCCAGAGGGTGAATTTAGTGATGCTATCCTGCACAGCGGGCTAGTATCACCAAATTCACCCTCTGGAGACCTCATTCTGCTTAGGCCTCATCTTCTGGGAAGTATCTATAGTATCAAATTAACATTGTTTTTAGTTACGTTTTCCCTTCTGGGAAGTTTCTATTTCCCCTAATTTTCAGAAGATAAAATCCATAATCGAGGTGCCCAATGGGTGAACATCACCAACTTCAACTGGGGAACTTCAATTTTATCCTAGGTCTACAATAACAGTTGAGGGCCTAAGCAGAATGAGGTCCCCAGAGGGTGAATTTAGTGATGCTAGCTCGCTATGCGGGATAGCGTCACTAAATTAACCCTCTGGGGACCTCATTCTGCAAATGACAGACAAGCTATTGCGGGCTTAATTACTAGTCGCAGCTGTGATCCAAAGTCCAAGCTTCAGGTCCCTATAATTTGTCTGGCAGCGTTTCCTGGATATCCCATGATTCTGTACTTATTGAGTAGGGATAAGTTGCTTTGATGATTGGTTAGCAGGAGTAATTAACAAATAACGAGTCTGGCTGATAGGGGTCTCTCTCAGATAAGAGGAAATGTGTACTGGTCAAGTAGGGGAGAGCTCTTATTTCATGCTGTGACTTTACATGGTTCTATCATAGGAGAAATCGGTTAAATTAACATAGAGTCTGCAACATGACATCAAACAATATGTGCACTGAATTATAATACAGTTAAACTTCGCAAGGGACTGTTGGATTACTTCGAGTTATCCATGTGTTCGACTTAACCATTTCGACCATTTAGTGACCCCGAATACCAACTAGTCGAATTAATTTGGAACATCATTTTCGTTTTGGGAAGACATGACTGAATGAAATTATTCTCTGTATCAAACAGTTTGAATATGATTTTTCATTTTGTTTGTCAACACTACTAATCCTCACACGGTGGAAATTGACCACCGCACCTCGTAAATATGTTAAACAAACAATGCATTAGGACAAACAAAGACTCTAGGAAACTTCACAGCTCTAAGAGCTCTTTCCATCAATGTATCACATTATTATAATCAATAAATTTGAAAAATGGAAATATGGGTTGATACAAAAATCGGACTTGGCACTGAAAGGGTTAAATTAAATTAAATTTATCTTATCTTAGTGCACCAGACCTCTTATATCATGCTGTGTCTTATGTGGTTCCACCACTTGGACAAATTTGTCAATCTTAATACATAGAGTTTGCATATTGGCATCAACCATGAGGTACTTGATAATCTAATTGGTTTTGAACCTTATACACTTTATTAGTCAAATAAAACAAATAATGAAAAGAATGCTCGCTGTTTCATTGCTTTCACATGTAAGTCATCTTCAGTGCATAGCAATGATAGAGAATGTTACATGGTACTACAGTAATGCCCTAAATAATCAACTCCTTAACCACAGCAGAATTATGGGTAATTTTTCAGGATTTAGTCGGAAATATGGCTTGTTGCCATTCATCGGAAAGCTCTCACTGAGAGCTTTCCGATGAATGGCAGCAAGCCATATTTCCGACTAAGCAGAATGAGGTCCCCAGAGGGTGAATTTAGTGATGCTAGCCTCATCTTTTAACATGACGTTTGTCATTCATCGGAAAGCTCTCACTGAGAGCTTTCCGATGAATGGCAACAAGCCATATTTCCGACTAAATGCTGAAAATTTACCCATAATTCTGCTGTGGTTAAGGATTCGATTATTTAGGGCATTACTGTAGATTGACTATTACATTGAAGAAGGCAAAGATATTGATGTCTTGCATCTTTAATGGGTCATTCATTTGTTGTTTATAATTAATTATTCAACGAAAAAGTACTTGGCATAACATTAAAATTGGAATGCGATTATATATGTGCCAACTCTTATTGCTTTTCTGTCGTTAATAGACTTTGCTCTATAACCTGAAGATTTACATATTTGAAAGTGTAGTTTACTCTGTCTTTACTAACTGGGTTCTCTTGTAAGTTAACCTTGCACTGGGAACTGTGCTGATGCACTTGAAGATCATGTGCCAGTGCATTTTCTTATATATGCTTGTCTCCCATTTTCAAGAGAATGTATTGGCTGTCAGGGTAAATATTGTTAGGCCAATGCATTCTCTTATATATGCGAGGCTTCGCATATATAAGAGAATGTATCGACATATGGTTTCGCAAAATATCAGGAAGCTCCAGTCATGGAAGTGTTAATTAATAGACTTTGCTCTGTAACTTGAAGGTTTAGATATGTGAAAGCTCACCAGAAGCATTGAATATGATTTCCAAGTGTATTTAATCCTTTGCTTACTAAATGGCTTCTACTGTCAGTTATAGAAGTATACATTAATTGTCTATTATTCGTCTGAGAATATAAGCAGACAACAGACAGACAAACAAGCAGATTATTATTATTATTATTGTTATTATATTTACATTTAAAAACGCATTGGACAGTAAATTAGTTTCAATGCGCGGCTTTACAATAGAAATACAGTTTAAAACAAAGAGATAACACAATATGATACTAAAAGATATGCGAGTTTAAAAGAGGCCTAGGAGAATTAAAATACTACATAAAAACAGCTACGTACATAACTAAACAGTAACAAATCACGAATCTAGAATATATGAAAAATTAGTGAATCGAAAATAAGTGCGAATAATGTCAATTGGGCAACTGAAAACATTGACGAAACAGATATGTTTTCAGCAACGTTTTAAAACTTTCAACAGAGTGACAGCGCCTGATGTTCATTGGCAGTTTGTTCCATATCGCGATGGACACTTCCTGGAAGCATAACTTTCCATGCTTATTGTTCAGTTTGCTGCCGATGGTATTCAGGTGGAATCCGGTGGTGTTGGACCGAATTATACCTCCCGAACTCACATGAAACATGTCCGTGATATAACCAGGTGTTTCCATGTGGAGAGATTTGAACACAATTACAGCACATTTAAACTGAATCCTAAATCTGAATGTCATGATGTGCTTTTGAATTAGAAATTGGGTTATATGATCATATTTAGTGATGAAGCGCAGATGTATATTCATTGCATTCTGGTATAAGCCAAGAGCAATAACTCAATCTATTTCAACCAGACTTCTAGTTCATTGATTCTCTCATTATGAAAGCGATGCAAAACTCCAATTTAACTCACTGACATTAGGCGTTATATTTAAATTTCCATTGTATGTAGTCTAAATATTTATTACATATCTATCAACGTAATTCTCATAATTGCACGAGTTTCCAGGCGTGTGATAATTCTCAGAATCGCACTAGTGCAATCTGTCGACGGAACTATTTCATTCAGTGTTAAAACTCAATTAAATTAACATTTTCTGTACTGGAGATGTACGATTGTGAGTCAATTTACTATGATACGGAGATATGTAATAAAAATAGAACCGCATGAGTGTCTGGATTTTGACGAATTATCGCACTCGATTTGTTGGCGGAACGCGATACCTCTCGTGCGGGACTGCGTCCCGCACTCGAGGTATCGCTCCGCCAACAAATCTCGTGCGATAATTACGTCAAAATCCAGACACTCATGCGGTTCTATCTATGTATTTCTATATTTTACACACTTCCATGGTTGTAACAAGCCTGGGTTTAATGTGCCTGTCATTTGCAGAATGAGGTCCCCGGAGGGTGAATTTAATGACGTATCCTGCATAGCCAGTAACAATCACTTAAGATTCACCCTCTGGGGACATCATTCTGCTTAGGCCTCATCTTCTCATCTTCTTTGTTTAGTTTCTCTATATATCTAAATTGGCAGATGACACATTGCATAATCGAGGTTCCCAATGTGTGTGCATCACAATATTCACCATTTGGGAACTTCGATCTGAGTCTATGTCTCCAATAACAGATGAGGACATGCAGAATGAGGTCCCCAGAGTGTGGAATTTCACTAAATTCACCCTCTGGGGACCTCATTCTACAAATGACAGGCATACTAAACCCTAGATCATGCCATGAATCTCTATTCTGGCTAACGCCCATAGAGATCATATTCCACCAGTACAAAACCTGGGAACTTTTTGAAGTTTTGACAGGGAACCTTATATAATCGAATAAATAACAAAGGGAATACATTTCTTGTTATTATCTCTTTCTTAATAATGTACTTCACTGTAGGTGAAGGTCCCAACTCGAAATTTCACAATTTAAGTGACTTTGTGAGCGATTTTGCTTTGCGTTTCTTACAATTATGGAACTTTTCCTGGGTAATTAATTCAATGTTTATTGCGATATCGGCTCTCAAAAGTCACAGAAAAACATGTAATTTCGAGTTGGGACCTTCACATACAGTGAAGTACACTATTAAGGAACAGATAATCACTAAGAAATATATTCCCCGTGTTATTGTTTTGACTTTATAAGGTTCCCTGTCAAAACTTCCCAGGTTTTGTACTGGTGGAATATGATCTCTACGGGCGGTAGCCATAGTAGAGATTCATGGCATGATCTAACTAAACCCAGACTTGGATTGTAAATGGTAATCTCAGTGAATATATACACTAGTTCCAACATTTGTGAGAAATTTCTAACAGATCACCTGAGGTCACCCTGGTTTTTCAAAGAGGCACATGGTATAATTTACATACATGTAGCTAATAGTCTGTAGATGACAAAAATATTATTGACCCCTTTTATGACTGGATCTTTCAGAAATTTTGCGAAAACCCTGTGTCAGTGCATTATATTCTCTTATATATGCGAGTCCCCCTTAGGGAGCCTCACATATATAAGAGAATACATTGGCCTAACAATATTTACCTTGACATTGTAAGCCAGTGCATTCTCTTTTATATGTGAGGCTCCCTATGGGAGACTCGCATATATAAGAGGAAGCACTGGCACATGATCATTAATGCTGCACAAGCGCAGATTCCATCATGAAAGTGTTAACCCTTTCAGTGCCAGCCCTGCCGATCTCATCGGCCCTAATTTTCGGTCTAAAATGTTTTTTGTTTTTTTTTATTTTTAGGTTGAATTTTTTTTGGGTATGCTAAAGCATGCTATAGCGAATTGAAAAACAAACTGGATAAAACCTTAGGGGCATGTTATAACTCAAAACTATCACCAAGTATTCATAGTAAAAATTTTGATGCCCATGAAAAACGTAAGATTCCCTGGCACTAAACCTACAAAATAAGTCTGTTAAAGAATAGAAGAAAAAATTATTAAAATTGTAAAAAATAATAACAAATGATGAAAAATTGTTAGGCCAATGCATTATCTTATATATGCGAGGCGACCTATGGTCGACTCGCATATATAAAAGAATGCATTGGCACAGGGTATATGGGTTGATACAAAAATCGGACCTGGCACTGAAAGGGTTAATTAATCAATAACATGGTATCATGTGGAATGAAGGGTCAAATGCATTCAATTCCGTTCAATTCTGTACTCCGCATACTGGTATAAGCAAAGAGGAATAACTCTATTTCAACCAGACTTTCAGTACAATGATTCTCTCATTATTTGCTGGGAGATAAATTAGAAAATTGTCGGTATAACGCTAGTAATTTTGTTGTTTGTTGTAATGTTCGGAAAAAAACTCACAGGAGACAACGCATGAGATGCAATCACTCAAAATTTTTGTGATTACTCCCATTCACATGATATTAAAAGTTTAATATATCAAATTTGTTTAGTTTGTAATTTGTATAATTGCGCATCAGTAAAAAGTAAGTTCAAACAAAATGTCTGACATTAATTATTGTTGCAGTTCTGATTAAAACCATACTCAGACTCTAAAAGTACGGAGTCTGATGAAACCCGCTATTTGTCTCATTACTGTCGCTATAAATAACTTCCACAGAGAACCCCCTGCAATATGACGTCACCGCCCACATTTGTCTTTAAAAATAACTTTGATTGACATAATATAGTTTCGGTTTCGTTTCCGCGCAAGAGTTTACTTTCCGCGAAAGCCTTTCGTTTCCTGGGAAAATTGATAATACGCATTCTCTCAGAATATCTTCTGCGCCTTGTGACATTATTTTAACTGAGATTAAATCACGTTTAACAAACTTTAATTGCATTTATGAATCGACATATATCGAGATATATTTTCTGTGTTTAATTTCGAAGTTAATTTCGAAATTAAATAAATTTACGACATCGCGACTTCTACATTATTCGGTACTAAATGTTGAATTTCTTTAAAAGATTCAATTATATTTGACATATTAAGTAATATTGGTCAATTCTGCACTCTTTAAATACGCTGCTTTTCAGTGTTAAATTTGCTGTCGTAAAACTGAATTTGTAAACATTAGCCATGCAGAGGAAAAATTATTGTGCTATTTATAACTATTGGGCGGGATTTACTGGAATCGGCACCGGCTGAATGAATTCCCCTTGTCTTGGGAATTCCATGCGACTGTCGCCTGATTGGTCACATCGCGTTCATGAGGATATTGTGATTGGCTGGCAAATATGTAATTCCTGCTGGGAGTAATGGAATCTCTACCCATTGTCATCAGACTCAGTACTTTTAGAGTCTGAGTATGGTTTTAATCAGAACTGGAATTGTTGGTAAATAAAATGTAACTAAAAAAAAATGATTTACATAAACAATGTTTGACTGTTTTGATTTTGTGTACCTTTATTGTGTAATGTAGAGAATTGAAACTTTAGGATATTGCTACCCATACATTGCTAAGGTGCAACATGTATATGGATGACAGAAAAATCTTTTTACCATTCTAATGTTCAAGATCAATTATTTTTGGTTGCGAAAAAGTCAGCCTCCTGAGAAAACCAGAATTTTTCGGGGGACGTTGATCGCCGACCTTTTATTCTTTTAGAATTTTATTTTGTTTCTACGAAGTTGATATTTTTATTTTCAGATCAAGCAGAGGTTTACAAATGCCTGGGACGGGACACACTTGAAAGGGCGTTTGAAGGTTACAATGGTTGTATATTCGCATATGGTCAAACAGGTATTTATATTTTATAGATGCCGTAGCCTGTTAATTATGCCCCCGACCCCCATCGGAGGTTCGGGCATATAGCCGAGGGCTCTGTCTGTCGAGTTGTCCATCTATCTGCCGTCCGAACATATCACCTTGTAACTTGGGTGCTAGTTATAGTATTTTGTTGTTGTTATCACAGGTGATATCACAGGTTGTGGGAAAGAATATCCATTTACTATGTTTTCGTCCATTCATTTTTACAGAGTTATGGCCCTTGTTTGACTTAGAAATTTCCGTCTGTCTATCTGTCCGTCCGAACATATCACCTTTTGACTTGGGTGTTAATTATTGGATTTTGTTGTTCTTTGGCATGGTGATAGCACAGGCCGGGGAAAGGATACCCATATACTACGGGTTTCGTCCATTAATTTTTACCAGAATTACGGCCTTTGTTTTACATGGAAATTTGTGAATTTTTGTCCATCTGAACATACCCTGCTGGACACAACAAGTGTCCATTGGCACTGCGGTGTATTTGCCGTTCAGCCGCGGTGTCAGAGTTTGTAACTGCAGTTGAGCACCGCGGCCGAACGGCATGTATACTGCGGCCAAATGGCAAGTACACCTTGGCCGAAAGGCAACTACAACGCGGCCGAACGTACACTGCGGCAACTACACTATGGATGAATGGCAAGTACACCGCGGCCCAACTGTAGTCAGGCGGTGGAGCTGCGGTGTAGTTGCATTTCGGCCGCAGTGGCAACGCTAACCATGCCGCGGTTAAGTGGACACTTGTTTTGTCCAGCAGGTTATCACCTTGTAACTCATGTGTTAATTATTGGATTTAATTGTCCTTTGGCATCGTGATAGCATAGCTCTGGGAAAGGATACCGACTTACTAAAGATTTCATCTATTAATTTTTACCAAATTTACGGCCCTTGTTTGACTTAGGAATTTCTGAATTTTGTATCCATATGAACATTTCAGCTCGTAACATGGGCATGGATCATTGAATTTTGTATCCATATGAACATTTCAGCTTGTAACATGTGCATGGATCATTGAATTTTGTATCCATATGAACATTTCAGCTCGTAACATGGGCATGGATCATTGAATTTTGTATCCATATGAACATTTCAGCTCGTAACATGGGCATGGATCATTGAATTTTGTATCCATATGAACATTTCAGCTCGTAACATGGGCATGGATCATTGAATTTTGTATCCATATGAACATTTCAGCTCGTAACATGGGCATGGATCATTGAATTTTGTATCCATATGAACATTTCAGCTCGTAACATGGGCATGGATCATTGAATTTTGTATCCATATGAACATTTCAGCTTGTAACATGTGCATGGATCATTGAATTCGGTTGTGCTTTGGTGTATTGCTAGCCCAGTTTAAAAGGTAAAGGATGTGTCTGTCATTAGCAGAATGAGGTCCATAGAGGGTGAACTTAATGATGGTATCCCACACAGTGGGCTAACATCACCAAATTCACCCTCTGGGAACCTCATTCTGCTTAGTATCTACAGTCTTAAATTAACATTGTTTTTAATTTCTTTTGGGAAGTTTCTAGATCCCCTAATTTGCAGAAAATAAAATGAATAATCGAGGTGACTTATGGGTAAACATCAACAACTTCAACTGCGGAACTTCAATCTGATCCTAGGTTTCCCCAAGGCATTTGAGGCCTAAGCAGAATGATATCTCCAGAGGGTGAGTTTAGTGATGCTAGCCCACTATGCTGGATAGCGTCACTAAATTCACCCTGTGGGGACCTTATTCTGCAAATGACAGACACACTATTTGCAGACCGATTAAAACCTTGTGTGTCTTCTTACAGGATCTGGCAAGTCATACACGATGATGGGGACGCTCGAGCAGAAAGGAATCATTCCACGACTCTGCGATGAAATGTTTGAACAAATCGCTAACAGCAACGATCCGAGCCAAAACAGCTGTAAGGTTGAGGTGTCCTATATGGAGATTTACAATGAGAAAGTACATGATCTCCTGGATCCCAAAGGGTAATATCATCAACTAATGTCAACGTTAAGGGTAATATCATCAACTAATGTCAACGTTTTCACGGTTCTCATGCAAAGAGTGCATCAATTTTCTCAACACTGACAACTGAGTTCATAAACTTCTTATTTATTGACAGGTTATTTACTTGACATAAAACATGGTGTACCAATATCTTTTTGCTTTAGCTCAACTTGACGAAGTCAAGTTTGAGATATTCCCATGGGTTGGCGCCCATTATATCTGCGTGCTTGCATCCATTAAGAATTTCCTTCAGTACACCCTACAGGCCATATTTGTGATCCGATCATCACCAAACTTCATATGGATCTACGGGGTGACCTCCAGATGGGAACCATCATTTTTATGGCCCCTTTTCAACCAAATTTTGTCGTTTTGAGGTTTCCAGATGTTAACTTTAGTTTGTGTGTTCAGATCTGAATCCAATTTGGTATATCATTTTCTAATATGGGTTTTATCTGCAATTTTTGCCAGAGTTATGGTCCTTGTCGACTTAGAATTTGCCGATTATTTTTGTTTCCGGATGATAACTTGAGTTTTTGTAATCTGTTTGTTTTTAAATTTGGTATGGATAAACCATCTGAAGATTCTGCACATTTTTCCCAGAATTATGTTCCGTGTCGACTTAAAATCTTCAGAGTATTTTGCTTTCTGGATGATAACTTTACTTTTAGTTCAAATTTCAGAAGACAAAGCTCAAGTTTCAAATTGGGCACGTTCCAATGAATTTTGGGCACGTTCCAATGAATTTTGGGCACGTTCAAATGAATTTTGACAGAGACAAAAAAAGCTATTCTTACTAAAAAGCCACCTTATCGGGGAAACACGTGGTCAGCGACCTTTTATTTAGTTAATGTTAACATCGTTTTTTTCTCTCTTGGCCATATCACAACGATTTAGATAGCAGCAGAGAAAAGTGTAGTAAAGAGCAGACTGCTGAAGAGATAATTTCCCCTTCATTTAAATATTTATGACATTTTATCAATATGTGTCTGATTGTCAGTTGTGGATTAACAGTACTCATGTACCAATATAATCACAGTGATGCCCTAAATAATTGACTCCTTAACCACAGCAGAATTATGGGTAATTTTTATACGCCCGTTTGAAAGCCCGTTTGAAAAAACGTCCGTATTATAGTATTGGTCGTTCCGTCCGTCCGGGCGTCCGTCTAGCCGGGCGTCCGTCCGTTAACCTGGTTTCCGGATGATAACTTTAGTTAGAGTGAACCAAATTTAATAAAATTTGGTATGTGGGTTTATTAGCCGAAAAGTAAGTTCAAGTTCGAATTTGGGTTCCGCACGCCAATTTTCACCGGAGTTATGCCCCTTATTTGACATTTTTATGTTTACCCATACCATAGTATGGTAAACATAGTGTCGTTGTCCGGATTGACCACTCGTCGTTAGTCCGTCTGTCTGTCTGTCTGTCTGTCTGTAGACACTTTACGCATGGTGCGATAACTGAAATATTTTCTATCTGATCGGAACCAAATTTTGTATATGAATTTGTCAGCACCAAATACAGATCGAGTTCGAATATGGTTTCAATCCGAGTTTTTTTTACGGAGTTATGGCCCTTTTTCGACTTATAATTCATGCATGCTACCACAACTCAAAATTTTTTTATCTGATCAGAATCAAATTTGGTATGCGAGTTTCTCGGACCAAAATACAGATCGAGTTCGAATATGGGTTTGATCCGATTGTTTTTAGCTCACCTGAGACAAAGTCTCCGGTGGAGCTATAGTCATCACTCCTCGTCCGTCGTCCGTCCGTCCGTCTGTCGAGCCGTTCGTCTGTCTGTCCGTCCGTCAACTTTTTTAAAAACATCTTCTCCTCTTAAACCATCATACCGAATTGGTTCATATTTGGTGTGTATGTTCCCTAGGTGACTCTCATTCAGATTTGTTCAAATGAGGTCACTGGGTCAAATAGTTGCGAAACAAGGGCCATAACTCTATTCCTCCATAGTAATTCTTACAACAACTTCTTGTCCATAACCATTGGGCCAATTTAGCTAATATTTGGTATGGAGAGTCCTTGGGTGACTGGTGTTCAGATTTGTTCAAATGAGGTCACCCGGTCAATTAGTTGAGAAACCAGGGCCATAACTCATAGTGATTCTTACAATGACTTCTTCTAAAAAAATATTTGGCCGATTTAGCTTATATTTGGTACAGAGATACCTTGGGTGACTGGGGTTCAGATTTGTTCAAATGGGGTTACTGGGTCAAATAGGGGCAGAGCCAGGGACATAACTTTAAAAACAAAAAATTTAATTTTTGCATTTTGACCTTTAATTTTTGTTTAGGACACATCACAGCCTCATATTTCTTACCTAGATTTTTCTTAGCATGTTCTTCATCTGTATGGATTTTGGTATTGTTTATTTAACCCCTTCCACTCTTGTTTTGATATAGAATTCATCCAAGACAGGATTACTCAAACATTTTTCATCTGATCAACACCAAATTTGGTATATGAATTTTTGACACTTATATACAGATCAAGTTAAAATATGGGTTTGATCCGATATATTTTAACAGAGTTATGGCCCTTTATAATTCACACCCCTTTGCTATGCACTATTAATTTTTAAGAGGACACTCTAGCCTGTATTATTGAAAAAGCCAATTTATCATAGTGTGGTCACCCGATCCTCTTGCTGAATACTGCTTGCTTCAGACCAGTTTATCATCTGTCATTACAAGACATGACATTAGCTAAACAACTACCAGAGTCTACAAGGAATAGTCCATTGTTCATTTCTCCAAGCCTGGACATAGTGTGTCTGACATTTGCAGAATGAAGTCCCCAGATGGTGAATTTAGTGTTGCTACCCCATACAACAGGCTAGCATCACCAAATACACCTCAATTACCTTATTCTGCTTAGGCCTCATCTTCTGGGACAATGTTTTTTAAAACTTTTTTTAAAATTTGAAAAAAAGTGACACCATTATATATAACATCTGCAGAGTTATGAAACTTTACTCTTTAATGAAATTATGGAAACATTCCACCCTCCCCCACCCACCCCCTCCCATATGGCCCAGGGCCAACCCTGCCATCAACCAACATCCCTTCCAAGCCATATCACCTCTCAATTTAATACAAAATTTGCCATATATGTTAATTATATAAACTGGCCAGATGACATGTATTATTCTAATCTAAACATATCTGTAGCAATTTAATGACTGACATTCAATGATACTGTGAATGGCTTTGATTTCTTCAAGTCTGGAAATAGTGTGTCTGACATTTACATAGTGAGGTCCCCAGATGGTGAATTTAGTGTTGCTATTCCATACAGCATGCTAGCATCACCAAATACACCCGCCAGGGACCTAATTCTGCTTAGTCCTCATCTTCTTGGAAGTATCCTAAGTATCAAATTGACAGTTTGATTTAGTCAATTTTTCCACCTGTTCAGTTTCAATGTCCCCCTAATTTGCAGAAGATAAAATGCATAATTGAGGTGCTCAATGGGTGTGTATCACCAACTTCAACTGTAGGACTTCAATCTGTTCCTTGGTTTTATTGGCCATTGAGGCCTAATCAGATTGAGGATGAATTTGGTGATGCTAGCCTGCCTTACAGAATATTGTCATTAAATCCACATTTTTGGGACCTAATTCTGCAAATGTCAGACATACTAAATTCAGGTTTGGCCATTTCATATTATTGTTTTAATCACCACTTATCCAGATGAAATCATACGACTAATATTCAAAGAAAAATGGGGGGGGGGGGGGGGGGGGGGTATATATTGGATTAAATTTGTCTTCTATCTGGCATTTGCAGAATGAGGTCCCCAGAGGGTGAATTTAGTTATGCTACCCTGCACAGCAGTCTAGCATCACCAAATACACTAGCCAGGGTCCTCATTCTGCTTAGGCCTCATCTTCTGGGAAGTATATAGGCACTTAAATTGACATTTTTACTTACTTTAGCCCTTCTGTTTAGTTTCTATATCCCCTAATTTGTGAATATAAAATGCATAATTGAGGTGCCCAATGGGTGCACATCACCAACTTTAACTGGAGAACTTCAATCTAATGCTATGTCTCCCATAGCAGTTGAGGCATACACAGAATGAGGTCCCCAGAGGGTGAATTTGGTGATGCTAGCCCGCATTGCAGGATTGTGTCATTAAATTCACCCTTTGGGGACCTCATTCTGCAAATGTCAGACACTATGTTCACGCTTGTCTGTTCGAATATTATGTTCTTAACCACCAGTATCCAGTTGAACTCATTATACCCTGATTTTGCAAAGAAAACTTGGGGGGTATATTGGATTGAATTTGTCAGTCTCTATGTCAGACTGTTCTCCCATCCATCCATCTGTCATTATGTCTCTATCCGTCCATCAATTGTTTTCTTCTCCAGATACATATTAAAGACCAAATGGGTTTATATATTTAGGTGTGGATGTTCCCCAGGTGACTCACATTCAGATTTGTTCAAATGAGTTCATCAGGTCAAATATGTGAGAAGTCAGGGCCATAACTCTTTCCTTCCATAGTAATTCTTAAAACAATTTCTTCTCAAGAACCATCTGGACTATTTAGATTATGTTTGGTATGGATGGTCCTTCGGTGACTGGGTTTAGATTTTTTCAGATTTGGGGTCATTTTAGGAAAATCAGTTCAGTTCAACTCTTAAAATCTAATGTCTGAAATTACCAAATGAATGGATCTCATAGATGGGGATTCACGTTTGTTCAAATAGGGGCGGAGATAAGAGATTTAATTATCAAACAGCCACCCTACCTGTGCTCCGGCGGAGCTATAGTCATCACTCCTCGACCGTCTATCGTCTGTCCGTCCATCCGTCCGACAACAATTATTTGAACATCTTCTCCTCTGGAACCATAATACCAAATGGGTTCATATTTGGTGTGGATGTTCCCTAGGTGATTCTCATTCAGATTTGTTCAAATGCGGTCACTGGGTCAAATAGTTGCGAAGCCAGGGCCATAACTCTTTCCCACCATAGTAATTCTTTTAAACATCTTCAGAACAATAAGACCGAATGGTTTCATATTTGGTGTGAATGTTCCCTAGGTGACTCACATTCAGATTTGTTCAAATGAGTTTACTTTAAATAGTTGCGAAGCCAGGGCCATAACTCTTTCCCTCCATAGTATTCTTAAAGTGACTTCTTCTCAAATACCATCAGGCTATATGGGTTCATATTTGGTATGAAGGATCCTTGGGTGACTGGGGTTCAGATTTGTTCAAATCAGGTCACTGGGTCAAATGTGGGCGGGGCTAGGGACATAACTCCAAATTTGTTGTTTTAGATTTAACTCTTTAGATATCTACTTCTTTTAAAGTGATTATGAAAAGTTCTGACTGTTGTGGTCTCCAGAGTCCCAGTCTTATCAGTCTTTGCAGTCTGGTGAGCGACCCCACAGTCATTGACTGTCTTGTTAAAGGAGTTATGGCCCAATTGATATAGAATTCATGAACACTTCGATAAATCAATAATTTTTCAACTGATAGGAACTAAATTTTGTATGTGAGTTTCTCAACTCAAAATACAGATCAAGTTCAATTTTGGGTTTGATCCTGTACTTTTCAATGGAGTTATGGCCCTTTGATTATTTTATTCATCACTGATATATATTAAAGATACACAGGTGGCACTGTCTAGATAGTATCTAATAAATCACCTTCGCAATGCTGTGAAGACACAGATATAGTATCGAGTTACAATGCCATTAAGTTTCTCTCTCTTGTATTGAGTTAATTAACTGCTAGGTGATGTGTTGGCTTTATCACATATACTTTATAGAGCTAAGTTCCTCTGGTCATATCATAGGTGGAATATATGGATGGTTATTTAAATTTCATCTTAAAGGCATAATCTGGTTTCATTGTTTGATAGCATTACCATTGGAATTTTGTTGGTTGCATGGGAAGACAACTTTGGTTTTCAAACTTTTAAAAACTTGAGAGCTCTGTATCAGTCTATGGGAAAAAAATAATTGTTCATAACACTTAGAAATGTAGGTCTAGTTTGTTTTATCTATATATTAATGGAAAGCTTTTTCGACATTGATTTCAATTGGTTACAAATGTGAATTGAAATATTAAAGGGGCACACCAGGTTTGATGTATTTTTTCTGTACTCTGCAGGAGATAAAACTTTTTATGTGTACCTATACCATAGTATGGTATGTTACACATAGTGTCAATGTCCGGATTGACCACTCGTCTGTCCATCCGTCTGTCTGTCAGTTTGTAGACACTTTAGGCATAATGCGATAACTCTAACAATTTCTATTTGATCAGAACCAAATATTGTATATAGGTTTCTCATCCCAAAATACAGTTCGAGTTTGAATATGGGTTCGATCCAATTTATTTTAAAGGAGGTATGACCCTTCTTTTTTTTTAAATTTGAAATTTTGATTTTTCATATTTTTTTAGATTGAATTTCCTCGCTTAATTTAACATAAACAAATATTTAAAAACTTTTATAATAATAATTTTTTTTTTTAATTAAATACAAAATTTGTCATTGACACTAAATGTAATTTGTTTTAGTTGTATTTCATTAATTAGATGTGAAGTCCTGTATTGAAAATGTGAAGATTTTATTGCAATAGTTGCATGTAATATAATGATATCAATAAATTGTCATGTGAACATCCAATATCCATAGTATATGAGAATACCTTTAATAGATGTCATTCCAAGCGAAATCTGTTATTAATTGAGTGATGACATATGTTACAGAGCTCTAGGGGGTGGTTGTATGAAGGTAAAGATGAACAACCTGCTGGCTGGATAATTGTTTATCCTATCTGTCAAATTGATTAATGGCTAAACAATTGGATCTCACAGTGAGAGGTCCTTGTGTGAATAGGGATGGAGTTATGAGATTTAAAACGACTTCTCCCCCACCCCAATTACTTTAACCCCTTCTTAAGACAAATTATTTTAGCTTTTGATTTTAAGTTAGGTACTCATATATGTATTTTTTTACTGTGATCATATCTTTGACCAATTATGAGTTATAGCTAATCGCTAGCGCCAAGGTATGGGTTAAACATCTGCCGATCGTGATCGGCCTCTCGTTTGACTTAGAAAATCCTTGAAATTTGTTGTCCGGATGATAACTTTAGTATAGTTTATCGGAATGAATCCAAATTTGGTATATTACTTTCTCCCACCAAAACACAGGTCAAGTTCAAACTTGGGTTCTGTCCGACCATGTTTGGCAGAGTTATGCCCCTTTTTCGACTCAGAAAATTCAGTTTTTCTTATGTTTTTTTGGTTTCCGGATGATAACTCGATTTTGGAATGTTTATATGTAAAACCCGTTTTTTTGTGGATTACATATATATCGAAATACAGCTCAAGTCCGCATTTCGTTTTAATTCGATAATTTTTGCGAGAGTTATGGCCCCTTTTTTTTACGTAATTTAACTTAGAAAATCCCTGAAATTTGTTTTCCGGATGATAACTTTAGTTAGAGTGAACCGATTTCAATCAAATGTGGGTTTATTAGGAGAAAAGACAGCTCAAGTTCGAATTTGGGTTCCGTCCGCCAATTTTTACCGGAGTTATGCCCCTTATTTGACGTAATTTGACTTAGAAAATCCCTGAAATTTGTTGTCCGGATGATAACTTTACTAGAGCTTATCGGATTCAATGATAATTTTGTATATTAATTTCTCCCACCAAAACACAGGTCAAGTTCAAATTTGAGTTCTGTCCGCCAATTTTCCCCAGAGAGGGCGTATTTTGCACGCCCAGCGTAGCTCTTGTTCAGGATTTATTCGGAAATATTGCTTGTTGCCATTCATCGGAAAGCTCTCATTGAGAGCTCTCAAATGAATGGCAACAAGCCATATTTCCGACTAAATCCTGAAAAATTACCCATAATTTTGCTTTGGTTAAGGAGTAGATTGTTCAGGGCATTACGGTTCAAGTTGTTATGATATAAAAGGCCCACTCAATTTTCAATATATGTCATATTATATACCATTTGATAGAGGAAGCTCCAAAACAAAGTGTTTTTGTCATCAATATTGCAGTAAAAATTGTATTATTTTCAATGGAGGGGGGAATAACTCTTTATCTTAAAGATATAGTTATTCCCCTTCCATTGAAAATACATCTTTAGTTTGAATTCTGTTGCACTCTGGGAGCTAAACAGGGGTAATCTTTCCATATGATTTCAGCTTTTTTCTATTTCTCTGTGGGAATCTTCTGAGACACAGATGTTTCAAATAGTGATGAATTATAGTATTTTAATCATATTTTATGTCGTAGATTGTTATTGAAACCATATATCAAGTCACTATAAAAAATAATCAGTGACTTGAAAATTAATTGGGCCATTAAGGAGTGCAATCAATGAATCAAAGGCTCAAGGACTAATACAAGATATTTCACCTATGATCAATCGATGACATGAACACATTTTCAATTGACATTGGATATCCAAAAAAATGTGTGATATGCCGATTCCAAAATTGATTGTGATCAAACCTGAGTTTAGTGTGCCTGTCATTTGCATAATGAGGTCCCCAGAAGTAAATTTAGTGACGCTATCCCATATACCGTGCTAGCATTACTAAATTCACCCTCTGGGGACCTCATTCTGCTTAGGCCTCATCTTTTCGGGAAAGTTTCTTTATTATCAAATTTCTATAGAAATTTCTTCACATAGATTCTATTTCTTTTTTAGTTTAGTTTCTCTATATCCCCAAATTGGCAGACAACATATTACATAATCGAGGTTCCTAATGGGTGTACATCACATTATTCACCATTTAGGGAATTTCAAATCTGAGTCTATGTCTCCCATAGCAGATGAGGCCATGCAGAATGAGGTTCCCATATGGTGAATTTAGTGATGCTAGCCCATTATGCGGGATAGCATCACTAAATTCACCCTTTGGGGACCTCATTATGCAAATGACAGGCACACTAAACTCAGACTTGAATGTGATAGAAAGCAATAGCATTTTTTGGCTCCATTATTTCAATATTTTGACAAATTTTCTGTCCATTTTTCAGAGTGAAAAATAATTTGAAAGTTAGAGAACACAATATTTTGGGGCCGTACGTTGATGGTCTGTCACTGCTGGTCGTATCATCGTTTGAGGTAATAACATATATTTTGCAGATCTGATTAAATTTCAGCATGAGGTAAGGACAACAGAAATATAAGGAACTCTAAATGTCTGCCTATGAGGTATTTCTGTGTCATGATGACTGTCATATTTGTATTCATGAAAGAATTATAACACTCTTTGCAAGAAAGTTTCGGCCTCATGGCCTTCGTAGGCTTTATGTATATCAGTCTCATGGCCTTCGTCAGCTTTATGTATATCAGTCTCATGGCCTTCGTAGGCTTTATGTATATCAGTCTCATGGCCTTCGTCAGCTTTATGTATATCAGTCTCATGGCCTTCGTCAGCTTTATGTATATCAGCCTCATGGCCTTCGTCAGCTTTATGTATATCAGTCTCATGGCCTTCGTCAGCTTTATGTATATCAGTCTCATGGCCTTCGTCAGCTTTATGTATATCAGTCTCATGGCCTTCGTCAGCTTTATGTATATCAGCCTCATGGCCTTCGTCAGCTTTATGTATATCAGCCTCATGGCCTTCGTCAGCTTTATGTATATCAGTCTCATGGCCTTCGTCAGCTTTATGTATATCAGCCTCATGGCCTTCGTCAGCTTTATGTATATCAGTCTCATGGCCTTCGTCAGCTTTATGTATATCAGTTGGTTACATTTTAGGAGGACACAACATTGTAAATATTGGAGAATTGTTTTTTAAATTTACAGGTATGCTTGTTATGATTGCCTAAAATGTAACCTGTGCCAATGCATTCTCTTATATATGCGAGTCGACCATAGGTTGCCTCGCATATATAAGAGAATGCATTGGCCTAACAATTTTTTATCATTTTTTTTAAATAAATGTTTCTTACAATATTTAGGACATAAAATAAAAAACATCCATTACCCTGCAGGGAGCCCGACACATATATAGAAGCATATAGAAGAGTGTCGTCTGCTCATGTTTGTCTGGGGCTCTGTATGGGTGAAATTATAAAATTGTTAAAGAATACAAGAAAAAATTCTTAAAATTGTCAAAAATTGTTAGGCCAATGCATTCTCTTATATATGCGAGGCGACCTATGGTCGACTCGCATATATAAGAGAATGCATTGGCACAGGGCATAATAAAAAGCTAACAAAGGCCATGAGGTTGAACATTTCTTGTAAAGAGAGTGTTATAATTCTTCCATCGCAGAAAAGGTTCCTTTGGATCACACTTATGATAACTATACTGTGGATGATGAGAAGGTTAACCAGATTGAATGTATACACATGTTTGTTTGTGGGCAGCGTGTAGAACCTCCCAAAGGGCCCTATAGCCACGCAAGGTCAATTTCCAATTTCTCAGGACAAAATATTTTTAAACAATGCACACACGCACTATTTAAAGTGAAGTGAAACACTCCGGTAGGTTGGTCAGACAGAAATGGAGAATAAATAATCTTGTTCAAATTTGTTATTTTTTACAAATATTTTATCCAAGTTGACAACACACACCGTCATTCTTAAATATTAATTAAATGCAGTGACTCTCAATGGCGAAATCATATGTGTTTGTTTATCGCCGATAGATGCGTCCCAAATCGAGAAGTAAATATTTAGAAGCATTCTACTAACATCGCCGAAAATCTCAAGAAAATCGAACGTCTGAACTACACGCAATTCTCCCATAGGGAGCCTCGTATATATAAGAGAATTCGTGCATGGTCAAGATACATATTGTTAGACCAATGCATTCTCTTATATAGGGAGCTCGCATTTATAAGAGAATGCGTTGGCACAGGGTTTTTCCCAAAATTTCAGCGAGCTTCAGTCGTGGAAGGGTTAAGCGACTCCTCTCAGCATGACGTATTTGTGTCAATCGAAACTTGCTCCATTTAATTTTATTTACTCGGCAGCTGCCGATGCAGTTGAAATAAAAACTGAAAAATGAAGGCGCATATTACTGACAGATAATCAACTTGAATTACAATGTTAGAGGGACAATATGTGACACGCCATATCAAATCCAGTCGTAAGTCGGGATTTTTTTTACCCTCTGCCAATGCATTCTCTTATATATACGAGTCGACCATAGGTTGCCTCGCATATATAAGAGAATGCATTGGCCTAACAATTTTTTATCATTTTTTTAAAATAAATGTTTCTTACAATTTTTAGGACATAAAATAAAAAACATCCATTACCCTGCAGGGAGCCCCACACATATATAGAAGCATATAGAAGACTGTTGTCTGCTCATGTTTGTCTGGGGCTCTGTATGGCTGAAATTATAAAATTGTTAAAGAATACAAGAAAAAATTATTAAAATTGTAAAAAATTGTTAGGCCAATGCTTTCTCTTATATATGCGAGGCGACCTATGGTCGACTCGCATATATAAGAGAATGCATTGGCACAGGGTAAAACAAATTCCCAACTTACGACTGGATTTGATATGGCGGGTCACTTATAGCGACTGGGTTTTAAATATATGACAATAGTCTGTCAACTTTAAAGGGACTGTACACTAAATCTGGCAATTTATGGGACCAACTCCTTTTATACTCAACAGAATATATTGCAAAATATACTTGTGTGTACTATGAACGATACAAACAACATGGTAATTATAATGAAAATGAATAATTGGCTCGAGTCATAAGTTCATTTTCATTAAAATTACCGTGTTTGTATAGTTCATAGAGCACATGTGTGTATTTTGTACTAATCCATGGATCAAATTCATTCATTTGTTGCATATATTCTGTTGAGTATAAAAGGAGATGGTCCCATAAATGGACGGATTTAGTGTACAGTACCCCTTTAACCCTTTGAGTGCCAGGTCCGATTTTTTTATCAACCCGTATACCCTGTGCCAATGCATTCTCTTATATATGCGAGTCGACCATAGGTCGCCTCGCATATATAAGAGAATGCATTGGCTTAACAATTTTATTTTTTTATTTTTACAATTTTTTACAATTTTAATATATTTTATTATATTCTTTAACAGACTTATTGTGTAGGTTTAGGGCCGATAATATCGGCCCCTGGCACTCAAAGGGTTAAGGTTAAAAATACTCTCGCATTCTTGATATGATAATATTTGTCTTTCACCATTTCACAGGACATCAACAATCTCATGAATGAAGGCAACAAATCTCGAACAGTTGCGGCGACCAACATGAACAGCGAAAGCAGTCGATCACACGCAGTATTTAATATCATTCTCACGCAGACGATCGTCGATGAAGGATCATCAGTAAGTATAGCGAGAGCAGTCGATCACACGCAGTATTTAATATCATTCTGACTCAGACGATCGTCGATGAAGGATCATCAGTAAATATAGCGAGAGCAGTCGATCACACGCAGTATTTAATATCATTCTGACGCAGACGATCGTCGATGAAGCATCATCAGTAAGTATAGCGAGAGCAGTCGATCATACGCAGTATTTAATATCATTCTGACGCAGACGATCGTCGATGAAGGATCATCAGTAAGTAGCTGGCGAAACATTGAAGACCCTGTGCCAATGCATTCTCTTATATATGCGAGTCGACCATAGGTCGCCTCGCATATATAAGAGAATGCATTGGCCTAACAATGTTTTATCATTTGTTTTAAATAAATGTTTCTTAAAATTTTTAGGACATAAAAAAAAACATCCATTACCCTGCAGGGAGCCCCACACATATATAGAAGCATATAGAAGAGTGTGGTCTGCTCATGTTTGTCTGGGGTTCTGTATGGGTTAAATTATAAAATTGTTAAAGAATACAAGAAAAATTATTAAAATTGTAAAAAATTGTTAGGCCAATGATAATTATGCCCACTTAACCCTTTCATTGCCAGGTCCGATTTTTGTATCAACCCATATACCCTGTGCCAATGCATTCTCTTATATATGCGAGTCGACCATAGGTCGCCTCGCATATATAAGAGAATGCATTGGCCTAACATTTTTTTTTTTTTTTTTTTTTTATACAATTTTTTACAATTTTAATAATTTATTCTTATATTCTTTAACAGACTTATTTTGTAGGATTAGGGCCGATGAGATCGGCCCCTGGCACTCAAAGGGTTAAATAGTTTTTGGGGTACTAAATAATTAATAAGAATCGAAGACACCTGTCCGAAACGCTTCTATCACTTAACATTATTTTTATATCATATGACTCAATCATTATTTACTTTGGAAAGTATGTCATAAATCAATTTCATATCAACTACTAGTTCATATCACCTTCCGATAATTTGATTGGTTTGTTGACAAAAAGAGTGTTTTGATTGGCTGAATGGCAGCCGGGGTCGAGCCGTATCTCTAACTAAATGCAGGTCAAATTCGTGCGTGTCAATCAACGCGATGCCGAAATTCTCGCAATTATAATCTTGAAATATATAATTTTTGACATTGTTATACGATAAATAGAATATGTAATTCGTATTTATCTAATAAACATACGATATAATGTCACAAACTGAGAACAGAATAGCGCACTATATCTTCGCGTGCATATTATTTCTGCTAGTTCACCAGGTGTAATTGGGGTTCCGGTGCAATGAAGTGACGTCACATTAACCTTTTGCTGCCGATGTCATATAGCTATTTAGTGATTTGTGTGCGTTTTGGACATCATAATCAATTTATAGGTGTCATATGATAAATAGAATATGTAATTCGTGTTTCTCTCGTATGATATTTATGAAACTCATCACGAATTTTCAGTTTTCTCTCGCCGGAGGCTCGAGAAAACTGAAAATTCTTAGACTCGTTTCATAAATATCATATGAGAGAAACACTCATTTCATATCCTCTATTTATTACACTCTCATGTCCACAGTTAGTTCTAGACAAAGCATTCTTTGGCTAATTATCCCCCCAAAACAAATTTCGAGGGACAATATAAATCAGCATCGTCCGCCGTCCTAGAATATATTGTTTCCAGATGATAACTTTAGTTTTAATTATCGTATCGACTACCCACATGGAAGTACAGGTCAAGTTCGAATTTTTGGGTTCGGTCCATCCATTATTGCCGTAGTTATGTTCAGTGTCGACTAAGAATTTGCCTATTATTTTGGTTTCCGGGTGATAACTTTAGTTTTAGTTATCTGATTGTTTTCAAATTTGGTATATGGATTACTCATATGAAAATACAGGTCAAGTTCAAATTATGTCCGCATATTGTTACAAGGGTTGTTTTGTTTGTTTCAGAAACTTAGGCCAAATTTAACAAAGAAATATAAGGTCTTTGATAGAACTGAAACTAGACATCCCAAGACCTTGTATAGTTTAACCCTTTACCCAACAGAATGGCCCTGTGCCAATGCATTCTCATATATATGCGAGTCGACCATAGGTCGCCTCGCATATATAAGAGAATGCATTGGCTTAACACACTAACAATTATAAAATTGTTAAAGAATGTAAGAAAAAATGGTAAAAAGTGTTAAAAAAAAGGTTTTTTTTTAGGCCAATGCATTCTCTTATATATGCGAGGCGACCTATGGTCGACTCGCATATATAAGAGAATGCATTGGCACAGGGCTAACTGTAACTATCACAATGTGGCCAAGGAGCCGGTTCCAATGATATCCATATTTGTATGGTTCTATTGAGACAGACCGAAGATATTTTAGGCTGTTGAAGCTTTATTTGGGCGTTTTTGGCCGGTTTGTTGGGTAAAGGGTTAATCCATGAACATAGAAACATGTATATGCGCCTTTTTAGTGATATATCAGTGACACTTCTTCCATTATGTTCCTTGCCCCTCGGCCATCGTAACATAATTATTAATATGTATAAGATTGTTTTTCCTTTCATCGTCTAGACTCCAAAAACAGGAAGCCTGCGAAGAGACATAACAGTATGTTGTCTTGGCTGTTTGTTCGTTTTGGATTTTGATTTGAATACTAACTGTCCACCTGATAATAGCGGGGGGGGGGGGGGGAGATTAGATTATACAACGGCAAACTTCTAACTTGGGTCGCTACTGACTGTCAGCTGATTCACATGAACGACAGACATTCATGTTTTGTAGAAACTGGTTTAGATCATTTAGAGTTCAGACAGAGTTCAAACTTCATCTTGTATCAAACGTGATAAACAATGCACGTAAAAGGTAAGCTGCTCTGGTGCAGCATTATAGACCCTGTACATTCTCGTATATATGCGACTCTCCCCTCGCATATATAAGAGAATGTACTGGCTTACAAGGTCAAGGTAAATATTGTGAGGCCATAGCATTATCTTATATGCAAAGGGGAACGTAGTTCTGACGATGTTTTCTATGGAGTGGTATGGTCGATTTGCTTAAAATTTTCGGAGATGTTAGTAGAATGTTACATTCCTCCAGTTATCATAGAGCCTGAATACTAACTTATCAGTTTCACGCACCCGAACAAGTACATAATATATCTTTAAGGGAGTCGGTTGTGATTGTGAGATACTGAGTAAAATCACACACAGCAACCCTGATAATTAGGAAAAATGTCCTAGGCAAAACAAATGCCTAGGAGAAATATTTCTCCTAGGCAAAAACAGCATTCTCTTAGGCTTTTTTTTTAACTAACTAAATGTACTTAAAATGATTAACAAATAACATTCATTGACATATTGAATGATGATTGAATAGATTCAGTGAATATTTCTGTTAAGTTTCCACATTTTGAAATACTCAGTTACCTATTTCTTGATTTTCTGCATTCAAAGGCACACCCTTTCATTAGTTTCACAGTTTAGTACAGCTATGATCTATGCACAATTAACGGCCTTGACACCGACCGATTACCGAGTGTCTCTAATTTCTAAAATCACTGAATCATTGGGAATACAATTACGATTTTTCGGTTGGATCACGCTTTATTTCCATCAAGCCAAAATACACGATTAAAAATATATTTGCACACTATAAAATGGTGCTCTCTGGTGCTCTCGGATAATTTTGTCGCCAAATATATTCAGTAACATCAGTGAATTTAAGAGAATACGCATGGACAGAATTGTTTGAGGTCTGTTCGATTTGCGGTCTCACGGTTACTGCGTATATAAAACATGGAATACCACAAAGACGGAAACGGAACTAAAACAAAGTTTAAATCAGGATTATAAATTTTGATATCTATCTATATACTTTAATATTTATCCATCTATACTATAGTAACTATACATGCTAGCCATAAAAACTTCAAATACTATTATATTAAACCAGCATACACATCGCCAATATGCACCATATTTCTTTCTGGTTTGCGTTCCCGAAATTGGAAATCTCATAATTGTTTTCTGCACGGTAACACATTTGACTTAATAAACTTGGGGGTTGGGCAGCTCGTGGTGACAATATACCTGGTAGTTATCGTTGCCTAGTGTCTGTTTATCATTTCTTCAGATAATGTCCTCGGCTATTTTTTAGCCGAGGATAATAAATTTTTCCTCGGCAAAACGGTCGGCTTTGCCGATAGCCGACCGCTAATAATCAGGGTTGCACAGTTTGCAGTTTTGTGATTGACACATATTAATTTCTGCTAAGTTGCCCTGTCGTTCAACTTATTGGCATACGTTTTGCATTCATACGGGTTTATCATGCAGTGCTTTTGTGCAGCCCAAGTTTGATGTTTGCCGTTTTACAATCTAAGGCCAAAAAAAAAAGAGTTTTGGTTCTCGGGCAATTTATTTTTCAAATCAATGAGGGAGGGAGGGAGGGTTTTATTTTTATTTTTTTATGCGCATAGTAAGCATGGACAAAGATACCTTCCTCTGTTTAGTAATAACCAGAAATGTAGAGGGAACTGTTATGCATATAAACTCATTTAATCTTATATAAAAATGACATTGTACTACCAGTGTATGACTGGGATTACCTAACATTATATAATGCCCCTGACATTAACTACTGTTATTGTTGTCTAAAAACTGATACCTCCCAGTTCTAATATGTGATCCTGAATTTAGTTCTGTGCCTTTCAATTGTATAAAGTTACAATTAGTGTAAGTTAGTTCACAATGGCTAATTGTAAGAAGAGCATGAGGGTCAGCTTATCATTTTCTTAATTGTAGTCATCTACTTCATGTTGTAAGCCTGCAAGTCACTTTTTAACACATTACATGTTAGAGCTCAATGCCCACTATGATTCAACACATATTTGCTATGAACATGTTTATTAAATTAAATTAAAAAGTGATAGCGGGAGATTGACACGAACCCGGTCTGACATTAGTGGCATGAGATTTGTGATCCACTAATCTGTATGTTTGTGGGGCTCATTATAACTGTCAATGCACGGAATACTTTTTTACATTTTCAGTGCCAAGTCCAATTTTTGTATCAACCCATATTTCCGTGATCATTTTCAAATTTATTGATTATAATAATGTGGTATATTGATGGAAAGAGCTCTTAGAGCTCTTTCCATCAATGTATCACATTATTATAATCAAATAAATTTGAAAAATGATCAAGGAAATATGGGTTTATACAAAAATCCGACTTGGCACTGAATGGGTTAAAACAATTGGCTGTCACACACTTTGCGATTAGGTTATTTTCCGATAACCTTAATTTACTTTCCCGCTACAGAAATGACAGCAGCGCCGAGTGACCATGCCTATATCGTGTGCCTAAACAATGTACATGGAAATTGTTTGATACTTCCTACAATTTAACATGAAATTTCGGTGCTGCATCATAATTCCTTCGGGTATGACTGTATTGACAATAACCGTACTAGATGCTAATATTCAGTGCACCAGTAACCAGACATATCAACAATATGGAACATTTTTTTTTTTTTTTTTTTTAAAACATATTTTATATGTAGTATAATACAAAATGGATTGGGGCACAAGTTACAAAACTTAATGAGCCCCTCTCGGGTATACATCGGTACAAACAATTTGTTTAACAATGGAACATTTGCAAAGAAATGAAACATAGAAATTAGAACTAAGAAGGGTTTGTGCCACCGTGGTCGCATATCAATCCCAGGTGCAACTGCAGCTGTCCAGTGCGTGATCGTGACCAGTTGCGACAAGCAATCAAATACGCTGAATTGCTGATGTGACCTGATCAAACAAAAGTTTTGAGTGACAGCTGTGTCTTTCAACTTCGGAAATAGTCTGAATGTTGTAGGATCGTTATACTTCAAACTTCTACTTTTGGTGGTTCTCTTGTGAAATGACGGATTAAATTATAAGAAATAACTCTTGTTTTCGATTAAGGTTATGAGTTATAACCGAAGAGTTTGAAGATACATTTTCTATAACTGCGCATTGCGCGTTATATAATTATTTCTTAAACAGACTTGTAAGGCGGTATACATAACCTTTTTCCAAATGAGGGACAGAGTCATCAATAAAGTAACAATGCTCATACCAGTATATATCCTAAGATGTAAATGTCAAATTAGGTTCATATTAACTTTGTAAGTCTACCATGACAGATATATACACAGTATAGCTATTAACCCTTTTCCCAACAAACCGGCCAAAACCGGCCAAATAAAGCTTCAACAGCCTAAAATATCTTCGGTCTGTCTCAATATAACCATACAAATATGGGTATCATTGGAACCGGCTCATTGACCACATTGTGATGGTTACAGTTATGCCATGTGCCAATGCATTCTCTTATATATGCGAGTCGACCATAGGTCGCCTCGCATATATAAGAGAATGCATTGGCCTAAAAAAAATCTTTTTTTAACACTTTTTACCATTTTTTCTTACATTCTTTAACAATTTTATAATTTTTAATGTGTTAAGCCAATGCATTCTCTTATATATGCGAGGCGACCTATGGTCGACTCGCATATATAAGAGAATGCATTGGCACAGGGCCCTTCTGTTGGGTAAAGGGTTAAGACCTTTCAAAAATATTCAAACAAGCTTTCAGCTTTCGCCTTCTTCAAGTTTAAAGGTGAAAAGTGTTAAAACAATCCATCGCCATTTCTACAATCACAGACATTTACGGCTATAAGAAAAATATCAGCTATATTATTATATAGTGGTCCGGGAGCAGATGAATAATCCACCTTGTTTCGTTATAATAATACATGCAGTCACATATCATATAAAACTCATATTGTTCACATACTTGAATGGGAAAGACAAATGCAGAATAAGATAAGAAATATTTTTTATTTTATTTTATTTTGTTTATGAAATCAACTTGGGTTGTAACGATTCTGAAGAGTTGTATTTTGATACATTTTAACGGACATATAAACACAATACGCTTATCCCCACAGTTTGATATATTTTGTTGACCACATGCATATGTATAGTTCCTTAGTGGCTGTGAGCAGTAAACAAGCCTTGAAATAGCGTGTCTGTCATTTGCAGAATGAGGTCCCCAGAGGGTGAATTTAGTGATGCTACCCCGCATAGCGGGCTAACATCACCAAGTTCACCCTCTGGGAACCTCATTCTGCTGAGGTGTAAGCAGAATGAGGACCCCAGAGGGTGAATTTAGTGATGCTACCCCACATAGCGGGCTAACACCTCATTCTGCTGAGGTGTAAGCAGAATTAGGTCCCCAGAGGGTGAATTTGGTGATGCTAGCCTGCTATGCGGGGTAGCATCACTAAATTCACCCTCTGGGGACCTCATTCTGCAAATGACGAGGCTTGGCAGTAAATCTAGCATTCAACAGTAGTGCCCAATTAAAACTAAAGGATAAATTCCATTGTTTCAGTCTGTTTAAGTGTAGCTATGGAATGGTATGCTATTAGAAATGAGAAATGAAATTATCATTATACATGGCCACCATTTTCAATAACTTTTTAATACCATTCTTCACTGCGGGTTAAAATTTCAATAATCCTTTAATTCTAAAGTGAATCGCAATATGCATATCATATCATGTGTGTCGGTACAGCCCGAAATTCAAATTTGTACCTATAAAAGTCCAGATTGTCTGTAAACATACCAGGTTGTTGATTGATACCCTGTGTGCTGTGTGTTTGCTGACATATCTTGCTTTAGCTAACTAACCCAGCTGTTGCTGAATTTGTCAAGTGTGCAGACGGAAGCTGCGCTGGTGCAACATTGAAGATCCTGTGCCACTGCATTCTCTTACATATTCGAGTCTCCCATAGGGAGCCTCACATATATAAGAGAATGCACTGGCTTTACAAGGTCAAGGTAAATGTTATTAGACCAATGTATTCTCTTATATATGCGAGGCTCCCTATGGGATACTCGCATATATAAGAGAATGCACAGGGTTTTCGCAGAAATTTTAGGAAGCTCGAGTCATAAAAGGGTTAGGGTATCCCAAATTTTGAAATGCTGCTTTGGGTAGCTACAATCTCCAAAATATTTATTAGATATAGCTTCTTCAAATCTCCTGAGAAATTATTCAAACTCAAGTTTTATGGGAAGTTTTCCTAATATTTCATTCAAACAAACAAAACTACAAAAAGGAACTACATGTATTGATATACAATTATGATGTCTCTATATTCCATTTTATTAGAGATTACTGGTATGACATATTGAATGTTAAACACATTGTATTAATAAATATGAATTTTAAAACATCTATTTTTCAAGTGGCATGCATTCATGTACTTAACAGACAGTATTTGAAGATCCTGCTTACCCTAATCAATGGTTCCTGCATATGGAAATCAACATTTCAAATTTATTGGTATCTCGCAAATTAGAACCATACTATCTTGACCCATTCAGCACAGCATGCATGGCTTTTTTGCTTCTAAAAGTAGTCAGTTCATGGGATCAATTGGGTGGATTGTCCCAGAGTGACTTCCAGGGCTTACCAGAATGGACTCGGATAATATAAGATAGAGGACAATTTCTAATCTGAGCATAGGCCAAGTATGCAAGTTGACAAGTTAAGCATAGGCCAAGTATGCAAGTTGACAAGTTAAGCATAGGCCAAGTATGCAAGTTAAGCATAGGCCAAGTATGCAAGTTGACAAGTTAAGCATAGGCCAAGTATACAAGTTAAGCATAGGCCAAGTATGCAAGTTAACAAGTTAAGCATAGGCCAAGTATGCAAGTTAACAAGTTAAGCATAGGCCAAGTATGCAAGTTGACAAGTTAAGCATAGGCCAAGTATGCAAGTTAAGCATAGGCCAAGTATGCAAGTTAACAAGTTAAGCATAGGCCAAGTATACAAGTTAAGCATAGGCCAAGTATGCAAGTTAACAAGTTAAGCATAGGCCAAGTATGCAAGTTAACAAGTTAAGCTTAGGCCAAGTATGCAAGTTAACAAGTTAAGCCTGCAAATAGTGTGTCTGTCATTTGCAGAATGAGATCCACAGAGGGTGAATTTACCTCTGGGAACCTCATTCTGCTTAGGCCTCAACTGCTATGGGAGACCTATGATCAGATTGAAATTGAAATTGGTGATGTTCATCCATTAGTCACCTGGATAGTGCATTTTATCTTAAGGAAAAAGGGGGATATAGAAACTTCCCAGAAAGGAAAAGTAACTAGACATTTCCCAGCAGATGAGGCCTAATCAGAAAGCATCCCCAGAGGGTGAATTTGGTGATTTTAGCCCACTGTGCCGGATAGCGTCACTAAATTCACCCTCTGGGGACCTCATTCTGCAAATGACAGACACACTATTTTCAGGCTTTCAAGTTGAACCGTTGATTCTCGAATGTAATTACTCATTCAGTTTATTAACCGGTACATTCCTGGTAAAGGGTTGAGAAGAAGGGAGAGTTTAGGTATGTGTTGATATATATTTTTTACAGTAAACATCACCTATAATTCTATATCCTTCATGAACTGATCAGTGTTATGTACATCAGACAAGGTCACGAAACTCTTTGACCTTCCTTGCTGTCTCTCGCTGTTCCATTTCGACAACTGAGACACCTGATCCATTTCAATGTCGCCCCGATTAGACGAAGCCGATGTTGGAGCACTTCTGCTTTTACGACAAACTATCATATCTTTTTTGTGAAGTCGCTTGGACTTCGGTCCACTGAATTGTGAACATCCCGTGTTAGATTTTGATGTCGGCGGCTCCGTACTGATACCGCTGTCATTAAAAGCACTATGACTACTGTTAGTCCTTTGCAAGACGGCCTGGTCGCCACTCTGTCCTTTGTTCGAAATGACCTTTGTGTACTCCTTGAGGTCATCTTCATGAAGAACTTCCTGTAGGTTATTTTTAGATCCAGAAACTACAGAAGTTTTTGATTCGCTTACGCTCGTGATATCGAAAGCAGCATCAGCTTTTATTCGTATTTTACGTATTTTAGGAGTATAATTTTTTCTCGTTAGTTTCTTGTATATGAAGTACATTAGTATGTTGAGCATAAGAAGACCGAACAGAAAGCTTCCAATGAGAATTGCTGTTAGTGTTTGTGCTGGAGTCGCTTGTGTTATCACGCTCGAGGTCGTCGTATTCATCTTATCAGCAGCTGAAATGAAGGAGATCGTAGTTAATGCATCCCTCCACAGCTGTCAATCAAATAATCATTAGCAGATATATTCAACCAATCAGCAATTGAGCCACTGGTTTATTGCCTTGAAAATTCAGACTATTTGTGCATACTTTCAGCGTTAACCTGTGATGTGCGTTTTTACAGTTTCTCGGTTTTCTTTTCGTTTTATTTCAAAACCAAACCACAACCGATATATTCTATGAAACCTATTCTTCCTGTTTCAATTAACCGAGAACACTGGTCGCTGAACGTTGTAAGACATACGGTTAGCAATTGTGCTCTTGTCAGTTGCTATTTGCCACCATTAATACTAGTAGCAGTTTCAATTTGGAACATATACCATCTGCTCTATGCGTATAGTCATTGGTGTATTAAGTAAAACCATACCGAAACCGAAAAGAAATTTTAGAACTGCACATCACTGGTGCGAACTCTTTCTATATCTGTTTGTCCTTCTGTCCGTCCGGCCACTCTCACCAAAGCTACATTATAGGGTATGAAGTCAAGAATAAGGTACAGTAATGCCCTAAATAATTGACTCCTTAACCACAGCAGAATTATGGGTAATTTTTCAGGACTTAGTCGTAATTTTGGCTTGTTGCCATGCAGCGGAAAAATCCTGAAATATTACCCATAATTCTGCTGTGGTTATAGGAGTCGATTATTTAGGGTATTACTGTATGTATGTGGGTGATTTTGAATTGTGGGTGATTTCCAGAATGCTATTTTTCAACTCTATTATATTAAGTATAGTGTGGTTTTAAAGTATCCTGTGGTGTTTGGGCAAAAATAACTTTCTCAGCCCAAAAGAAAAATTAGACATAGGTCGCCTCGCATATATAAGAGAATGCATTGGCCTAAAAAAAATCTTTTTTTAACACTTTTTACCATTTTTTCTTACATTCTTTAAAATTAATTTTTAATGTGTTAAGCCAATGCATTCTCTTATATATGCGAGGCGACCTATGGTCGACTCGCATATATAAGAGAATGCATTGGCACAGGGCCCTTCTGTTGGGTAAAGGGTTAAAATGTCTTTATTATATACCTGTTCATCAAGAAGTTCTTACAAGTACTTAAATTTTAGTTCCAGAAAAGAGCATAAATGTGGGAAAGTGACTACAAATATAGCATAAAATAACTGAAATTTCAAATAGCAAATTTTGTGCAAAAATGCCAAGACAGCCCCGAATTGTTATGAATATATAGTACAAGCAACCAAAAATATACCAAATCTGTATCAACAGTTGTCTTTCTGCATTACCATTATTGGCGTCTCAATTGCTATTGAAGCATCTATTATAAATATCCCGATAATCTCGCACAATGCAAACACCATCTGGGGTACCATTTCCGGGTGCCATAGAAACATTGTTAGTATATAGATTTCTCACTCAAACTATTTACTCTTCAACCATACTTAATGGCCTCTTAAATCTAAATAACATTATAAAATGCTGAGCGTATTGACCGTCGAGGAATAAGAACTATCATCATGTACGTGATGCATGCAATTATTATCCATTTGGTTTTAACATAACCCTTTATTTACTAAGTGGATGCTCCCGCCCATTTATAAAAGTATACATGGGATAAAAAATTATAAAAATTGTTAAAGAATGTAAGAGAAAAGGATAAAAAATGATAAACAAAATGATAAAAATTGTTATAGAATGTAAGGAAAATTGATAAAAATTATAAATTATAAAATTATAAAAAAAATTGTTAGGCCAATGCATTCTCTTATATATGCGAGGCGTTCTATGGTCTACTCGCGTTTACAAGAGAATGCATTGGCACAGAGTCTTTAATGTTGCATCAGCATAGCTCCTGTCATGAAAGGGTTAAAAATAGATTGACTTTCTTTATATTTTCATCATTTATAACTCTCCAATAATGAGATTTCACATGTTAAAACCAATGTTATGCACAAACTAACATTCTGTTAACATTCTCGAAGCAGCAATGCTCTCTATTAAATACTCATTCGAGCCTGGCACTAGTTCAGATCATGTACTTTTTATGGCAGTTAATCATTTGCTGCAATTGCATTAATTTGTTATACTTGCTGAGAAAGCTGTTCCGAATATTTTCTTTCTAAACTATGGTTAGAGTCACCTTTTTTACATTTTTATTGTTATATAATATGCCAGATGTGGTCTTCAGATAGCATAGATTCCTTCATATGGTGCATGAGCTTAACAATTAGGTATTTTTTTGTGTAGGTCCATCTAAATGTTCCACATCCTGAGATAGCTCAGGTGTGGAAACCGCTTAACCCTTTACCCAACAGGAGGGCCCTGTGCCAATGCATTCTCTTATATATGCGAGTCGACCATAGGTCGCCTCGCATACATAAGAGAATGCATTGGCTTAACACATTAAAAATTATAAAATTGTTAAAGAATGTAAGAAAAAATGGTAAAAAAAGATTTTTTTTAGGCCAATGCATTCTCTTATATATGCGAGGCGACCTATGGTCGACTCGCATATATAAGAGAATGCATTGGCACAGGGCATAACTGTAACTATCACAATGTGGTCAAGGAGCCGGTTCCAATGATATCCATATTTGTATGGTTCTATTGAGACAGACCGAAGATATTTTAGGCTGTTGAAGCTTTATTTGGGCGTTTTTGGCCGGTTTGTTGGGTAAAGGGTTAACTATTTCAGTGCCAGGGGCCGATCACATCGTCCCTAATTTGGAGTGAAAAAAAACTAAAAAAAATTGTTTTTTTGGGTTGAATTTTTTTTGGGTATGCTTCAGCATACTATATTGAAATTTAAAACAAACTGGATAAGACCTTAGGGGCATGTTATAACTCAAAACTATCACCAAGTATTCATAGTAATAATTTTTATGCCCATGAAAAACGTAAGATTCCCTGGTTCTAAACCTACAAAATAAGTCTGGCACTGAAAGATTTAATTAAAGAATATAAGAAAAAATTATTAAAATTGTTAAAATAATAACAAATGATGAAAAATTGTCAGGCCAATGCATTCTCTTATATACCTATGGCCGACTCGCATATATAAGAGAATGCATTGGCACAGGGTATATGGGTTGATACAAAAATCGGAATTGGCACTCAAACCTTCTATACTGGTTGGATTCTCTCATCAGTTATAAAAGTATACATTGATCTGTTATTCATTTGAAGTGATGCTCATTAAATATTATAAAGTTATTATAAAATGTTGTGTACGGTATGTGTTTTTCTGGTACTAGTCCAGGTTGTGGTGAAAAGTCATATTGGACTAGACATTCAGTCGTGAGTCCAATATATCTTTTCACCACAATCTAGACGTGTACAAGAAAAACATATATTGCATGTACACAACATTGTATAATGACATTTTTATTATCCATCGTATGTTTATCCAAATTTTGGGAATAAATCTTTTGTGTTTATTTTTGGTATATGTCGGCACTTGATTCTCTATAAAGGCCTGTATTTGATCATTTGAAAGCATGATTTGGAACAGTAAACACGGATATAAAAAAAACTCAATGTGGAAGTGAAACGTCTGCTAAATCCACCAGAGCATTGAGTGCGCATCACAATTTCCCCGATTCATTTGGCAATATCGTTACTTCGTGATGTCACAGATTCCCGATAATTTTTAAAAAGTCATATTGGACTCGATTCGAGTCCAATATGACTTTCGGGAGTCCAATATAACTTTTACCCTGATTATCATGTAACGACGTTTGCCCAATCAGAAATAGTGTTAGTTAAGGGATGATAATATTATATGAGACAGACACAGATAATACAAGTGCAGTAGGATTCCTATTTATTGCTTGACAACATTCAAGCCTTGAAATAGTCTGTCTGTCATTTGCAGAATGAGGTCCCCAGAGGGTGAACTTGGTGATGCTAGCCCACTGTGCGGGGGTAGCGTCACTAAATTCACCCTCTGGGGACCTCATTCTGCAAATGACAGACACTATTTGCAGGCTTAAACTTATCACCTGAACACATTTCCTAAGGTAACTACTCATCAATGATTATTTAGTTAAGAAATTGTCAACTATGAGAATGACTTATAATTTTATGAGTAGAAATTAGTGCAAAATATTTCTAACTATGAGAATGGCTTATAATTTTATGAGTTGAAATTAGTGCAAAATATTTCTAACTATGAGAATGGCTTATAATTTTATGAGTAGAAATTAGTGCAAAATATTTCCAACTGTAGTTGTTCACATTACGAATTGTGATGAAATTACAAGAGACAGGGTTCATACGCGGGTCTGGAATCCTGGAAAAGTTATGGAATTCGAAAATTTGATTTCCATACCCTGGAAAATGGGACCTTTTCTCACCCAGTTATGGAGAAGGTCTTGAAAAGTCATGGAATAATATTTAATATCAGTGCTGATTACTTAATACATGATGTATAAATGACTGGCATTTGTTCAGGGATAATATATCACTGCAGCAAACATGGGGGAGGCCACGGTGATCAACCATGAAAACATATAAAAGCGTAGACTTTATGGATGGTAAACACAATAGCTACTCATCTTCCTATAATTAGAACAATAATTCCAGTGACCTTTTCAAAATAAGGAAATTGTAAAGTCTTTCCCAATTTTTTTTTCAAATTCCCTGATGTGACGTATGGGAAAGTTATTGAATTTGTTCATTGAAAAGTCTCGAAAAAATGATCAGGAAGTCTGGAAAAGGTATGGAAAAGTTATGGAATTTTGTTCAAAGGTCGATGTATGAACCATGAGAGACATATACCGGTACTTGTAAGAAAAATATGCGAACTTTGTTGAGTTGGTTAAATTACTCATCTATTCTTCATATAAATAAGATTGTAACACCTTTTTGACTTGTGAAATTTTAAAAATACAAATAACCTTTTTTGTCATCATTGTGTTCATTTTCATGTAAACTCAACTTTAGAACACTGTAATCGATCCACCTGGAACAGGGTTGATCCCGAACAAACACAACATAATACCATAATCCTATAATCCCATTGGAATGGATTAGGCAAGTTGCTGCTTCATGATGTATATCTTCTCCTATACAACATTGTGGTCACACATGTAGATAACGTGCAATAAATATCACGTACAGGAAAGCTGCAAAAGTGAACAGTATATTGTCTCATCATTGTGTTAATACTTTCATGACGGGAGTTGCGCTGGTGGAACATTAAAGACCCTGTGTCAGTGCATTATCTTATGTATGTGAGTTTCCCATAGGGAGCCTCGCATATACAAGAGAATGCACTGTTAAGAGAGAAAGAGATGATTTTTATTGGCAATAGAGAATACATAATATACATTAAAAATAAAGCATGGCGATACAATAAAATGGATTTAGATATTTGTCTTATAAACCAGTTTCTTGCCCATTTATAAAATTGTTAGGCCGATGTATTCTCTTATATATGCGAGGCTTCCTATGGGAGACTCGTATATATAATAGAATGCATTGGCACAGGGTTTTCACAACATTTCAGAAAGCTCCAGACTTGGAAGAGTTAATTTTCGTGTAAACTCAACTTTAGAACACTGTAATCGATCCACTTGGAACAGGGTTGATCCAGAACAAACACAACATAATACCATAATGCTATAATCCCATTGGAATGGATTAGGCAACTTAGTGCTTCATGATGAATATCTTTTCCTATACAACATTGTTGTTACACATGTAGTTAACATGCAACAATTATCACGTACAGGAAAGCTGCAAAAGTGAACATTATATAAAATACACTCACTTACCTCAAGTTCCATCTATATATGAATTGTTTTGTTCTGAACGCTCTGTAAAGTGTTGAAATACAAACTAATACATTTCATTTGCTTCTGTCACCTCATCTTGTTTTCTGCTATTTACCTTCCTCCGTTAATCAATTTCTCTCTTGTGGTGTCTAGCTAGTATCTTCTCACTTGTTCTTTTGGGCTAACTTTCTTTTTGTCGTATCACGTTTGTCTTTTATTTACTTTCCTCCTTGTGACAATTTTGCCAATCAGTTCTCGTTTTTTTCTACCTGTTCTTTACCCAGGTAAACAATATTGGGCTGAACTCTTTGTTTTCTCAGTACAATTTACACCTAATTCAAATGGCTACATAAACAATTGGGCTGATATGGATTAGTTCTGTTTACAGTGGATGTTTATGCACTCTGGTATATTAAAGTCTCCATATAGACAACACTGTCACTTGAAAACCCAGGACATCAATATCTCAAGTTGATGTCCTGGGTTTTCAAGGGACATGCAGTTAAATTCTCAACCTGTCCTCAGACCTGCAGATAGTGAGTCTGTCATTTGAAGAATGAGGTCCCCAGAGGGTGAATTTAGTGCTGCTACCCCACACAGTGGGTTAGGATAACCAAATTCACCATCTGGGAACCTCATTCTGTTTAGGCCTCAACTGCTATGGGAGACCTAGGATAAGATTGAAGTTCCCCAGTTGAAGTTGGTGATGTTCACCCGTTAGTCACCTCGATGATGCATGTTATCTTCTGTAAATTAGGGGATATAGAAACTTCCCAGAAGGGAAAAAGTAACTATAAACAATGTTAATTTGAGACTATAGATACTTCCCAGAAGATGAGGCCTTAGGAAAATGAGGTCCCCAGAGGGTGAATGTGGTGATGCTAGCACGCAGACTTAACACCATCTCTATCAGGGCTGGGGATTCATTCTTTCCCTTTTATTTCCCCAATTTGTGGACTTTTCATAGTTTCAACACAGAGATGTTAGTGAACACTGTCTCTCCCAAGGCATCAATATCTGAAACTGTTATTGTAATTGTGGTAATGTTTTCTTCTCAGCTTTTAATGCAGGGCACCTGAGCATTTAGGGTCATAGCCTTGAAATAGCGTGTCTGTCATTTGCAGAATGAGGTCCCCAGAGGGTGAATTTAGTGATGCTACCCCGCATAGTGGGCTAGCATCACCAAATTCACCCTCTGGGGACCTCATACTGCTTACACCTCAGCAGAATGAGGTTCCCAGAAGGTGAATTTGGTGATGCTAGCCCGCTATGCGGGGTAGCATCACTAAATTCACCCTCTGGGGACCTCATTCTGCAAATGACAGACACGCTATTTCAAGGCTTGATTTAGGGCCATAGTCTTTCTTTACTGCATTGATTCTCCCATTCAGTTATAAAAGTACAGTAATGCCCTAAATAATTGACTCCTTAACCACAGCAGAATTATGGGTAACTTTTCATGATTTAGTCTGAAATATGGCTTGTTGCCATTCATCGGAAAGCTCTCATTGTTGACAGAGAGGCAGAGTGGCACAACCCTGATTTAATATACAGTAATGCTCTAATTAATCGACTCCTTAAACACAGCAGAATTATGGTTTACTTTTCAGGATTTAGTCGGAAATATAGCTTGTTTCCATTCATCGGAAAGCTCTCCCGAGAGCTTTCCGATGAATGGCAACAAGCCATATTTCCTACTAAATCCTGAAAAGTTACCCATAATTCTGCTTTGGTTAAGAGGTAGATTACTTAGGGTATTACTGTACCTTGGTGGAGGCAAGTCTGAGTTTAGTGTGCCTGTTATTTGCAGAATGAGGTCCCCAGAGGGTGAATTTGGTGACTGTACCACATAGCAGGCTAGCATCACTAAATTTACCCTCTGGGGACCCATTCTGCATGGACTCATATATGCTATGGGAGACATAGACTCTGATTGAAGTTCCGAAATGGTGGTTATATAAGCATTCGATGAAATGATAATAATATTTTTTACTTGTTTGATTACAAAGAATATAAATGTTATCATGGCAACATGGCAGATGAGTAAAGGCCTCCTTCAAAGTCTGACATAGTGGGCGTGGCCATGCCACTCGAGTATGTCCGTTTTGCTTTCTGTTTACCCTTTCCACTATACACACTACTGTCTTTCTTTTGCACCGTTGCCATTTCCCGACCGATCTCGCTCATCAGCATCGCTTCCATGATTCCATTGTCAATATTCCCATTCAGAAATCGCGTCGGCTTCTGATTCTCCTTCGCGATCTTTTTCTGTTGTCGATGATAAAGGCAAAACACAATTGGCGCAATCACAAAAATCATTGCGAGAAGCACTCCGAGTACGATTCCAAATGCGGCGCTAGCATGTGGTCCTACATGTTCAGCCGGCACAACATTAGTCGGCCTAGAATTCTCAATTTCCTCAGTTTCTGTTTCAATATCTTTTGAAACTTGAGTTGATTTTTGAACATTTTTGTTACGAGATGTTTCCGAATTTTCTCTGTTTGGGAGACCTTGTTGATTAGGTGTGCTTTCTTGTTCTGGCTTCGCTCCTGTCTGTTTCGCTGCAGTTCCATGTAGTGGTCTCCCATCTGTTGCTTTGCTTTGTGTCGGTCTTTCACCTGTTTGCTTACTCGCGGATGGTCTCGCGATTTGCTTACTCGCTGATGGCTTTCCAGTATTTTTGCTGCTCGATGAAATTGTTTTTGAAGATGGAGAGCCGAATATATCTGTTCCTGTTTTTGAATTTAAAACCGTGTCTTTTGGTTTGTCAGGAACTTTTGCACTTACTTTGCTGTTGAAGATATCTGCACCCGAGAACTTCACATGGTCAAATCCTTTATAAACATCAAGAGGTTTTAAATTGACACTTATTCCGGGGTAACCTCCCATGCCTTCTCCATATGGATTCATCCCGCCTAATTCCGGAATGCCAGGCTGACCTTGAATGAGTTCTCCTTTGGCATTGAAAATCGGTCCTTCATTCTCCATCTCATTCTCAAATTCCATTTCACCCCTGAACTGAACTGGGTACGTTCCATTTCCATCCGGAACCATTTGTGGGTTATATCCACCTTCGAATTCATCAGCTTCGACGCCTGGATATCTTGCCGCTATCTCCGCGAGTAGCGGATTTCGACCATTTTGTGGTATATGGCTTCCGATATATTGGTAACCAACTTGCTTATTCAGATCATATTCCTTCTTCATGAACAGATCGCCTGGTATATCAGCGATGTTGTGAGGTTTTAAGTTTGTCACCCACGGATCCGTCTTATTTTCCTTTCTTCCATCCTTTAATCCACCGTCTTGGATTCCCCCCGGGAGAGTTTGGACTGGAAAAAGAAAGTTTTTCATTTGTTATTAATTATTAATTAAACCTTTCACAGTGCTGGTGCAGCATTATATATCTATTGCTGTGCCAGTGCATTCTCTTATATTAAGTTTCCAGCTGGGAGCCTCGCATATATAAGATAATGCACTGGCTTACAATATCAAGGTAAATATTATTATGGCAATGTCTTCTCTTATATATTCGAGGCTCCCTATCGGCGACTTGCATATATAGGAGAATGCATTGGCACAGAGTTTTTTCCAAATTTCTAGTCATGGAAAGGTTAATAAAGTCATTCAGTTCATAAAGTTGTTCGCAATTGTTTATGTTTGTTTCCATGTCCAAAACTCGTATGCACCCCACTTTTCGTTTCATTTTTTTCCTGCTTTCCAAATTGACTTAAATGTGATGTCACATCTATAAATTATCCTAGGGAACCATAGAGTTGCTGATTATTCTACAAGTATCATACCAATATGGACTGTTTGGCTATTTTTAGTATCTGCATCCTATCTGTGTTATTGTTCAACTTTTAAATTTTAGTGTCCATTGGACCTGTGTTGGAACTATTGAGATGATGGAATACTTTCTAATCCATTGACTATGAGTGAAGTGTACATTTTTCTTCGAATATGGGTGATTTGTATATTTTCCTCTGCATTTTCATCCCAACATCAAAAGAAAATTGTGTATAATAATAATATTTATGCATATACATGTAATAAATATGGTATTTTAACCTCATGGTATCTCAAGTTGAGGAATTATCATCTGATAAAAATTGTAAATGAAAGATGTGTTCAGGGTTCCAGACCTCCAATTACAACAACGACAACATACAAAATCTAATATAACACAAACATTTGCCTTATTCTGCTGAAAATAACAAAATATTTGTCTAAAACATTAAAACAATATGAAATAAATGGATGAAGTTTAATATCAAATAAGATGGAATTTCTCATTCCAAATGAGTTCAGTTATACACCCATTTTAACAAAATGATGATGCAGTTACAGTAATGCTTTAAATAATCGACTCCTTAACCACATCAGAATTATGGGTAATTCTGCTGTGGTTAAGGAGTCGATTATTTAGGGCATTACTGTACATCTTACACCCATCTTACAAAATCATGATGCAGTTATGTTCTTCTTGATGTAAATTTTTATGGTCTTCACCCTTCCATGACTGCAGCTTCATGAAATTTAGCAAAAAACCCTGTGCCTATGCATTCTGTTATATAGGGAGCCTCGCATATAGATGTATAAGAGAATACATTGGCCTAACAATATTTACCTTGACCTTGTAAGCTAGTGCATTCCCTTATATATGTGAGGGTCCCTATGGGAGACTCGCATATATAAGAGAAAGCACTGGCTCATGATCTTTAATGCTGCACCAGCGAAGCTCCCGTAATGGAAGTGTTAAGTTGTAATCAGATACAAGACTTTTAAGAAAATAATTTAATCAGCTTTGAATTCGCCCATCACAGTGTGCGAATTCATACCTGCGAAAAATTTGCTGTGCAAATTTTAATAGGAGTAAGGTACCTTTCTTTCTGGTGGTTGTTGCCGTTGGAGCCTTTGTTGTACTAACAGCATTGGCTTTCTTTACACGATCAATGAATTCCTTGAGAGTCTGTCGTTTTATCCGCCTCAAACTAGAACCCGTTCCGAAGTCGTCTTCGCTGTGAGCAGTCTCCAACAAACAAACAAGCGTCAGAATCACAGATATCCAATGGATAATATTCAAACTAGTCCTCATTTTCGTAGCCTTGATGTGATAAATGTATTCTGTGTATGAGTCCTTTTTGACCAATGAAAACCGTATTTGTCGTATTTTATGTTTTCTCTGTCCTCCGTCTTTCTCAACTATTTTTGAGAACAAAGTTAGTAAAGTATACTTCCTCAGAACAGATTATAACCTCAAAGTGTGAAATATTCCATATTTGAGTTCTCCTGTGCTGATCAGTCTAATATATCTAATATAAAATCCCAGCATCAAAGCTATGTCATTTGGTGATTTCAAAAAGTAATTTTCTGAGCTCAATAATGATATAGATCTTTATTAAAAGATGATATGTGAAAGTGTTGTTCTGTTCTGGATTGTTTTAAGGAATGAGGCCCTGAGGGGATAATATATATGAGGTTAAATGAATCATTGTACAATACAATGTCTTACCTGTTTTACCTGATGCTCGTCAGTGTTTGGCAGGTGAGAATGACGTACCTGTTCAATGATGAGTTAGATATGTGATTGATGGCTCATATGAGACAATACATGAGATAGTTAATAGTGGGTATTATTCACATATCATCACTAGATTTGCATTTATATACGGAAGTTTGATTTTTGAATTCTAATTGATGTACATTTTATACAGTAATGCCCTAAGTAATTGACCCCTTAACCACAGCAGAATTATGGGTAACTTTTCAGGATTTAGTCGGAAATATGGCTTGTTGCCATTCATCGGAAAGCTCTCGGGGAGGGCATTACTGTATAGACAATTAAGCCTGAATTTAGAGTGTCTGACATATGCAGAATGTGGGCCACGGAGGGTGAATTTAGTGACACTATCCCACACAGCGGGCTAGCATCACCAAATTCACCCTCTAGGGACCTCATTCTGCTTTGGCATCAACTGTTATGGGAGACCTGGAATCAGATTGAAGTTGTGCATTTTATCTTCTGCAAATTAGGGGATATAGAAACTGAACAGAAGGAAAAAAGTAACTAAAAACTAAATTTTAATTTGAAACTATATATACTTCCCAGAAGATGAGGCCTAAGCAGAATGAGGTCCCCAGAGGGTGAATTTGGTGATGTCAGACACACTAAATTCAGTCGTGTATAGACATACTCAGTCATAATATTGCATGTAGCTTATACTCTATCAATTTTTTCAAATAATTGGAAATGGAGGGTTTAGGTGCCAATATGAGAGAATTAACTCAAAATTTTGTCTAACCTTTCCATGATCGGAGCTTTCTGAAATTTTGCGAAAACCTTGTGCCTATGCATTCTCTTATATGTGCGAGCCTACCAATGGGTGTACATCACAATATTTACCATTTGGGAACTTCAATATCAGTCTGTGTCTCCCGTAGCAGATGAGGCCATGCAGAATGAGGTGATGCTAGCCCAATATGTGGGATAGCGTCACTAAATTCACCCTCTGACGACCTCTTTCTGCAAATGACAGGCACACTAAACTCAGATTTGTTCCTAATCATGAAATGACCTGTACCTGAGATCTCGCTCGATCAGTCTGGTATTGTTATATACAGTAATGCTCTAAATAATCGACTCTTTAACCACAGCAGAATTATGGGTAACTTTTCAGGATTTAGTCGGAAATATGGCTTGTTGCCATTCATCGGAAAGCTCTCTCCGAGAGCTTTCCGATGAATGGCAACAAGCCATATTTCCGATGAATGGCAACAAACCATATTTCCGACTAAATCCTGAAAAGTTACCCATAATTCTGATGTGGTTAGGAGAGAGCTTTCCGATGAATGGCAACAAGCCATATTTCCGACTAAATCCTGAAAAGTTACCCATAATTCTGCTGTGGTTAAAGAGTCGATTACTTAGAGCATTACTGTACCAGGAACATTTGACCTTTCTAACATGACTGTCTCTGTGTCTGGCCCTGTAGGCCATCGTAACAATTGATTCTTACACTTGGACTTGTAATGCTAATTGGAAGAAAGACCTATGATTATCTATTATTAGGTACTTGAGTAAATGGTATTAATTTCTATAGTAGAATGTAATGTTACTTCCTGGAGAGACTTACAGACAAGCTATCAATAGATACTTAATGTCTGGATTGTTTCCTGGGAAGGTCTGAGTGTGCGTTTGATAATTCCATGAATCTCTACTCTGGCTAACTCCCGTAGAGATCATATTCCACCAGTACAAAACCTCGTTCCGACTCGGGGACAAGCCTCGAGGGCGACTTGTTAGACCTCTTCAAGCCTGAGTTTAGTGTGCCTGTCATTTGCAGAATGAGGCCCCCAGAGGGTGAATTTAGTGATGCTATCCCGCATGGCATGCTAACATCACCAAATTCACCCTCTGGGGACCTCAATCTGCATCGCCTCATATGCTATGGGAGACATACACTCAGATTGAAGTTCCCAAATGGTGAATATTGTGATGTACACCCATTGGGAACCTCGGTTATGTAATGTGTGGTCTGCCAATTAGGTGATATAGAGAAACTAAAATAGAAATAGAACCTATGTGAAGAAGTTTCTATAGAAATTTGATAATAAAGAAACTTTCCAGCAAAGATGAGGCCTAAGCAGAATGAGGTCCCCAGAGGGTGAATTTAGTAGCGGGATAGCATCACTTAAATTCACCCTCTCGGGACCTCATTCTGCATCGCCTCATATATGCTATGGGAGACAATTATACACTCAGATTGAAGTTCCCAATATAATAAATTGATAATAAAGAAACTTTCCAGCGAAGATGAGGCCTAAGCAGAATTAGGTCCCCAGAGGGTGAATTTAGTAGCGGGATAGCATCACTTAAATTCACCCTCTGAGGACCTCATTCTGCAAATGACAGACAAACTAAAGTCAGGTCTCACAAGCAAGTCTGAGATGCCATCATCGTCTAGCCCAGACTGTGATGACCGTATCCACTGTATTGATGTAACATAGTTGTTTTGAAAGTGATGTTGCTTGTTTCATGCACGGTGTGGGTCTTGGTAGTAATGATACTGGTTTGTGTTTGGCATTGATAAAGCATAAATATACATGTATACATATGTATATTTAACCCTTTACCCAACAGAAGGGCCCTGTGCCAATGCATTCTCTTATATATGCGAGTCGACCATAGGTCGCCTCGCATATATAAGAGAATGCATTGGCTTAACACATTAAAAATTATAAAAAATATTTTAGGCCAATGCATTCTCTTATATATGCGAGGCGACCTATGGTCGACTCGCATATATAAGAGAATGCATTGGCACATGGCATAACTGTAACTATCACAATGTGGTCAAGGAGCCGGTTCCAATGATATCCATATTTGTATGGTTCTATTGAGACAGACCGAAGATATTTTAGGCTGTTGAAGCTTTATTTGGCCGGTTTTGGCCGGTTTGTTGGGTAAAGGGTTAAAGTATATTTACTGATTATAGTGATGCTATGAATCTCTACACATAACTCATGACTCATAATGGTTTTATAAATGGGCTCTGATTATTACTTATTGGATCATAGAAGTGTGATGTTGCATAATACTTATTGGATCATAGAAGTGTGATGTTGGGGGGTATAATACTTATTGGATCATAGAAGTGTGATGTTGGGGGGTATAATACTTATTGGATCATAGAAGTGTGATGTTGGGGGGTATAATACTTATTGGGTCATAGAAGTGTGATGTTGGGGGGTATAATACTTATTGGATCATAGAAGTGTGATGTTGGGTCATAGAAGTGTGATGTTGGGGGGTATAATACTTATTGGATCATAGAAGTGTGATGTTGGGGGGTATAATACTTATTGGATCATAGAAGTGTGATGTTGGGGGGTATAATACTTATTGGATCATAGAAGTGTGATGTTGGGGGGTATAATACTTATTGGGTCATAGAAGTGTGATGTTGGGGGGTATAATACTTATTGGATCATAGAAGTGTGATGTTGGGTCATAGAAGTGTGATGTTGGGGGGTATAATACTTATTGGGTCATAGAAGTGTGATGTTGGGGGGTATAATACTTATTGGTTCATAGAAGTGTGATGTTGGGTCATAGAAGTGTGATGTTGGGTGGTATAATACTTATTGGGTCATAGAAGTGTGATGTTGGGGGGTATATAATACTTATTGGATCATATAAGTGTGATGTTGGGTCATAGAAGTGTGATGTTGGGGGGTATAATACTTATTGGATCATAGAAGTGTGATGTTGGGTGGTATAATACTTATTGGATCATAGAAGTGTGATGTTGGGGGTATAAAACTTATTGGATCATAGAAGTGTGATGTTGGGTGGTATAATACTTATTGGATCATAGAAGTGTGATGTTGGGGGGTATAATACTTATTGGATCATAGAAGTGTGATGTTGGGGGGTATAATACTTATTGGATCATAGAAGTGTGATGGTGGGGGGTATAATACTTATTGTATCCTAGAAGTGTGATGTTGGGGGGTATAATACTTATTGGATCATAGAAGTGTGATGTTGGGTGGTATAATACTTATTGGGTCATAGAAGTATGATGTTGGGGGGTATAATACTTATTGGGTCATAGAAGTGTGATGTTGGGTGGTATAATACTTATTGGATCATAGAAGTGTTATGTTGGGGGGTATAATACTTATTGGATCATAGAAGTGTGATGTTGGGGGGTATAATACTTATTGGATCATAGAAGTGTGATGTTGGGGGGTATAATACTTATTGGATCATAGAAGTGTGATGTTGGGTCATAGAAGTGTGATGTTGGGTGGTATAATACTTATTGGGTCATAGAAGTGTGATGTTGGGGGGTATAATACTTATTGGATCATAGAAGTGTGATGTTGGGGGGTATAATACTTATTGGATCATAGAAGTGTGATGTTGGGGGGTATAATACTTATTGGATCATAGAAGTGTGATGTTGGGTCATAGAAGTGTGATGTTGGGGGGTATAATACTTATTGGATCATAGAAGTGTGATGTTGGGTCATAGAAGTGTGATGTTGGGGGGTATAATACTTATTGGATCATAGAAGTGTGATGTTGGGTCATAGAAGTGTGATGTTGGGGGGTATAATACTTATTGGATCATAGAAGTGTGATGTTGGGGGGGGGGGGGGGGGTATAATACTTATTGGATCATAGAAGTGTGATGGGGGGGGGGGGGTATAATACTTATTGGATCATAGAAGTGTGATGTTGGGGGGGTATAACACTTATTGGATCATAGAAGTGTGATGTTGGGGGGTATAATACTTATTGGATCATAGAAGTGTGATGTTGGGTCATAGAAGTGTGATGTTGGGGGGTATAATACTTATTGGATCATAGAAGTGTGATGTTGGGTCATAGAAGTGTGATGTTGGGGGGTATAATACTTATTGGATCATAGAAGTGTGATGTTGGGGGGGGGGGGGGGGGTATAATACTTATTGGATCATAGAAGTGTGATGTTGGGGGGTATAATACTTATTGGATCATAGAAGTGTGATGTTGGGGGGTATAATACTTATTGGATCATAGAAGTGTGATGTTGGGGGGTATAATACTTATTGTATCATAGAAGTGTGATGTTGGGGGGTATAATACTTATTGGATCATAGAAGTGTGATGTTGGGGGGTATAATACTTATTGGATCATAGAAGTGTGATGTTGGGGGGTATAATACTTATTGGATCATAGAAGTGTGATGTTGGGGGGTATAATACTTATTGGATCATAGAAGTGTGATGTTGGGGGGGTATAATACTTATTGGATCATAGAAGTGTGATGTTGGGGGGTATAATACTTATTGGATCATAGAAGTGTGATGTTGGGGGGTATAATACTTATTGGGTCATAGAAGTGTGATGTTGGGGGGTATAATACTTATTGGATCATAGAAGTGTGATGTTGGGTCATAGAAGTGTGATGTTGGGTGGTATAATACTTATTGGATCATAGAAGTGTGATGTTGGGGGGGTATAATACTTATTGGATCATAGAAGTGTGATGTTGGGGGGTATAGTACTTATTGGATCATAGAAGTGTGATGTTGGGGGTATAAATTGAACTTCGACCTTTGTTTCTTCTCCCTGTAATCGTAGCTTGTTACTAATTGTGATTCTGTTCATTTATCATTTGCTGATGATCATCGAATTAACGCTATAAAATTCCAGTACGGATAGAGGCAATTTTTGTCATATCGGAGACTATATATTTCATGTATATTTAAAACATACTAAAAGAAAGCCCCCAACCCCCAAGATACCAGGACATTATTGTCATTATGTTGTATTTTATCCAGGCTGCTCCCTCAGCTACAGTTCTGACTCCTGACAGGGAACTTTATAACATTGAACAAACACGGCAAGGAATATATTTCTTTGTTTATATTTGTTCCTTGATAATCTACTTGAAATTATGGGGTGGTCCCAGCGTGAAATTGCATGCTTTTTACTGACTTTAGTGAGCTGGTATCGCATAAAACATTGAGATTAAATACACTGGAGAAATTTCATGATTGTATTAATAAAGTGACACAACTTAAAATCGCCCACAAAGTCACTTAACTGATCTAATCTTGAGCTAGATTTTTTGCCTACTGATAAATAAACTATTAAGAAACCAGAAGCAGCAGGTATTAACCCTTTACCCAACAGAACGGCCCTGTGCCAATGCATTCTCTTATATATGCGAGTCGACCATAGGTCGCCTCGCATATATAAGAGAATGCATTGGCTTAACACATTAAAAATTATAAAATTGTTAAAGAATGTAAGAAAAAATGGTAAAAAGTGTTAAAAAAAGATTTTTTTTAGGCCAATGCATTCTCTTATATATGTGAGGCGACCTATGGTCGACTCGCATATATAAGAGAATGCATTGGCACAGGGCATAACTGTAACTATCACAATGTGGTCAAGGAGCCGGTTCCAATGATATCCATATTTGTATGGTTCTATTGAGACAGACCGAAGATATTTTAGGGCTGTTGAAGCTTTATTCGGCCGGTTTTGGCCATTTTGTTGGGTAAAGGGTTAACAAAGAAATATATTCCCCGTGTTATTTTTTGACTTTATAAGGTTCCCTGTCAAAAATTCAAAAAGTTACCTGGTTTTGAACTGGTGGAATATGATCTCTTGACTCTATGAGCGTTAGCCAGAGTAGAGATTCATGGCATGATCTAAGTACAGCTATGATACAGAAGTTAAGTGTACTTCTAATTAGGAATTATCAATATGTTACTAGGAATATTAAACTCACCGAAATATATTTATTAGCATGTCTACTCAGTTTGTAAATTTGAAGTCCAGAATGTTGATATATTTGTGGTCCAAGTTACTGTATTCACCATGCATTGGATGAATGCTCAGATGCTAAAATTGTTTACAAGTACTTAGAAATAATAGAAATCTCATGCTTTACCTGAAAAATGGGAACAGCTAGCTACCGGTAGTACATGAGTATTAATCTTTCGACAATAAATGATCATTTTTCATTTGAAATATTTTTTTCAATTGGATAACTAATGATAAATTTGTTTATTTTAAAACTGCCGTGTTGGTTGTCATAATATAATTTAATATTTACAGTAATGCTCTAATTAATCGACTCCTTAACCACAGCAGAATTATGGGTAACTTTTATGGGAATTATGCTGTGGTTAAGGAGTCGATTAATTAGAGCATTACTGTATATATATGTAGTAAAATGAAATGTAATGAAAAATTAATTAATTACAGTCTGTTGTCTCTCTAAACATCGATACAGCACAAAATAAATGGATAGGAAATTTAATATAAAATAAAATAGTGTCTGTGAGATAGCAATTCTCGTTCCAAAAACTTTTTCTATCTGTCTATACATGTACTCTGAGAATCTAAACAGAACGTAAAAAGCTTCTGTCAAAATGGGTCTTGAGCCCTGGATATATGTATTTAATATAGATAAACAATTTAGATATGGTAGAGTCAATGTGTGAGGTTAACAGATAGCTGTTGATAATATTATTGGAGTATTGTAGCAGAGGTTGGGAACATTTATTTTCTTGGAACAATCAGTCATAGCCTTACAGGTACCCAAATATTTTGGGGGTGGGGGGCTGAGATGTTGTGCCCAAATTTCTTTACATAATATATTCATGGTTGTCACAGTTTTTGTAGAATATACCTTGTATTATACACAGACATATTAACTAAATTGATTTAAATTAAATATGTATATTCACTCAGATATGTGAAAAATACTGTAATTTCGCCCTGAAATACCATTCAATTTGCCCAAAAAATGCTCGAATTTGATCATAAATATCTCCAAAGTGCCCAAATTTTGAGCTTTCAAAATGTTTGGGTGGGGGGGGGGGGGGGGGGGGGGAGGCTGCAGCCCTCCTACCCCCCCCCCCCCCCCCCCCCCCCCCCCCCCCCCCCCCCCCCCCCCCCCGGCCTGTATGACTGAACAACCTCCTTGTTTCCCTATTTAAACCTGTTGAACTCTCACTTCCAGTTTGGGATTTGTCATACTGGGAGTCTATGGTTTCTATGCATACAGGAGTGTGAATTCCTAGTGAAATTAATAACCATCTGATTTCAGTTTTGAAATTTCAAAGCCATTGTTTATTGGAATGATAAAATGTTTCGTTATTTTGTAGGTCTCAGGAGAGAAAGCTAGTAAGCTGAGTTTGGTTGATTTAGCGGGAAGTGAGAGAGCTCAGAAGACAGGTGCTGTCGGTGATCGACTCAAAGAAGGCAGCAACATTAATAAGTAAGATATTAATCCTCGAAAATAGGTCAGAAAAGGCAGTGTATGTAATCCTTGAAAATGGGTGGAAATTAGTAATATACACCTTATAGACACCCTAGGTCATAAAAAAAAATATTATACAATATAAATAAACCCTTTCATGACTGTAGCTGCGCTGGTGCACCATTAAAGATCCTGTGCCAGTGCATTCTCTAATATATGTGAGTCTCCCATAGGGAGTATATATGTGAGTCTTTATAGGGAGCCTCACATAATATAAGAGAATGCACTGGCTTACAAGGTCAAGTTAAATATTGTTAGGCCAATGTATTCTCTTATATATGTGAGTCTCCCTATGGGAGACTTGCTTATATAAGAGAATGCATTGGCACAGGATATTTAATGCTGCACCAGCACAGTTCCCATCATGAGAGGGTTAAGCTAATGCATTGGCATAGTGTTTTGGCAAAATTTCAGGAAGCTTCAGTCGTGGAAGGGTTAAACTATGATTTAAGATAATAAGGTCATTATCATCCTCGGAAAAGAGAGCAAATTTGTGTTTGCTGCGGGATAGCGTCACTAAAAATTCACACTCTGGGGGACCTAATTCTGCAAATGGCAGACACACTATTAGCTGAATTGTGAGCTGCTTGAATTAATCTAAGAGCTATAACTCTACTTTATTTCAGATCTCTCACTACACTGGGGGTTGGTTATATCAGCCCTAGCCGACCAGGCTGCTGGGAGGAACCAGAAGGGGAAATTTGTCCCGTATCGGGACTCTGTTTTAACATGGCTTTTAAAGGTATATAACATGGATATTGTGCCATTTATTGTGCTTGTCAAATTGGTTTAATACCAGTCTCCTTTCTGTACTAAATGGATTCTCCCATTCAGTTATAAAAATATACACTGGAACAGGCCTCAGCCTAGGGGTTCAGAACAGGGAGACTTGAAGTCTCCCTCCAGGAAATTTAGGGAGACTTCAGGAAATTTAGGGAGACTTCAGGGAGAAGTGGAGACTACCGAAAATTGACAATTTTCAACTATCGCTTTATTTTATAACATCAATAAAAAATTTAAATACATAAAATAAGAAATAAAACTAAAAAAATTTGACTTTATCTGAAATTAGCCTAATTAATTGTTATTTTACATTTAAATTTTTTGGAAATGTTTTGTGTAGCTATCATTTAAGCAAGACAATTATCAAGTTACAGTAGTAGTTAATTTTTTAACTAAATGGAAGAAGTATTATTTCCTAGACTGCAGCCTGGAAGATACGTTTGTAGTATTGACTATTGTCAGATTGTACAGTCTGAATCATGATGCATGTAAATTGTAAGTTGTAACTTTGAAAGTTTAATTTGGTCACGGCTGTAATGTGGGTCACAGTGGGTGTCCGCTAAAATAAACAATAAGGATTAACTAACAAAGGAGTTGCAAAAGCTTTTAGTTTTATTGCTAAAGCTTTTATTAATTAATGGCCTCCCTTAATTAATGCCAACATCACTGGTATAATCCGATTAAAGCAATAAACTTGACATTTATTTATTTACGGAAGCGGTCTCTTCCGTCAAAAAGTGTGACGCGGTCTCTTCAAAAAGTGCAACGCGTTACCGAAACGAACTTCCGAAGCGCCTGGTACATACTCTAATAATGTCGTATTTGTTTTATATCTGAAATGCGGGACAGCGGTCTTTTAAGTTAATTAAAACATTATTTGTGACACTCACGATGGTCAATAACAACACAGATGCTAAGTTGCTAACATCTCATCGTGTTTTCAGCGTGTCAAAACATTCGTGATTAACATTCATTGCCGCAAAGGGAACAACGGCGACTGAATAACAACACAAAATAATAGGTCATATTTTATTTTAAACACTTGGGACTTTGTCTCTGCATCGTCCGTTTCATTTTGGGATGGCCGCCACAATTCATCTATATACGGACATGTCTGGGGGAAAAAACTAGAACAAAAAATTCAGAAAAAAATAAAAATAAAAAATACTTAAAATTGAAGGCGACTTCGATTTCGCCTTAGAGCGACGATAGGGCGAAGTCAGCGACAGTAAGGCGAAAATCTCGCCTGAGTCGCCTTGTGAGCTGAGGCCTGCACTGGAACTGTCTATTGTTCATTTGCAGGATGTTCAGATAATAAAAGCAGATGACAGACATAAATATATATTATATAAATTAACCCTTTACCCAACAGAAGGGCCCTGTGCCAATGCATTCTCTTATATATGCGAGTCGACCATAGGTCGCCTCGCATATATAAGAGAATGCATTGGCTAAACACATTAAATTTTTTTTTAGGCCAATGCATTCCTTTGTATATGCGAGGCGACCTATGGTCGACTCGCATATATAAGAGAATGCATTGGCACATGGCATAACTGTAACCATCACAATGTGGTCAATGAGCCGGTTCCAATGATATCCATATTTGTATGGTTCTATTGAGACTGACCGAAGATATTTTAGGCTGTTGAAGCTTTATTTGGCCGATTTTGGCCGGTTTGTTGGGTAAAGGGTTAATCAGCTTGATTAGGAGCCATCCCGGTATTCATTTAGTACCTGTGGATTGATACTGACATGAGACCAGATGTCATAGGGGATAACATGAAAAGCGGACCTGGGTCAATTTATTTACATCATGGTCCCATGTAGACAAGACTATAATGGAAGAGCAGAAGAATTCCTATCTATTAATGGGAAATGTTCACATAGTAAGTTCAACAAATGACATATTTGTTGAACTTATTATCTGAACATGTCCTGAGAGAAAATGCTCATCAATTTATTTAACCCTTTTCTATACAAGATGGATGCTGTCATTCAGTTATAAAGGTATACATTGGAACAGCATATTATTCATTTAGAGGGGTGTTCAGTATAATCATAAATTAGCAGATGACAATCAGATGAAAATATAATAGAAGAGTAGAAGGATTCTTATCAATTGGTGGGAAATGGTCGTTTGTTGAACTTATTATCTGAACATTTCCTGAGGGAACTACTTGTCAATGAGAATTTAGTACAGAAAGGTAAACATAAAATGGCTTTACAGATCATCTTAAAGTTATGTGAAACACTCCAATGAGGTGTTCCGAACAGTATAAGACATACTCATGCCAAAATAAGTTTTTTTCATATATTTGATATCGAAATAGTCAGAAAACAGCTTTATTGTTGTAAACAAATTATACGCAGTAAATATCATTGGCGCAATGATTGTTATAATATATATGCCGAATAAAGCAATAAATATTTACATTTGTACGTAGTTCAAATGCTGTGTTCTCTGAAATGTTATAGTCGATGTGGTTGGAACTTCCGACAATCTTAGTTCATTGCTACTTTCTTCCAATGGGAAAAGTGTTTGGATACTAACTGATTGATTTTATTCAATGATATAAGTACATAATATGTCTTTAATGTTCAGTAGTATTCTTAAAACAACAAATTAAGAACAAACTTATTAAACGGACATGGCTTATTCAAGCTTCCAAAATCTATCTATGTAATATGGAAGGAGTTATAATATTGGTTGACAAATAAAGGATATATTGATATACTGTCTTCATATGCTCAAATACTTGCCATGGTCACAGCCAGCTGTTTTCATTTTTTTCGCACAGAAGTGAAACAAACGCTCTTTATTTCTACCATATCAGGAATAGACCAACACGGAACTCTCTTTTCTGTTCCATGTCGCGCATATGGCTGTTTTGTTTGTCATTCTAACATCATGTTCAAAGTTGTATTTTTCATGACTTCAATTCATCTTTCTGGGACATACAATGTTTGTCGAAAGGTAGTTCACATATTTATTTAACCTATTTCCATACCAGGATAAATTTAAAAGTGAATATTTTAGGTGTATTTGGAATGCAAACCACCATGTGGCAATAGCACACTTTAATTAAAACAAAGAAAAAACAAATACTTGAAATGACAACATAGATACGCATGTAATAAGTTTGTGTTTTTTTACTTTCCACAGGACAACCTCGGTGGGAGAACAGCAAAACAGTGATGGTCGCGACAATCAGTCCCGCAGCTGATAACTACGAGGAGACGCTGTCCACGTTGAGATACGCTGACAGAGCGAAGCGAATCGTGAACCACGCTGTCATCAATGAAGATCCAAATGCTCGGATTATACGAGAGCTGCGGGAGGAAGTCGAAGCACTCCGAAAACAATTACTCAGTGCCAAGGTTGGTGTTATTAGATATCTCAATTTATCCACAGATTCTTGACATTCGTGTACCTACCAACAATCTTGCCCCGGTGTACATGCCGTTTGGCCACAGTTCGGCCACTATCTACTTGTCATTTGGCTGTGGTGTAGTTGCCATTCGGTTGCCACAGCCGAATGGCAAGTACACCACGGTGACGGCAGACACTTGTTGAGTCAACACGTTAGTAACAACTGAATGGAATGAAATTTAGTATGCAGGTATACAGCAATAAAATACAGGTCAAGTTACATCCGTCCATTTTTACCAGTGTTAATAATCATTTTTGAAATTTGGGGTTTTGTTTATTTTAAGACGATAACTTCAGTTATTCCAAGACAGTTAATGTTGAAACCTTTGTTCGAAACCATAAAGTACAGGTCAAGTTCGATCTTGATTTTGTCGGCCCATTTATACCACAGCTACAGACCTTTACTTGCTTACTCGGCTAATGAATCGGTATCCTCTTCAAGTAGCTAAATTTCTCCATAGTGCATATCAAAAAAGACAAGATCTTCTTAGCAAAACCTTTTCTATCCCATGAATGTGCACAACAATTTTCTTTATTATTTTGTTTAAAGTGACTTATAGGCCTTATTGGCCGGGTGTGTTGTTATTTTGTTACTCGACATTGTTATCACCTGTATGTGAAGTTTTGTATACACTATACACACATGTCACTATAATAAATATTCGTTCGTTCGAAATGCTGGTGGTCATTGGAGACAGGGTTGTGCTTCAGTCGCATGTGGTCCTCAGTCCTGCAAGTATATTTTGTGAATTGGGAAATTTAGGGTCAGAAATTGGGGAAACACATGACTATTTTCCATTGGGAATCCAACCTGAGAATAAGGTGCCTGTCATTTGCAGAATGAGGTCCACAGAGGGTGAATTCAGTGATGCTAGCCTGCTATGCGGGATAGCATCACTAAATTCACCCTCTGTGGACCTCAATCTGCTTAGGCCTTATCTTCTCTGGAAAGTTTCTTTATTATCTATAGAAACCTTGATTTTAGAGTTATCCATCTTCATCCGCAAGACCGCCCATTTGACCATGTGTTTCCCGGGCTATTTATTACTGCAGATCTCGAGAAATAACAAACTTCAAAAATCGATATCTGATCACTCTGAACTTTGATGGGTGCGTTCCTCGACTACAATCAATTATTTTTTACCCACGAAGCCAAAGAAATAGTAATTTAGGAGCGTCTGATCCGATTGAGTACCTTTAACAGAATTCAGTGGTATATGGTTGTCATTAATCGGTTCCTTCGAGTAGGATACTTTATTTATTGTGCTGGCAGCATGTAGCTGTCCGTCCAAAATATTTACAAGAACAAAAATATAAGAAAATGGTCAGGTATTCCGATACCAGATGGACCTTGGTTTAATTGAAATATTTAATAAACTGGTTTGAGAACTCAAAATAGTGCTATTGTATGTGAATCATGGCACTCAGGGATCAAATGAGAATCAAATAATTTTTGTTTGCGGGATTATCAGCGAAGTTGAACCGATATCAGCCAATGTTAGTAGTACGTTGCACCAGGAACTTTGAAGTTATGGTTTTCTGGTTGAACCCTTTCATGATGCGAGCTGCGGTGGCGCAGCAGCATTAAAACCCCCTGTGCCAGTGCAGTCTAATATATATGCGAGTCTCCCATATGGAGCCTCACATATATACGAGTATGCACTTGCTTACAAGATCATGGTAAATATTGTTAGTCCCATACATTCTCTTATATATGCGAGGCGCCCTGAGGAGTGACTCGCATATATAAGAGAATGCATTGGCTCAGGGTCTTCGCAAAAATTCAGGAAGCTCCAGTCATGAAAGGGTTAAATATAATAAATGTTTGAGAGGTTTGCCCATTGTTTACTCTTGTCATATTCACTATTCAACTCTCTGTCGAGATTCATAAGGCTTATAAAAAGACTCACAATTGCCACACATAGGGCTTATAAAAGGACCCCCATAAGGGCCACATGCAGGAATGTTTAGTGGCCTTGGGTCTGTAGGTCCCACCAAAATGCGAAGCTTGTTGAAAACCTGAAATAACATCTGATAAATAACCATTCGTCCATAGAAAGCTGTCATTTTCAGTGATATTCATCACTTCTGATGCAGAATTCAAATCCTGGGAAAAAGTTACTTTGAATGCCCTTGAATTAAACAAAAAAGGACCCTGAAAAAATCTTTATAATTATCGCAAAAACGTTGAATTATGCTAGATCTGACCCGTGGTAACTGATGGCTCGTATATATAAAGCGATAGTGAAGTCCGCTCCCAATTGATTTCAATGCAACCTCATATCTGGACTCAGTTTTCTATTTGGTTTTCCTTTCTATACTAAATGTATTCTCTCAGTCAGTTAAATGGTGTACATTAGAATGGTCTTATTCATTTGGAGGGATGGAGGAAAGCAGATGACAGATAAATAAAAGTGCAGATGGAGCCCTATTTATTGAGGGAAATGTTTAGATAATAAGATGGTTATTTGTTGAACTTATTATTTGAACTATTATTTCCTATGGGATAACTACTCGTCAATGAGTATTTAGTATAGAACGGGTTAACCCATTTTGATCGCTATCTCCCTAATTAGGACATTGTTGTTTTACTGAATGGATTATCCCATTAAGTTATAAAAGTGCAATTTGGAATGATCTATTATTCACTTGGACGGGTGTTTTGATAAAAGACATATAATTCTTTTTCAATCATTTGGAGGGAATGTTCAGACATTAATATAATACCATAAGGCCGTTTGTTGAAATTATTATCTGAACATTTCTCAAGTGAACTTTGTCAATAAGTCATAACCCCCTGACATCTACACATTGACCAATCAAATCCCAAAGCTCAGCCAACATAGAGTATAAAGGACAGGCAAAATCCACATCTGCCCATGCCATCCTGGTCCTGTTGAAGATAAACTGTTATGGAAAGCTCTAGACATTTATAGGATATTCAAGTGATTGAGTACCTCCCTGGAGGTCAGTGGAGGATCATCCTTGCTTAATTTACTTTGCTGAGAAAAGTAGGGGAGGATGACCCTCCAGGGATCACTGGAGAGTCTGGATCTTCACTCTCTGCCCACCCTACAGTAATGCCCAAAGTAATTTCCAACTAAATCCTGAAAAATTACCCATAATTCTGCTGTGGTTAAGTGGTCAAGGTCAATTACTTTGGGAATTACTGTACAACCTTTAATTAGTCGCCTCCTTTATCTATCTCATATATATTTTGAAGACCTCTGTCTGTCTGTCTGTTTGTTTGTCATTTATACAAATCTACGATTCTCGACCGATCGGGACGAAAATTTTGTATATAAGTGTAAAATCCCACGGACACCCGCGTGGTCGCGTTTTGGAGAAGCTCAGAGCACCCGTTCTCCAATCTCAGTCACAAAAAACGGCACTGTAGTGGTTAATCAAGTGATAATTTAATGAGCGTTTGTTTTTGACGCATCGCTATAAAGAGCGTCTGTTTACCATTCAATTGTTATTAGCATCTGCAGAAGATATACGGGAACAATATTTTTGAGTGGTTTCCTATGCGGGGAGATTTATTGGATGCCATAGTACTCTTACAACATCATTGTTATAGTATGTATGACACTTAGGTCAGGGCTTACGGGGGGGGGGGGGGGGGGGGGGGGGTAGTTAGTGTGGATATAGGCATAATGCTTCTCAGAAATCCCGGTTACAAACCAACAATCACAATTTCGTCTTTTGCATCAGATACCAACACCTCGACCGATCGGGATGAAACTTGGTACGTGAGTGTAGTTTGACCAGGTGGTCGTTGTTGTCGTATTGGCGAGCCTGTGCGACGCCCGTGCAGCGCATGCGCAGACGAGATCTCGGAAACGGGTGGAGCTATCGACTTGAAATTTGGTATGTGAATGCATCTTGCCCCGGATACGAATTTTATCGGGTCGCCGAGCCCGTGCGACGCCAGCTTCGCGCATGCGCAGACCAGATCTCGGAAACGGGTGGAGCTATCGACTTGAAACGTCGGGCTCAACAATTTTTCATCGGGTCAGTTCTTTCCGCCCGATGTACCTTAAATCTTTTAGGGACGGGTACCATAATTTCTCTTGATTAAAAAGGCACAATTAACTCGTTGAAAAGCCAAAAAAATGTCATGTTTCTGACCAACGCCGCCAGTGGGCGGGCTAACCTGCTAGTAATTTATAATTTAAAAAACCGCGTAAATTTTGAGATTTGATTTAATTTACTCTTTCTAAACTAAATGGTTTCTCCCACTCAGTTATAACGGTATACATTGGAATGATCTATTATTCAATTGGAGGGGTGTTCAGGATAAATTTGCAGACAACAATCAGATGAAAAGATAATACAAGTGCTGAAGAATTCATATCCAATGGTCATTTGTTGAACTTATTATCTGAACTTTTCCTCAGGGAACTACTCATCAATGAGTATTTAGTATAGAAACAATTTGGTGCCCAAAATCAAACCAATTTGATTCAAGATATTGTTTCATTCAGAGATGTTTGATTGACAAGGGCTCTAATATAATAGCCAAAACTCAACAAACTCAGAACATATCGGCTTTACAAGAAAGAATATAGGCTTGAGCCCTATCTTCTGAACGCGAAATCATTGGAAGACAGAATAGCTTTCACCAGATTCAGAATCAGTAACCATGTACTTGCTATAGAAAAGGGGCGTCATTTACAGCCCCCAAGAAAATTAGAAAATAGAAAGTGTGTGTTTTGCTGCGATGATGTCGTAGAAGATGAAATACATTTCCTTATGGAATGCACTGCATATTCACAACTACGAAGAGAGCTTCTCGAATCAATGGTTAACCATAATCCGAATTTTCATCGCATTAACGCTAACGATCAATTTACTACTATATTGACAAATGACTCCCACTCTAACAGGAATAATATGTAAACTGATCCGTCGCTTCTTCGATACTCGTGCTGAGCAAATAACAGTTAGGAAACCATAAATATGATACATGATCCTGAGACTCCTTGTACATCTTAGCATATTATGTAATTTTCTTCTTGTATATTTTATTATCACATGTTTTGTATACTATTATCCATTGTATTAGCAAACTGTCCTCGTGTGGATGTTTTTTGCCAATAAATCATTATCTATCTATCTAGAGTTATCTCTCTTGGTTGGTCAGCCTCAGCTTTAAATGACATGGCTCCATAATCTTTAACAAAGTAATAACATAGCACCCAGCCTGAAAAAGAAGGACTTTTATAGTCGTTCTCCTTTTATTAACCCTCTAATGATGGGAGCTGCGCTGGTGCACCATGAAATATCCTGTGCCAGTGCTTTCTCTTATGTATTCGAGTCTCCCATAGGGAGCCTTGCAGTTATAAGAGAATGCACTGGCTATCAAGGTCAAGGTAAATAGTGTTAGGTCAATACATTCTCTTATATATATATATAACAGAATGTACTGGCACAGGGTTGTCACAAAATTTCATGAATTCCAGTCATGGAAGGGTTAACCTCTTCACTGCTGAATGACGTCATTTCACCCTCTGGGAACCTCATTCTGCTTAGGTTTTAACTGCAAGGGGAGACCTAGGATCAGATTGAAGTTCCCCAGTTGAAGTTGGTGATGTTCACCCATTAGTCACCTCGTTTATGCATTTTAATGTTTGCAAATTAGGGGATATAGAAACTTGCCAGAAGGGAAAAAGTAACTAGAAACAATGTTAATTTGAGGCTATAGATACTTCCCAGAAGATGAGGCCCAAGCAGAATGAGGTCCTCTGATGGAGAATTTAATGATGCTAGCCTGCTCTGTGGGGTAGCATCACTAAATCCACCCTCTGGGGACCTCATTCTGCAGATATCAGACACACTATTTCCAGGCTTGTGTGTTTTCGATAGAATTCCCCCACCCCAGAATAAGATATATATGACCCTTCATAGTTTTAGGGGGCTGTGAAACCCTGGAATATCCTTTGTGAAACCCAGGAATATCCTTGTTTAAGACAAATAAATGTTCAAGGCTTGGAAAATGCTTGAATTTCCATGGAGGGGGGGGGGGGGGTATGAATTGCCATGGGAGGGGCTTGAATTTCCATGGGAGAGGCTTGAATTTCCATGGGGGGGGGGCTTGAATTTCCATGGGTGGGGGCTTGAAATTCCATGGTGGGGGCTTGAATTTCCATGGGGGTGGCTTGAATTTCCATGGGGGGGGGGCTTGAATTGCCATGGGGGGGGGCTTGAATTACCATGGGCAGGGGGGGGCTTGAATTGATATGGAGGGTGCTAGAATTGCCAATGGGGGGGGGCTTGAATTTCCATGATATTTGCACTGTTTTCTTAATTCACACTGGCCCAATCACATTTTACCGTACTTAATTGAGGATCTTGAGAACAAAACTTGAAAATTGGTTCTGAGTGGCTTTGAAATTTAAAACTGAGGGCCTTAAATAACCTTGAATATTCTGTAAATTACAGACACTATTTCAAGGTTTGCCTGACAATACATGTGTCCTTCTGATTGTGAGTTATCGACTTCACATTTAACCCTTTACCCAACAGAAGGGCCCTGTGCCAATGCATTCTCTTATATATGCGAGTCGACCATAGGTCGCCTCGCATATATAAGAGAATGCATTGGCTTAACACATTAAAAATTATAAAATTGTTAAAGAATGTAAGAAAAAATGGTAAAAAGTGTTAAAAAAAGATTTTTTTTTAGGCCAATGCATTCTCTTATATATGCGAGGCGACCTATGGTCGACTCGCATATATAAGAGAATGCATTGGCACAGGGCATAACTATAACCATCACCATGTGGTCAATGAGCCGGTTCCAATGATATCCATATTTGTATGGTTTTATTGAGACAGACCCAAGATAATTTAGGCTGTTGCAGCTTTATTTGGCCGGTTTTGGCCGGTTTGTTGGGTAAAGGGTTAACAGCAAAAACTGATAATACCAATTTGTCAGGTGGAGATGAGAAAACCTAGTTATGTTGTAGACAATTTTGTGCGGCTTCTTTTATCAGAAATATGCGTGGGTTTAGACAAGACATGCTTCATTTTGAGTGCGTATTGGATCCGATATATTAATTACTTAATATTGTTAAGATAATGCAATCACACAGGGTCCTTAATGCTGCACCAGCACAGCTCCCGTCATGACAGGGTAAAGTTATCTCTTCTAATAAATTTACACATCTCAATTCTCTATGGGTCGCAGTTTATCAGTTCAAAAGAGCAAGTCAAAGTTAACTTCTACTGGGCATAAAGTCAGTGGAAACCAAACTTAACGTTCAGGAGAAATAACCTCTAACTCATAGACAACATAAATTTGCCAATATCTGATTGTAGATTTTTCTTCAATGGATCGTTGTATTATGCAAGATTATTATCACAAGTTCTCCAAATAGAAACAAAGTCTCTAGCTATTCACGGAAATCAATGCTTAAACTGCATGAACCAATCTCACAAGAGTCTCAAACCGCAGTAAAATGGATTGACCACAGACGCATTTATTCAGAATAAATATATTTTGGGAGAAAGTCATATTTCATATGAAATGGAGTGTTTGTCGATATATTCGCAAACTGATGAATTTAGCGTGCAAATCGAGATTAACATCTGACACAGAATAGAAATAAGCAATATTTCATCAATAGGAGGTGTTCACTACAAAACAAGGAATGGAACTGGATGAGTATTGATTCCGCTTCTATGTAAAGTCTGTGCTGGTGTTTGCCCAAGCTTGCCTAACAGATTCAGATTTCAGAGATATAAGATTCTGAGAAGACCGAAGCCAATTGTGTGGTTAGGGAGCTAGCTCTCCCTTTTCTGACCACCATTTTCATACATTTTTTGTATGTTTTTACTAATTTAAGCAAAGTGGGGAGGGTCGTGAAAAAACATTCCAGGATACAAGGTGGGTGATTCTGAATGCTGATCACAGATTTTTCCAGTGCCCAATCCTGAGATTAGAGTGGCTGTCATTTGCAGAATGAGGTCTCCAGAGGGTGAATTTATTGATTCTATCCTGCATAGTGGGCTAGCATCACTAAATTTACCCTCTGGGGACCTCATTCTGCTTAGGCCTCATCTTCTCTGGAAAGTTTCTTCATTATCAAATTTCTATAGAAACTTCTTCAATAAGATTCTATTTCTTTTTTAGTTTAGTTTCTCTATATCCCCAAATTGGCAGATGACACATTGCATAATCGAGGGTTCCCAATGGGTGTACATCAA